>JAFEMH010002063.1:0-382833 GCA_022495995.1 Adenophora triphylla var. japonica | reverse complement strand
TTCAAGCCTTGAATCCACCCAAACACAAATCCAAACACCAAATCTTGATACTCCTCAAGTCAAAACAACAAATCTTGATACTCCTCAAGTCAAATTCCAAGCCTAGGAAGATAGGGTGTCACCATTGGTAAAGCCACTCCTTCTCAAAACCCTAAAATTCTCTTTTAACTTCTTGTTCATCTTGTTCTTCTTACTTGGGTCTTTTTGATGTCTATTTTAACCTAAGTTTTGACCCAAGATGGTCATCTTGAAGTTCATCTTCATGAATGACCATCTCAAATGGTCCACATTTTAGATCTCTAGTTGATTTTTCTCTTAAATTTCATTTCTACAAAACATCCCCTTTCCCTTTGCAAAGGACATGTTTCAACCCCATAAATTCCCCAAGGATGACTTGAATATGATAACCACTTAACAAAAAGTAGTGGTATCAAGTCTAGGGATGAAAATGGGGTGAACATAGATGCAAATCCCCAAAAATCACATTTTCCCTCAAGAACATCTTGCTGTCCAGTAGCATTGTTCTGAGACCTCAGTCCATTTTCCTATTTTTTGGACCCAGTAAAACTTGGAATTGGATGTTGACTGCAAAACACTTTTTGTAGCCAACATCTAGATCTTTCCAAACATATTTTTATTTTATTTTTTGGGTTAGTAAAACTCCTCTTTTCAATTTTTATTTTAGAGGCCAGTTCATCAGCTTCTGGAAATCCAGATTTCACATCTGAGATTTCCAGAAGGTTTTGACCCCTCAAATTACTTCCAAAATGGAAAGTTTCTTTGCAGAAACCCTATTTAGGGTGTTTTAAACAACTTTCATTCCTCGGACTTTCCCCCAGATTCTGAGGTTTTGAAGCCTTTAAGTCCATTTCAAAGTCAAGGGTCAACTGCCTTCTTTCATTCTGGCAGAATTGCTTTTCAAATCCAAAAATCTTTTGAGTGCCAAGACTCAACCCAAAAATTCTCCAAAAAATCATGGGATCAGTTTAAAGTCTTAAAAAGAGATCCCAATTTTCACTTTTCCCAGTTTCAAATTATTTTGGTCAAAACACACACACACACACACACACACAAAAGGATTTTGAATGTTTGGAAGACTCGTTTTACGAGGCGTTCCAGTGCACACTAACGTCCTTCCCGGCACGTAACGTGACCTCCGAACTCGAATCTCTTGATCTCGGGCATCTTTCAAAGTTTTGGCCCTTAAAACAAAAATGGCGTGGCGACTCCGTTTGATTTCAAAAATCGGGTACATCACAGTGGCGACTCCGCTGGGGACAAACAAGTTTTATCTTTTCAAAAAAAAAAGAAAAACTTTTGAGGGTCAAGCTTCCGTCCCGACATTTGAAATCTTTTGTTGTGTGTGTGTTGATTTTTGCACGAGTTTTCGTGTTTGTTTTTGGCCGCCTCGGAAAAGTCAAAATTTTATTTGTCGGAATAATGTCCCCCTACTTGAGCGTCGGAATTTTTGTGCTTATGTGCTTATGTGTTCATAAAATTTTCAAAAAAATTTCAAAAAAAAATTCAAAAAAAAATCATGCATCATGCCTTTTTAAGACACATAAAAAAATTCCTATTTTACTCGGAAAAAGAATATAGGCTTGCTTGCACACTACGCGCACGTGACCGTACTGCTGCACACTACGTCCCTTAACAGGAAATCCTTGTCGCGGTCCGTTTGGTCTTATTACGCCTCTCGGATGAGCACGGGACTACCAAACATCCCGTGGAGCCTCGTGTCGACCATGCACTTGTCAGTGACACACTTTGTCAGAGACCCGGTTGGTTTTTAGTACGAGTGCGTGTCATGCCCTGTACGTGTATAGACCTTTCCTTTCAAGCCTTTGTCGGCATACCGGCTCAATATCTCTCGGGTCCCTAATCGATCGCTAATCGGTCGAAGTTCGCCGGTTTTCCGCCGCGAGACTTTGACAAGATATTGGCCGGCGCCTTGACTTCGGCTACGGCGCACAAATTATACAACGACTCCCGGCATTGACCTTTGAGTCATCAAGGATTAATGACTATTCCATGCCTAATTACGGCTTAGCGACGACAAGTCAAGATCAATTGTGGACGCTTATCGGTCAAATCATGCAGACTTTTCGTCGAGCCCTCGGACATGATCTTGACTTTCGACGTCGGCTTTGTCAGTAATTTACATCGAATGCTCGTTAAGACTCGATTACCCGGACTTTTAGGATCGTTTTTCTTTCGGTCGGTGGGACCCGCTTGCCCTATAGGACCCTCGCCGGGGCATCCACCTGGGAGGTCGAAATACGGGTGGAATACGAGGGGCTTATAGACGTAGTGACGGGGCCCACGATCCGGGAATCGAGTAGTTCGAAAAAAAAAAAAAGAGCAATCTTTTCCAACCGATTAGGTTAATAAAACGTGTTTTAAGTAAACATGAACAAATAAGCTGCATGTTGCATGAGCCTAAGAGCCCAAACACCTACCCTCCTTCAATTCCCGCCATCGAACCCTCGTGTCTTTCCCCATGACTCCGCGTAAAGCTTGGTTTCGGGCATAGGGTCATAGTTTAATCGGTTGGGAAGAGTCGAGTGCCTCATCGGCTTCGCCGTTTGTTTCAACTCCGGGTTTAGGAGATATATCGCATCAGGTAACGAGGGGGACAACGTCACTCCGCCTCAGGGACTCCTCGGACGAACGGCAATGGAATCGGTTAGCGAACAGATGAGAATGCGACGGGAAGCCTGGTGAATAGCCTTATCGAGGCTATTAAGAGCCGTGGTTTGGCCGCCGGCCTCAATCCCGATGGCACCTTCACCATTTGTGGAAGAAGAGGATGACCCCAATCCCAATCTCGGTCGCCCGATTACTCGAGGATGCCACCACCAACCTCCTTCGGTGCTACGAGAACACATGTTCCTCAATCTACGAGTCGGACCACTTTGGATCCATGCGGCTGATGGGACGAATCGGTTGCGGCTCCTCGGTGGGGGCAAAGTCGATACGGAATGTCCTCTCATGGTTGGGGATACCTCGGAATGCCACGGCGGATTGGAATCCCACCTCGGTTCGGAATCGATCAATCCAGACCTTCACATCAACGGCCACAATTTGGAATGCCGCCACTGTCCGGTTACGGGCCACGATCGAGAGCCCCTCCTCGAGAATGGTCTTGGTTCGGTTGCTCCTCACCGGCTTTCACAAATCCATTCACTCGAGACTTCTATGGGTTATCAAGCCTTCATCCCGGTTTCATCCGAATCACCGGGACCACGGTATCCTCTCGGTTATGCATCCTCGCCACAACCGGCCATGCAATTCAACAACCGGGGACGGCGGCCCGCACTTAAGCCTACTTATGGGCCTCGCTCAGAAAATCCAAGCCATATGGCTACCTCGGATCTGCCTCCATCTTCTCTGCCGATTGGAAGCCAACGGCAAGTCATTTGGGTTCTATCCTTTTGCCCAGCTCCTACCTACACTCCCAGGGGTAATTTGGGCCAAGGACGGGTTTTCACCTATGCTCAGGGATATGGTATTCCTTCCACGATGCACCACGGCGGCTAGTCCTCTTCCTAGCTCAAATATCGGCTCGGGAATTCCCGCTCCGCCTTTGGATCCCCAATTGGCTTGGTTTATGGAGCAACACAAGGAAATGAAAGCACGATTCTTGAATTGACCGCCAAAAAGAACCTTGCTCTTCGGCCTACGAGATCCCGACTCGATTGTCCCCCTTTGCCTCACAAGTTTGTGATGCCCGCTCTGGAATTGTTTGACGGGAGTGCATGCCCTAAAACTCACTTGGACACCTATACTTTGGCAATGAAGGCTAAGGGATGCACAAACCGGCGGTTGGCCGATTACTTTAGTCTCTCTTTGAAGTCGGGGGCTTTGAAATGGTTTTTCCGATTGCGGCTGAAGCTAGGGCTACTTGGGAACAAATTACCGGTACTTTCACGAGATAAGTATAAAGCCAACTTGGAGTGGGAGACAAACGAGTTGACACACCAAACAACGATGCGGCGCCACTAATGAGAATATTGGGGATTTCTATAAGAGATGGAACTTAAAGCTCGGTGAAATGGCCATTCCTCCCTCGACGAGGAAGCGATTAGACATCTTTCGGTCATGCTTGAAGCCGCATTTGAGAGCTTCCCTCGGCCACTTCCCTACGGCGACTTGCGTGCAATGGTTAATTCCGGGGCTAAGTTTGAAAAGGCTTACAATCAGCGGCCATTCTTTGCACTTTGCCTACGGATATCGGGCCCCTCCCTCCAAAACTACTCTCACTTTCGCTAAAGGCAAAGGCGATCGGCTACGCGGGACGGGAGCGTAACAATGCCACTTCCTTTGTTCCCAAGAAGCTGATGCATCTAGATCCGGCTCGAAGACTTGAGAAACTTTGGGATGCCTTTGAGTGATATCTTGAGGTTTGGTGAGAGAAGGTTTGCTCAGGCCTTTGGAAAATTATCGGCCTAGAAACCCCAACGCTCCTTTGGATACCTCGAAGCATTGTGCCTTTCATCGGTACCATGGGCACTGACGGATGATTGCGTCCCCACGAAAAGGCCATCCAAGGGTTGATTGAGCAAGGGAGGTTAGAGATGCTGAAGGACCTAATACTATCAATAACCCGCTCCCTAACAACATGAGTGTCAACATGATCGAGTTTGGTGGTTCAAGCCTTGTGGGCACAATGGAGTTTGACTCGTCCCTTTGCAAGGTCAATGAACCGGTCATCGCGAGCAATGAAGATGGTTGGATTGAGCAAAAAGTTGCCAAGGAAATCTGATGGAATGGTGCAATAGCTCCGTCTCCGGCGTCGAAGAATAGATGCATGGTTCAACGGCAATGAGCGGCTAGGCGGGGGCTACCTATCTTTAAAATAGTCTTTTGAGTCAACCTTCGTAGGTTCTAGTACTTTTCTTTCACCTAAGTCCTTCTGGACATTTGTCGTTGTAGTCCATTTTGGACATAGTGGTTAAGTGTCTAATTTTTAATATAAGTCTTTTTCTTTTCTTGCTAGACTCGAGACATCATTTGCGCACCCACGTTACACTTAATTGAAATGGTTTTATCCAAAATGATCACTTGTCTTTGCTCAACCACTAATTCTTCGAAAATGATTAATATTTAAACTAATCGGAGTGAGAAAATCAATTGATATCCTTCCCAAATTGGGGCTTACCAACTCCCCATCTTGCATCTCATATGCTCACATCCCTTTCATCATCATCATCTCGTTGCTCGATGAATTTGCATGGATCTTTTCTCATATAAAGCTTAAGCAAGCAATGAAGACTTAATCTCGTAGGGATTGCGGTTGAAACCTTTCACCCATAGGAAAGCCATTACCCCACCCTTACTAAACACTACCCTCTCATTTCAAGATCGGCGTGTTTTGAAACCCGGTTTAGCCATCATTTTTGCTCCATGCGAGAGAAAGTCCAAGCGAGCCGAGAAGTTAGCTTCGAGAATCGGCGATGCGCAAATTATCTCAAGCCATGAAGGAAGGACAAAGATAATCCTCAACTCCTCGGGAAGCTTTCCAAGTCAAAAAAAAAAAAAAAAAAAAAAAAAAAAAAAAACAAAAAAAAAAACAAAAAAAAAAACAACAAAAAAAAAAAAAAAAAAAAAAAAAAAAAAAAAAAAAGAAGGATTTTAAAATCCTCACAATCTCGGATATAATTCCAAGCTCCTCGGGGAAGCCTTCCAAAAAAAAAGAAGAAGAACTCAAAAGTCCCCGACATCTCAAGAAGCTCTCCAATGATCAAAAAGGAGCTGAATTCTCGCAAGATCGCAAAAAGTTGTCGATCGCTCGGACTTCCTCTTGTCATTACCAATCCCAAGCCATCCTCTCAATTTTAGAGGATACTCCCATCGCCATTACCCTTGCCCTTGGCCAAGTCAAAATCTGACCTCTCATTCTTGGAGGCAATCAATCTTCCTCGCCATAGATTTCCCAAACACGTCCCCTTGAGCCAACCTCTCATCTTTAGAGGTTCGGTCGGTAAAAGGCCTAGCCGACCTCTCATCTCAAGAGGTCATAATCTCCCAAATCACCCGATAGCCGATCGAAGCCGGAAACCCGACTACGGTCCCTACTGGGATAGCGGTTTCATTCTAATATCCTCGATGTCGGGATCAAATTAATGCTTCATTGCTTGCTTAAATTGGAATCTAATCCATTTTGGTTCAAAATTACCAATCAAAGATTGTGCAAATTCAACCCTTCCCTTCATGTGAGCATATTTCATTTCTCCTCACAAACACTTGCCGTGAATGTCCCACTGGGGCTTCGCATCCGTGTCTTTCATGGACACTCTAAGGGGATATGTTATTCATTCCTCCAAATCCTCAAAATCCCCAAAGGTCCTCAGACCCTCGAATTTCAACATCCATTCTCTTTTCATTCGGGATAGGCCCGAACTACGGCGACATGAGGCTCTTCATAATGGAGGGAACGTAGGCAACCGAAATGGTCGGTCGAAATCACAAACAAATCTCAAAAAAAAATCCGGTCTCATCAAGGATCGTCCCTATACACTTTCCGCCCTTCCAAGCTTGATTTTCGATATCAGTTGGTTTTCTCCTTGTGATTAATCAAAATATTTGTTCATATCAGATTTTAGGGATTGAATAACCCGAACATTAACAAAGGGTTTTAAGCGGCCTTGTGATCATCACGAATAAAACAAGTTTTCAAGTGTCTTGACAAGTCTTCTCTCTCTCCATCATAGGGAAATAGAGCCAAACACTTTGTCTTTTACGTCGGCGGGGGCTTCCATACACTTTTCCACACCTTGTGATGCTTATACTCTCTCAAAAGAGTCAAACCAAGCGAGAGTGTCATACACAAATTCGGGAGACATTCCCACCTGTCAAAAGATGTGCCCCTGCACGTAAATGTTCCTGAGTCTTGTCCAGTGACTGGTTGACCAAGATTTGAAAAGATGGGTGCCCCCTCAGTCACATGATGACTCTATCTGCAATAAGCGCTCTGAATTTCTTCATCTTGGGGCTTGCTAAGCGGTTCTCCCGGGTTCTCCTATAGTAGCTCTTGGTGGGGCTTATATAGTCATCTTTGGGTCCACATTGGGTTCTTCACTATGAGATAGACTCGCCAAGTCGCTTCTTCAAAATCCGGACTTTGCCTATTCGGGATCAGGGGCTTTGTCAAGATGGTCTTTCGGACCCGAATTTTATCAAGGCAAGGAAGAATTTCGGCTTCGAACGTGGTACACGGCGGCTTCCCGTAGCATCGGAATTCAAGATCGGGGTTTCTCCGGCATTAGCAATTTCATCAAATCACTCTTCGAGCAAAGTTTCGGCCAAAGTCACAGCTCACCCAAATGAAAGAGATTTCACTCATATCAACGCGCCCTAGAGGCACATCGGCATCGGCTTCAAATGACCAAGATTGAGAGGGAAATTGTCAGCGAGACAGGGGTCCGAATCCAATCTCGTTGAGGTCCATGTGATACTATTAACAAAACCTCATCAACAACCGCGGTTTAAATCGCGATCAAGAGGTCTCACCCCCCACTTGCTCAAAATCTGTTCCAAGCAGTCTCCATACCCATGCATCCCCACTAAAAATCTCCCGAGGGCTCGTAGCATGCCTGAAAACTTGAATCAATAGGAAAAATCCTAAGTGATTGAAGATCATAACTTCCACTGCCAAAAGCTTAGGCTAAGTGCACCTTCAAAAGCAAGTAAATGCATCATCTCGCGAACATATGCAGTGATACTCTCACAATCATTTTTAGCTCTAGGCATGCATCTGTCATCATGAATGTCATATATGCATCTTCCTCTTCACTAACGAATGCAGGAATTCAAACGTGAAATCAAATCCCCCTTTTTCGACAAGGATGATCTTCACCAAAGACGACCTCCAATGTCCACAAATGGATGAAGACGGCCTCCGGCATCTGAGTTTGGCAAAGACAAGCTCGCGTCTGCAACTTGCTAAAGACGACCTCCAATGTCCACAAATGGATGAAAACGGCCCCAATGAAGACCACCTCCGGTGTCTACCGCTCGGTCGAGAGACGCCAAGTTCTCAAAATACAAATCGGTCGAGACGCCAGAGTTCTCAAATACGGTTCGGTCGAGAGACGCCAAGTTCTCGAATACGGTTCGATTCGTCGGAGAGACGCCAAGTTCTCAAATACAAATCGGTCGAGACGCCAAATTCTCAAATACAATGCGATGCGGTCGGAGACACCAAATTCTCAAAAGCAAAAGTCCCAATGTGAAGACAAGCTCAACAAACTCTACAAGGTTAACGATCACCGGCAAGATACGGACTCGACGGACTCCTCCTTCGAGGTCAAAATGCCTCCGAAGACAGCAAATCGTCGGCAGAAACCGTCCCACGAACGGCAACCTAACAACTCTTCATCAACATCAGCTGAAGCCTCAGTCCTTCCGGCAGCTACAGGTAAGCACCGCACAGGTATGAAATCATATCTTAGTCAACTACTTTTCTAAAAGAACATTATCATCAAATCTTAGGGTGACTTCCCAAAATAGTCAAACCCTAGGACGACTTCCCCAAAATAGTCAAACCATAGGGCGACTTCCCAAAAATAGTCAGATCATAGGATGACTTCCCCAAAATAGTCAAACCACAGGGCGACTTCCCAAAAATAGTCAAACCATAGGGCGACTTCCCCAAAATAGTCAAACCATAGGGCGACTTCCCAAAAATAGTCAGATCATAGGATGACTTCCCCAAAACAGTCAAAACCTTAGGGTGACTTCAGTCAAACCATAGGGTGACTTCCCTAAAATAGTCAATCCCTCGGGTGACTCCCAAATACGATCAATCTCTAGGGCGACTTCCCTAAAATAGTCAACCCCTCGGGTGACTCCCAAATACGATCAATCTACAGGACGACTTCCTAAAATAGTCAATCCTCGGGTGACCCCCAAATCTGATCAATCCTTGGTCCATCCACTTGGCTTGATCACTTTTCTTCCCGATGGTTCTCGTAAGCTTAGAGTCTTCCCGGCAAGAATACCTTCAAATAGCCTCCATCGGGTAAAAAACCTCAACTTAGGTTCATACTCTGAACTAAGTTCCCATTTGGGTTCATACTCTGAGCAAACCTCAACTTAGGTTCATACTCTGAACTAAGTTCCCATTTAGGTTCATACTCTGAACCAAACCCCGACTTAGGATCATACTCTGAACTAAGTCTCCATTTAGGTTCATACTCTGAACAAAACCTCCATTTAGGTTCGTACTCTGAACTAAGTTCCCATTTAGGTTCATACTCTGAACAAAACCTCAACTTAGGTTCGTACTCACGAACTAAGTTCCCATTTAGGTTCATACTCACAGACAAACCCCGACTTAGGATCGTACTCTGAACTAAGTCTCCATTTAGGTTCATACTCTGAACAAAACCTCCATTTAGGTTCATACTCTGAACTAAGTTCCCATTTAGGTTCATACTCTGAACCAAATCCGACTTAGGATCATACTCTGAACTAAGTCTCCATTTAGGTTCGTACTCTGAACAAGACCTCAACTTAGGTTCGTACTCTGAACTAAGTTCCCCATTTAGGTTCATACTCTGAACCAAATCTCAACTTAGGTTCATACTCTGAACTAAGTTCCCATTTAGGTTCATACTCTGAACAAAACCTCAACTTAGGTTCATACTCTGAACTAAGTTCCCATTTAGGTTCATACTCTGAACCAAATCCCGACTTAGGATCATACTCTGAACTAAGTCTCCATTTAGGTTCATACTCTGAACAAAACCTCAATTTAGGTTCATACTCTGAACTAAGTTCCCATTTAGGTTCGTACTCTGAACCAAATCTCAACTTAGGTTCGTACTCTGAACTAAGTTCCCATTTAGGTTCGTACCCTCTCGAAAAGAAATTCCGGCGAGTTAAACGTAAGGCCAGGAGTGCCAGAGAAAGATAACGAGATCCGTATCTTTCATCAAAATCATTCGGCGGTTAAACGTAAGACCGAGTGCCAGAGAAAGATAACGGATCCCGTATCTTTCATCAAAATCATTCACGACGGTAAGAAACGTAAGACCGATTTCCCGACGAATACGTGCACTTTTCCCACAAGAGGCTAACGAAATCCCAAAGCCAACGAAATCTCGAGTAGATTTTCGAACTACGAAAGGGCTTGATTCCCACTAGGGATACGTAGGTAGCCTATCATTAGGTCCGACCCTCGACAGAAACGGTCACCCTCTCCTTCGGCGGCAGACGAAAGTCCACCGAAAAGGCCATTTCAAATCAGGTTCGAGGCACCTAAAACGCCATCTCCAAGGTCGAGGTGCCTAAAGCCATCTCGAGGTTCGAGGCACCCAAAAGCGCCATCATCGAGGTTCGAGGCACCTAAACGCCATCTTCGAGTTTGAGGCACCTAAGACGCTATCACTAGGGAAAGCGATAAATCGCGATCATCCCCGGCGAGAGACCGAAAATGGTCATTCCTATCCCGGCGGGCGGATAGCCATCGGACCGAAAATGGTCATCTCTTATCCCCAGTGAGTTTCTTTCCGGCAAACGACGGTAGAACTCGCTCATCGGGTTGAAGCACCTAAAACGCCATCATCTCCGGGTCAAGACCCGAACTACGACGGCTTGATTCCCATTCGGGATACGTAGGTAGCCTATCGCTAGGTTCAGCCACTCGATCACTTGATCATCCTGCCAAATATGGAGCCTTACTCTTATCGACGACCCGCATCCTTGAGCGCCGTCGCCAGGGCTCTTGTAAGTGCTCCAATTTGAGTTGGTAGTTTTCGTTAGAAAGTTAACGAAAGTTTTAACATTTCTAACATTTCTAACAATCTCTAACCTTCCTAACCAAGCAAGAGTAGGTTAGGGTTTACCATTTAAAGTTAAACCAAAAAAAAGAATCCAAAAAAGCAAAAGAATTAAGAAAATCCCGAAACGACAAGTTGAAAAACAATTTACTGCTTGATATTTTGAAAAATATTCTTCTGTTCAAAGCACGGAGCGGCATTTAATGCACCGAGGCACGTTTCTAACCCCATCGCGCGGATGTCTTTGTCACTCACGGTGTCCTATAAATTGAACCCTCCTCTCTCGGTTTACCTGACACATTTTGACACGGCAACGAAGTTACGGCGAAATATAGAGAGAAAGCGGTGGGAATCCTTTGATTGCCACCATTTTCTCTTGAATATTTCCCAATCCACTCCAAACATTCTCAAATCACTCTTAAACACACCAAGCTCAAGCTTGAAACACTACTCAAGAGGAAGATTAGGGAGAAAACATGGAGGACTTAAGTGTTATCCACTTGTTTTCTCTTTGATCAACTCTATCATCAAACCCTAAACACATTCAAGCCTTGAATCCACCCAAACACAAATCCAAACACCAAATCTTGATACTCCTCAAGTCAAAACAACAAATCTTGATACTCCTCAAGTCAAATTCCAAGCCTAGGAAGATAGGGTGTCACCGTTGGTAAAGCCCTCCTTCTCGAAAACCTAAAATTCTCTTTTAACTTCTTGTTCATCTTGTTCTTCTTACTTGGGTCTTTTTGATGTCTATTTTAACCTAAGTTTTGACCCAAGATGGTCATCTTGAAGTTCATCTTCATGAATGACCATCTCAAATGGTCCACATTTTAGATCTCTAGTTGATTTTTCTCTTAAATTTCATTTCTACAAAACATCCCCTTTCCCTTTGCAAAGGACATGTTTCAACCCCATAAATTCCCCAAGGATGACTTGAATATGATAACCACTTAACAAAAAGTAGTGGTATCAAGTCTAGGGATGAAAATGGGGTGAACATAGATGCAAATCCCCCAAAAATCACATTTTCCCTCAAGAACATCTTGCTGTCCAGTAGCATTGTTCTGAGACCTCAGTCCATTTTCCTATTTTTTGGACCCAGTAAAACTTGGAATTGGATGTTGACTGCAAAACACTTTTTGTAGCCAACATCTAGATCTTTCCAAAAATATTTTTATTTTATTTTTTGGGTTAGTAAAACTCCTATTTTCAATTTTTCTTTTAGAGGCCAGTTCATCAGCTTCTGGAAATCCAGATTTCACATCTGAGATTTCCAGAAGGTTTTGACCCCTCAAATTACTTCCAAAATGGAAAGTTTCTTTGCAGAAACCCTATTTAGAGTGTTTTAAACAACTTTCATTCTCGGACTTTCCCCAGATTCTGAGGTTTTGAAGCCTTTAAGTCCATTTCAAAGTCAAGGGTCAACTGCCTTCTTTCATTCTGGCAGAATTGCTTTTCAAATCCAAAAATCTTTTGAGTACCAAGACTCAACCCAAAAATTCTCCAAAAAATCATGGGATCAGTTTAAAGTCTTAAAAAGAGATCCCAATTTTCACTTTTCCCAGTTTCAAATTATTTTGGTCAAAACACACACACACACACACAACAAAGGATTTTGAATGTTTGGAAGACTCGTTTTTACGAGGCGTTCCGGGTGCACACTAACGTCCTTCCCGGCACGTAACGTGACCTCCGAACTCGAATCTCTTGATTCCGGGCATTTTTCAAAGTTTTGGCCCTTAAAACAAAAATGGCGTGGCGACTCCGTTTGATTTCAAAAATCGGGTACATCACAGGATCACCGGAAGGCCCTATTAAGGGTATTGAGATATTTAAAGTATACAATGAATCATGAGATACTTTATAAGAGATATCCAGCAGTATTAGAAGGATAATGTGATGCTAATTGGATATCAGACACAAAAGACTCTAAATCCACAAGTGGTTATGTATTCACAATTGGTGGAGGAGCGATATCATGGAAATCCTCCAAAAAAAACGTGTATAGCTAGATCCACGATGGAATCTGAGTTTATAGCTTTAGATAAAGCTGGAGAAGAAGAAGAATGGCTTAAGAACTTCTTGGAGGATATTCCTTATTGGAGTAAGCCTGTGCCTGTTGTTATGATATATTGTGATAGTCAATCAGCAATAGGAAGGTGATGTAAATAGAGTTGGAGCGGAATAATAAAAACGGATAGGCAAATAATTGAATCAACAACTATTTGACCCAATTCGAATTGAATCAACAATTGAATTAGGGTTTGAAGAGGTAAACACCAAAAGATGAGAACCTTCACAAGGAATTCAAAGAACTCCAACAAACAAGCTAAAAGCTTCAAGGTAAAAACCTTCAATTGCAAAGCAATTCAATTTAATTTAATTATCAAAAACGTATTCTAAAACAAACAATGAAAGAGAGTATTTATAATCTAAACAAAACCCTAAACTAGTTGGAAAAGGAAAAGCAAAACAATCCTAATTAAAACACTTCAAAATAGGAAACAAAATCAAATCGGAATTCCAAAACCCGCTTGGAAAAGGAAAAGCAAAACAATCCTAAAATACTAATTAAAATACAAAATAATTAATATATTTGACTTTGTCAAATATATCTTGGACCGGATTACATCATTCACTCCCACTTGAAAAAGGATTCGCCCCGAATCCTCGTCCGATCTTTGGAAAGTGCCGTCCCACTTAAAAATATATTTCGAATAAATCTTCTTTTTAAGCACACAGTGACGTAAGATGATCTCTACCCGATATAAAATTATTTCATCTTCCTTGTGTTGATCTTCCGTATCAATCTCATTATCTCTCGGCCGATCTACCTCCCCATCCTCCCCATGATCAACCATAATAAAATCACCAACAAAAATATCGCCCAATACAAAATTCGATTTTGCGACCAAGCAATTACTTCGGATTTCATCATTCACCTTGGACCCAATAGAGGCATGAACAGGGTTTAAAATATGGGAAGGAATATTATTATCACAAACCTGAATGACCTCGTCCTTTGCACATAGATCGTCAACAATAATCTCCTCTTCAACATGATCTTTCTCTTGGACAGGAATTTCTTCAACGACAATGCGATTTTCTTCCTCCAGGCGCTTTAATTCAGCCGATATTTTCGTTGTCAATCTTTGGATATCTGCAGTAAAGAAATCGACTTTGCTGGAATAATATTTGGAATCCTTTCTATGTCGTTGACACCTCCTTCGTTCTGCATCTGCTTGAATATGATTTCCAAATTCTGAAAACTCCGAAAAACTTTGCTCATATATATCTGCTTTAAATCGTTCCATGTTCATCAAATCTAGATAATAAAGTTTCTGTTGTTGAGCAAACGTCAGAAAACTATTGAGTATACCCATATATGGGGTTTGACTTTGACCTCCATTGTTGTTCGCCATCTACTTCGGATCTTCCTTGGATCGTCCTTCGCTCTGATACCAACTGATGTAAATAGGGTTGCAGCGGAATAATAAAAACGGATAGGCAAATAATTGAATCAACAACTATTTGACCCAATTCGAATTGAATCAACAATTGAATTAGGGTTTGAAGAGGTAAACACCAAAAGATGAGAACCTTCACAAGGAATTCAAAGAACTCCAACAAACAAGCTAAAAGCTTCAAGGTAAAAACCTTCAATTGCAAAGCAATTCAATTTAATTTAATTATCAAAAACGTATTCTAAAATAAACAATGAAAGAGAGTATTTATACTCTAAACAAAACCCTAAACTACTTGGAAAAGGAAAAGCAAAACAATCCTAATTAAAACACTTCAAAATAGGAAACAAAATCAAATCGGAATTCCAAAACCCGCTTGGAAAAGGAAAAGCAAAACAATCCTAAAATACTAATTAAAATACAAAATAATTAATATATTTGACTTTGTCAAATATATCTTGGACCGGATTACATCAGAAGGGCACAGAGAAGTATGTATAATGGTAAGTCTAGACATATTCGTCGTAGACATAATACCATTAGACAGTTGATAAAAAATGGTGTTATCACAATTAACTATGTAAAGTCAAATGATAACATAGCGGATCCGTTCACGAAATGTATAAATAGAGATCAATTGTATAAACTGTTAAGGGGAATGGGTTTAAAACCCACAATAAAAGAACTCATAGTGGACACTCAACCTTGAAAAATGGAGATCCTAGGCCCTTAGTTCAATGGGAAAACTAGGTTATGAGTTCGGTAGAAACACTTGGAGCCTGTTTCATACTCATTCCCTGAACATCCAAGTGTGTGCACCTGCAGCAGTGGTGAGGATAAGTTGAGAAAACTTTTAATGATTCTTATACCTACGGGTGGAGTATAGCAGGATACTTTTTATAGTATGAATCACCAATATAAGTGAGAAGTAATAAGGCGGCTTCTAAATGAACACTTATGAATGAGATACGGTCCAGGGCCGAAATGGACACAACGTGAGAACAAAAATTGTTAGAGCTATTATTGTGTGAGTATTGTTGTCTTCATGATATATACTATACAGTCACTGGTTCAAAGCATCTTGCTACCAACTGGCTAGTATATCCGATGGTATTTTACTAGGGAAGGTTCAAGGCCATAAGCTACCTATCCCGATGCAATAGTAGTTCGCCGAAACTTTTGGACGAATCTGCATACATGCATTAATTGTCATTCATGTGTGGGATTGTTGGAAATGGGTTTAAGAAACTAGGTTTGACCAAGTTTTGACTCAATTTTCAAATGGGTTTCATTTATTGTTTAATGAAATAAGTTACAAAATTATAATCTACATTTGTTGTAGATTAAGAAAATGCATTTATTTACTCAAAATCATTCCCGGGTGAATGAGAAATTAATGGCCAAAGATTGTAACTTGAAATGGGAAAATGAAGAGGTTATGGGATATGAAAGAGTTATCCTGCATTGCTTTGAGATGCAAAGTAATGCTAGTTTATAAGTGGATGCAAACAAGGAGGAGTCATCAAGTTGTTCCTCCTTGGGCCAACCTAGGTGGACCATTGGGCCAACCATGCAAGGAATAGCCCAATTGTGCCAGTTTTGTACGGGCTCAATTTGGACCACACCCGTGAAGCGCGCGAAGGGCTCATTGGGCGCTTTAGAGGCGCACTTTGCACTTCGCGCGTGCGCATCGTCGCTAGGAGTTATTGGAGCCTTTAATTTTTAGAAAAGCAATCAAGGTTCGGGTGTCCAGTCTCTGGCTCGCGTGGGTTAGGCATCTTGGGCTTGGTCCAGGTGTGTGTGGTGGTCAAATGGCATTGGGCGATGATGGGCCTAGGCCCAGTTGGAAGGTCTGGCAGTCAGGATCACTGAACTTGGTCTGTCCGTTCAGGGAGTCATGGGTCAGACCCAGATGGATAAAGGCACGACCCGTGCCCCTTAGGAATGGGCGGGTCCGATCCAGCAGATCTAAGCCCTTCACCAGAATCT
Organism: Adenophora triphylla var. japonica; assembly: GCA_022495995.1. Classification (NCBI taxonomy): domain Eukaryota; kingdom Viridiplantae; phylum Streptophyta; class Magnoliopsida; order Asterales; family Campanulaceae; genus Adenophora; species Adenophora triphylla. The sequence goes on along the minus strand of JAFEMH010002063.1, from coordinate 366,593 downwards.
GATCTGACGGTCCAGAATCCACTAGGTACCAATAGTGTCTAATCCCAAATGGCACCCCCCATCTCTTCAGAATATATAAATAGCCCCCCAGAATGTCAGTTTCATTCATTCCAATCTTTCAGTGATCTAGCATTCAATAGCAATTAGAGAAAGAAAGCATATTGTAGCATAAATATTTCTTTCAAGTCCAGAAGTTCCAAACAGTTAGTTTGTTCGCCGAAGTCGTTAGTTTGAAGTTCTTCTACTAACGATTGTAAAGTCGTTGCATCATACGAGGAGATTGCCAGAGTACCGTCAGTACCAGTGCGGGACAATTACTTCTTACGGAGATTGTGTCCAACACAAGCCTCGACTTTCCTCCGCCCCGATTAATTTAATTTTCCGGCTTTATTTTTTTCGATTTTATTTATTTTCAGTTATTTTCAGTTATTTTTTTAAAGAAAGTCTTTTCGAATTCCGTTACAATTTTCCTAACAGGGCCAAGTTTGAAACCCGGGAGTTGCAATAATGTTTCTTATTTTTTCCCCTGGCATTATGTTTTTCTTTTTTTCCTCCCTATTCATTCTTTTTTGCAATAATCTCGATGTCAAAAATGTTAATCAAATTCAAACCCAATTTGCTTTACTACATAATGCATTGCTTGTTTGTTTAAGTTTAGAGTATTAGGATATAAAGATTTAAAGTGTGTGTAGGTTGAAGGTAAAAAGAAATATTGAAGGCCCCGGGAAAATAAGTTGCTTAGGGCCCCAAAACACTCTGGTTCGGCCCTGCGCATCTCTTTGTATGTTTTTTGCTAGTTCCATGATGTGGTTTGTCACCCAATGTGTTATAACAGATCTATATAGAAAATAGAAAATAGAAAATAAATCAATCACACAATAATATACGTGGTTCACTAATCTGGCTTTGTCAACGAGCAGAGGGAAATAATATTATTATCAACTAGCAATCACCGAATACAATATCTAACCTAATGCACGAATTCTTGATCACAAAAATTCACAACTGTGCAAACCCTAGATCTAGAGAAACATATTAGCAAGAAAACCCTTGAAACACCTAGAATTATTGATCTTTATCACACTAGAAATTATATACAAACAACTGCTAGGGAATAGGGGTTATTTATACGGCCTATTCCTAACCTTGCACAAAATATGCCGCTGATCAGGCCCAACTCAAATAAGGGCGCGATCTCCCCACCTGGAGGGTGCGGTCACCCTCTTTGTCTAGCGCCCACTGCGCAATCGCTCCACCTGAGGGTGCGACCGACCCATTTATCAAGAGGTTTGGCGCGGTCGCCCTCCCCCCTGCCTGGCACAGTCTCCCCTACCGCCTGTCACAGGAATTACTGATTTGTCTGTTCAATCCCCTAATTTGTTCCCAAGTTAGATGGCATCAAACCCAACAAATTTCCACCTTGAAATCTAACATCTCGATCAACAAAAATAGAACTCTCCCCTCTGCCTCAGATATGTTACGCCAAACACCAAACTTGTCCTCCGGATAACCAAAATGTGTACACCAAAATTTTGCCCCTACAAGCAAAAAGACGTGCTAGACACTCAAATTATGCTTTGTCGAGCATACCAATGTGTATTCAAGACACCCAAATGTATCCTCCTGGACACCCAAACTGTGCTTCGTCGAGCACACCAATGTGTCTTTAAGAAACCCAAATGTGCCACTGCGTGCGTAGACACTAAAAATTGCCCCAACTGGCGATTAGGCAAATCCAATCGACATTGGATTTCACCAACCTAAACAGATGAAGCGGCCATATCAGTGGAATCCCAAACCGTGCGTACCTTTTCCTCAATTCATTACTCGCTTCTCAATTGTGTGTATTGACTTACTAACCGTGGTTTGCCCAATTCAACTTTACCTTAAGTAACTTGCTGCTCCACCTGTTTGTCGACCACTCCACACGAAGCCATGCAACATGATTTCATCAGATGTGTCTCTACCATACTCTCTATAGTATGATGCTCGACACTCGAGCCCAAAAATGTAGAACCTTAAAGGACGTACAAGTAACCGTGTTTTACCCCTTTCAGAATTATGTTCGAACCCCTATGAGACATTTACTACTCCACTTTCACCTTTAAAAATGTATCTCATCTTGTCTAATCGACTAAGTGATATCAGATTATTCGTTACTTCAAGAACATGTCTAACCTTGTTTAATGTACAGAACTTACCACCCAAAGTTCGCACCCTGATGGAACCCATGCTAACTACCTTGCAGACAGCACCATTAGCAATATAAATGTCACCCCTCGTCCATCTCCTCGTACGTTGCAAACCATTCTCTGCGCGAACACATGTGATAAGAAGCCCCAGAATCAAGAATCCATGTATCTTTCATATACCTTTGTCTTCTTCGGTTACTAGAGCATAGTCCTTCTCACCGTTATACGCCGCCATTTGCAGTTGACCCAAATTGCTCGCTCTTATTCAGCTTGGGACATTCTCGTTTCCAATGTCCCTTTTCCTTGCAGTAACTACAAACATCTCCAGGTCTTTAACCCCTTTTCGAAAAACCCTTGTTTCTCCTACCTAGGCCCCTATTGCCTTCTGCAACCAAACATGTTGATTGATATTCTGTAGATATATCCCTCCCCTTGTGGCGTAGATCTCTAGTATTGAAATTATTATTAACCTCGTCCAAAGTAATCGTATCCTTACCATTAATGCGGGAATCCACAAATTCCTCATATGACAGTGGTAAGGAAACCAACAATATAAATTCAGCATCCTCATCTTCAACCTTAACATCAATATTACGCCATTCAAGTAATAAAGATGTAAATCGATCTATTTGATCCCTGGTGGGTGTACCTTCTATCATTCGGAAAGAATACAACTTCTGATTCAGATACAACTTGTTGGTCAATGATCTTGTCAGATACATATCTTCCAACGCAAGCCACAAAGCACCTCCGAAATAAGTACATGCAATATCCGTTAGAACGTCATCATCCAAACACCTGATGATTTTAAAGTGGGCCTCTCATCTAACGCGATCAGATCGGCTGCTTCCTTATCATCTACCTTCCTCGAACTCTTTGCAGTTGCGGCTGCGACAACACATGTGGAAACTCCTACTGCTTTGCCCTTTGAATTCTGACAATCCTTGATTGCATCAGCCACCAGAGCCACAAATCCTTCTCTCTCAACAAGGCCTTCATCTTGATTTTCCAAAGAGAAAAACTATTATTCCCATTAAACTTGTCAACTGGTGATTCGATTCCTGATCTTATCTTCTTTTGAATCGGAAAACCCCTATACCTTTATCAACCTGACCGGCTCTAATACCAGTTTGTTATAACAGATCTATGTAGAAGACAAAAAATAAAGCAATCACTACACAACGATATACGTGGTTCACCAACTTGGCTAAGTCCACGGTTAGAGTGCAAGAATATTATTATCAACTGACAATCACAAAATACAATTTCTAATTTAATGCAGGAATTCTTGATCAAAAGAATTTACAACTGTGCAAACCCTAGATCTAGAGAAACAGATTAGAAAGAAAACCATTGAAACACTTATAATTATTGATCTCTATCACATTAAATATTACATACAAACAACTGATAGGGAATAGGGTGAATTTATAATGACTATTTCTAGCCCTGCATGGTTTTCTAGCCCTGCACAAAATCTGTGCTGATCAGGCCCAACTCGGACAAGGGCGCGATCGCCCCACCTGGAGGGTGCCGTCGCTCTCTTTGTCCGGCGCCCACTGCGCGATCGCTTGATGCAGGAGGACACACTGGAGCCAGGCGGCCGCCCCACACAAGCCCAGGCGCCCGCCTCAGATGCCTCGTATTGGTTCGATTATGGAGGAAGTTTCTGCCGCCCAGGCGGCCGCCTCATGCAGGCCCAGGCGCCCGCCTCGCGTCGACGAAGCGTTTCCTAATTTCGTTTTTTGATTCCGTTTTGCTGATTGTTTGACATTAAAACTTGGGGTATTTTGGTCATTGGTTTATTATTGTGTCTTAGGGTTTGGGGAAGTATTTAAACAATTTTTAGGCATGTTTAAACTCAGTTTTTGATGAATTAATTTGAAGAGTTTTCTCTCTTTTTCTGGTTTATTCCAGTTATTGTGTTCCTAGGGTTCATCACTTGTGAACTCTTGTGATTAGTGCGCTAATCACCAACCTATCGCTTTCGTGCTGCGTCATTGCTCCACCTGAGGGCGCGACCGCCCTGTTTGTCCAGAGGTTTGGCGCGGTCGCCCCTTCCGCATGTCACAGGAATTACTGATTTGTCATTTTTCAATTTCCTAATTTTTTGTAAGTTAGATGGCATCAAACCTAACCTAATGTGTTGCCACGAGAAACATTAGACACAACAATGTAATGTAGCAAAATTTTACTGGAATCCAGCATTATATGTGAACTACAAATTATTGTTCGAAAAAATAAATATACTTCACATGATAAATCAAAGCAAATTGGATAATCTTATTAATTATGCGCCATGCCATCCACTACGTCTGAGAGGTCAAGGCTGCCGAGCCTCTCAACCAGTAGCCGTGAAATTGAAGTTACTACAAGTAGTCCTTTCAAGCAACAATGTAGAACTGAACCCTAATATCGACTTCTCCAAATCAAAGTACAACAAGTTATTCTCCATCTGAAAAGTTCCAATCACAATTGCATCTTCAGCTTTTTCCCCTCCATCAATGAACCCTAAGCATGCCACATCTTTCCCAACCTTTTTCATGGAGTTAGGTCCATATATCGTCCAAACACTTTCATTTCCCATCTGCAAATTGATCTGAGGAACCCTAAGACCTACCCGATTAAACTCTATCGTACTTGTATTAAGACATAGGCTAAACGGCTTCACCGCCTTTACTTGAGGAATGTTATTCACACCCTTTGAGAATCTCCTAATGAAAGGTTTGTAAACATCACTTCTTAGTATCGTGTATGGAACGCTTGTACTAAGCTTTACAGTACTATTGGTTAATGATATTGGGAGGACATTTTTATTAATTGAAATTCCATTAACGCGAATATAATAGCCCGGTAACTTTGAGCTATTTAACAATGAAGTGTATGAAAGAATGCTCTTAACATCAAGATTTTTAGGAAGAAAATAGTAAGACCCCTCTCCGAAAAATGCCACCCCAGGAGTGTTGGATGAGCTAGGCAAACATATTGCGAATTTCTTTGCCACGCCAGCCTGAGTGAATTCAGAAGTAAGAGATAAAGAAGACCAAGAAAGAGAAGCCAACCCAATGATGTTATCAGGAATGCCTTTCAAGAGCGATGGAGGAGCACAAGAAAGAACGAGCTGATTATAATTTATTGCAACGACAGGGTTTCTACCATTAGTCCAGTAGATAATAATATCCTTATGAGTGAGTTGAGATAATTCACAAGATTTAGTCACCGGGTTTAAAGGTGGGACCGCACATCTATTGCAAGGGTCTTGACATTCAAATGGTGCACCCCAGCAATCATCGCAAGGAAAACATTGGCGGGGTGCAGAAGAACTATTTGAGGGGGGACATAAAGGAGAGATATATGACCTAGCTTGAAGGCATTCCTGGGAGCTGCATGCAACGGGGCCCGGGTACATGTTATCGCAACTAAACCATGTAAATGGAGAATCAAGGTCGATGAGATAGTTTTCATTGAAGTTGAGTGTGATGGTGTAGAGGATTTTGGAAGAGTTTGTTTGTTTATGTAAGGGTGCAACTAGGGTTGTTAAAAGTTGAGCTGAGTTCTTGGGGACAATGAAAGCCAGCACAAGAAGGAATAGGTGTAGGAGAGCCATTGTTATATAGCTATCCAGTGTTGGGAACTAAAGATAGGTGGGGATAGGTATTATAATGGAGTATTGGGGGGTTTATATATGAACTGTTGGGCTGAATTATTTGGTATGTATGCATATTTTTCGCTGTGTGAAACCCTAATTGGCGGAGAGGAGAGGCAGTATCTTCATCAATTTTGTATAGGAAAATATCAGTATTATAGTTGAAAATAATGTCTTGCTTTAATCGTAGTTCTTGGTTAGCGCAGTTCATGGCTAGATTAAGACGAGATCTGTGAACTTGATCGCTCTGCAACATGCATTGATTTTCATTAAACTTTTACGTAAACATTGCCTTCGTTTTAGCTGAACTTGATCATTAAGTCTTTGAATTTTGATTTATATAAAATATTTAAATATGGAACTTCATGAACAGCAAAAGCCGTGTCTTAGATAGTTATTTGATTGTAACGTGGTTTTCAAAGAGTATAGGCCTTGAGCATTGACTTTGATATTCAAACGTTCTTCCCTTTAAAATCTTAATTATTCACAATGGTCGAAGAGTAAACTGTACTCTAATCTATATTAATGCAGAACATGGGGTTATTAGGAAACTGCTGCTGCAAATTAGTAATGACTACTCCCCCGTCCCATTACAAAAGATACAAAATGGGTTTGACATAAAAATAAAAATTAAGGAAAATGTATAGTGCATTAAGTGTTGTGAGTATGAAAAATGAGATAGGAGAAAGAAAGTAAGGTAGAGAATAGTAAGTGAATAAAAGATGTGAGTATGTATCAATAAAAAAACTTTCCTTTTTAATCTTGTGTCTTTTGTAATTTTTGTAATGAGACACCAAAATGAAGCTTTTTTGTGCCTTTTATAATTGAACGGAGGGAGTATGCCTTTTTTTTTCTTTTTTTTTCAGATCCCTTGGGTAGGTCTATGAACGCATTCAATAACATGTACTACCTCCTCCGTTCCAAGACAAAAACAAAAAATGATAATTTATTTTGAGACGGAATGAGTATTTAATATAAAGGAGTTTTTATCAAAAACTATCTCAAAAAGATGCTATTTACAAAAAAAATATGTAAGTTGTTATATCACAAAAAAAACTATTTTTTTTCTTTCCAGTTAAAATAATTGATAAATGTATTTATCAATTGTTTATAATTGATAAATGATCAAACAACTGATAAATGTATTTATAAGTTTTTTAAATAGTATTTTGTGCTTGATTTTTTTGTTAAACAACAGATAAATACATTTATCAATTATAAATGCATTTATCAGTTGTGTATAAATTAACTGATAAATGCATTTATCAGTAAGTTATTTGACAGATAAATTCAAAATATATATATATATATATATATATATATATATATATATATATATATATATATATATAAAGAATTAAAAAATATATAGTATATAAAAAGTTAGTTTATAAAAACAAAATCTAGGTTTTGTATGCCTGCTTTATTAGTTATACATACAAATTATAGTCTCATAGAAATGAAAAAAAAATTAAAAATTCGAGTTGTTATAGAATTGATCTGATATCAAATCTTCTTGCGGGCTATTAACAAATGCAAGGAAGAAGATTGTTTTATAGAAAATGGTGAATTCAGAATGGATCAAATCACGTACTTGGAGAAAATGAAAACTCCATAATTTTTCGTTAGCTTACAATTTAGATCGAGAATTACTTGTAAAGTTGAAATTTCCACATGATGTCCTAGAATAGAACAAAGTAGTACTAAATCCAAACCTAGACTTCTCCAAATCAAATAACAAGAAGTAATTTTCCATCTGAAACGATCCGATCACAACATCTTGTTCAACATTTTTTCCGCCATCAACAAATGCTAGGCACGCCACATCGCTTCCCACATTCTTGATGGAGTTAGTTCCATATATCGTCCAATTCTTCCCGTTTTTCATCATCAAATCTATTGGTGCAACCCAATACCCGATTCGAGTAGACCCAATTAAACTAGCCTTGAAACATAGGCTAAATGGTTTCACCGCCTTCACTCGTGGAATGCTCTTTGTAGCATTTGAAAAACTCGAAACGAAAAGCTTGTATATGTCACTTTTAAGTGTTGTATATGGAACAATTGTACTAAGCTTCACACTGTTGTTCCCTGATGAAGCTGGAATAGGAATAGTCTTTCCATTAACAGATATTGACTTAAGGCCGATATAATAGCCCGGAGATTTCGCATTTTCAAGCAAAGGAGTGTAAGAAAGAAGGTCAGAAACATCAGATTCCATGGGAGGGAGAATAAGATTATATGGTCCGTCTCCGAAAAATATCACCCCGCGAAGAAAGGCCGAGCTAGGCAAACAAATACCAAACTTGTTAGGCAAACCTAGAAAAGAGTTAGAAAATTGGGAGGAGAGAGCTAATGGAGATCGCGAAAGAGCTACCACGCCGGTAACATTTTGAGGGAGGGATTTCAAGAGTGAAAGAGGAGCACACGAGAGACCGACCTGCAAAATGTCCATTTTAGAAGTAGGGTTTGTACCGTCTGTCCAATCTATGGAAACATACTCAAAGGCGAATTGAGAAAGCGCACACGTTTTGCTGACCGGATTGACCGGGGTGACAGGGCAAGTACGGCAATCAGACTTGCTCGGGAGGGGGCATGAGGGATCAGTAAATGAATATGAGCGCGCTTGCTGACATGGGGGGATTCTACACGGGACAGCATTGTGATGTGTAACGCAACGGTACCATGAGAACGGAGAATCGAGGTCGATTAGAGAGTGTTGTTGTGTGTTTAAAGTGATGCTATAGAGAGAAGTTTGTGTGTGTTTGGTTAATGGTGCAACTAAGGCTTTGTGAGATGGGGTTGGGAATAGATCATCAGCTAAGACTTCATGAGATATGAAAGCTGCTGCTGCTAGCACAAGAAGAAATAGTTGAAGAAGATAATTCATTTCTTGTTTGAGTATTTTTATTTTGATTGAAGTTTAAGTATAATTATACATCTTCAATGGCCGAAATCTTTGACCCATTTTACATTGTAATGCAATAATGTCAAATACAGCATGATCAAATTAACATGTTCTGGTCAACGCTTAGCACCGTTCACTTTATACATGATAAGGCTTATTGACTATGAAGTTATTTGTTGACTTCCTTTTAGACATTTCGTAACATGGAGAAGCGATAAGGCTGGCAAGTGGCATTTGACTTCCTCGACCAAAAAATGTTACTCAAATTAAAAGTGCTTAGGACATAGACGTTGACTAATGAAATGATTCTATTCGATGATAATCTATAGTATAAATCACATCACGGGTGAACAGTACTATGAACAGTACCAAATGTCAAATTTCTCATTTTGTTCTCACTAAGTTGTCCCTTTCCCAATTTGCCCTTTAAAAAAAAAATTTTAAATAAAATAAAAAAAACGTGTCCTCAAAAACAGACTTTTAGTAGTAGTATGATATTTCGAGGCGGTCTCCCATGAGATCGTCTCATGCTATGGCAAAGTTACAACTAGCCTTGAAAGACCGGTTGACACTACTTAATTATTCTACCATTTGAAACCGTGAGTTTTTGGGAACATATTTATGTTTCCTTATTTAAAAAGACTTCAATTATGGTAAGAAGATTTTGGGACTTTCATGGAGATTTATAAGTATCCTACTTTGACTAGAAATTGTAAATATAGTAAATATCTTTTATTTATGTACATAGTTTTAAATTAGGACTAACCCACTAATATTTGATTTTCTTGTGAGTGTGGTTTATGTTTTCATATAGGAAAAAAGATCTCACAAAGGAAGATGTCGATTGCATGAAGATCTTCTTCATGGTGCTCTATAAATACAAGGCATTCAGCACATGAGAAGACACGGAATTTTAGAGAGAAAATTACATACTTTTCATTGTATTCGACATTGTTGATTTTAGGTTGTGAGTGAAGGTTGTGCCTTACATCCGTAACTCACATCTAGGTTTTCATAGAGTTCTCTTGTTTTACTTTTGACTAGAATAGATCCTACTTGGGAAAGGGGAGTTGTTCTTGTCGTAGAAGGTGATTAGAACTCGTTTAGTATTTTCATATTTTAGTTTTTCACTTATTTGTTTTTGTAAGAAATAAAAGTTTTTATAGTGAAAAGTTTTTGGGCGTAAGCCTAGTTTGCTGATCACATTGATCAGTAAGCGTAAATAATTCTTAAGTTATTGCATTTAATTTGTTTTTTAATTATTTTATTCCGCTGCATTATCTGTGGATGTGTGGACAGTTGTGAGACACATCTGTACTCACATTCGTTGCCTGTTGGGTGATCTAAGTTTCCTAGCTACACGAAACTTTCAATTGGTATCAGAGCCAACTCTCGATATATTACTGAGTATTGATCCAGAAAGTGTAGTCATTATGGAATGCCAAAATCACCAAAACAGGCCTCCTGTCTTGGATGGCATCAATTATTCTCTTTGGAAGTCCAAGATGCGAAATTACATCAAAAGTATTGATGAAAGGGCTTGGATGTGTATTCTTGTTGCATGGCAACCTCCTACTGTGGAGAAAAAACCATCTTCTGGTGTTGGTGAGTCTATTTTCGAAAGAAAAACTGAAGATCAATGGACTCTTGATGAAATACAAGCTGCAAATTACAATTCAAAAGCTATGGGTGCTATTTCCAGCCATGTTTCTGGGAATATGTACAAGCTTATAACTAATGAGAGTATAGCCAAAACTGCTTGGGACATTCTGCAAACTCAATGTGAGGGAGCACCAAGTGTGAAGGCTACCAGGCTTAGAATTTTAATGGATAGGTTTGAGTTACTTCGAATGGAAGAAACTGAGGACATTGTGTCATATGCTGCTAAGATTCATGAGATTTCAAATGAATGCACAAGTCTAGGAGAATCTATCTCCAATGCAAGACTTGTAAGTAAGATTTTAAGGACCTTACCTGAGAGGTTTAACATAAAAGTGGCTGTGATTGAGGAAACAAAAGACACAAACACTGTAGGTCTTGACACAATCATAGGAATCTTGACTGTGTTTGAGCTTAACCTTGAGGCTCAGAAAAAGAACAAAACACACAGTCTTGCCCTCAAAAGTGCTGCTGCACTTCCAAAAGAGCTTGTGGAATTATCCTCTGAAATTGACAAGTCTAATCTAGAAGAAGAGGATGTAGCTCTTATCTCAAAGAAGTTCAGTTCAATACTGAAAAATAGAAGGATAAGTAAATTTCCTAACAAACCTACTCTCAGTGCTCCTGAAAAATCAAAACCTAGCACTGACACTGGATTCAAGAAACCAAGCTTTGAAAACAAATCATCTGAATCTGTCCAATGTAGGGCATGTCGTGGCTTTGGTCATTATGCCAATGAGTGTGCTAACACACTTAAAAAGAAGGGAATGAGCTTAACTGCTACCCTTAGTGACAGTGAGGATGATGAGGAAGAAGTGGCTAATATGTCTGTCTTAAACTGCCATTCTGTGTTTAATGCCTTTTCTGCAGATATAGAAGAAGATGCTCCTGAAAATTCCTTGGATGTGGTCTCAGTTGTGAACACATCTGGTGTCACATCTGAACTGTTGCTGAACTGTTTCTCTGTAAAAGGAGATTCAGATGATGAAGATGAAGAAAGGGACATTCCCTATGAGGAACTTTTTGCAACATACAAGGAGCTGCATACAGATTGGATGAAAAGATTGGACAAGATTGAGGTACTTGTTAAGGTAAATAAATCTCTTTCTGATAAATTGGCTGCTTGTGAAGATGAAAAAGCTGTTCTTTCAAAGGAAAATGATGCTCAAAAAGATACCATTGCAAGACTTGAAGTCCTTGTGACCAAAAGAGAAGTTGACCTTGAAAAATTCAAGAATGAATGTGAAAAAGCTGAAAATACTTTTACTAAGTTAAATAAAAGTAAGATGAAAATGGAAGAAGCTTTTTCTGTGGGTCAACGTGACAAAACTGGTTTGGGTTTTGAAAATAATTTTGTAAAGGAGGGATGTGAGGCTTCTACCTCAAAAAGTGTGAAAAAACAAGTTTTTAAAGAAAAAGTCATTTTGAGTGAGAAAAGACCTAGGAAGAGGCACTACATCTGCCATTACTGCCTAGCTCCTGGTCACATTAGACCCTTCTGTTACAAACTCAAGGCTGATAAAAAATCTGGTCACTTCAATCAGCCTCAGATGTGTGAGAAGATGTATGCACATCCTAACACACATCCTGGTAATCTGAGACCTCTGCAACCCAAAAAGAAAACTGTTAAACAGTGGGTGGCCAAACCAATTACCACCTGCAATGTTGTTTACTCTTCCCTCAAGAGTACTGTCTCTGGCTCTTGGTATTTTGATAGTGGGTGCTCTAGGCACATGACTGGAAACCAAGCAGTCCTTCTTGACTATGAAGTGATAAATGGTGGGAAAGTAAATTTTGGTGGAGGTGCTCAAGGAAAGATTGTTGGGAAAGGAACCTTAGATGTTAAGGGTCTCCCAAAATTGCACAATGTGTACCATGTGGAAGGCTTGAAAGCCAACCTAATAAGCATCAGTCAACTGTGTGATGATGATCTTTATGTGAAGTTTGATAAGCACTTGTGTGAAGTGTTTGATAAGGATAATACCTGTGTGTTTACTGGCCCTAGATCTGCTGACAATTGTTACCAATTTGGTGACAATCTTTCTTGCCTAAGCTCAAAAGCTAATGATGTCAATCTGTGGCACCAAAAATTAGGGCATGCTAGCTGTAGAACTCTGGAAGAACTTCAAAGGTTTGAAGCTATTAAAGACCTCCCTAAACTGAACTTCAAGAACCCTGATGTCTGTGGTTCATGTCAAAAGGGAAAACAAACAAAAGCATCACATAAAAAGGTCCAACAATGCTCCACAACTAGATGTTTGGAGATGATTCACACTGATTTAATGGGACCTATTGAAGTAGAAAGCTTTGGTAGGAAAAAGTATGCCTTTGTGTGTGTTGATGATTATTCTAGGTACACTTGGGTAATGTTCTTAAGAGAAAAGTCAGAAATAATTGGAGAATTCAAGAATTGGTACAAAAGGGTGAGAAACCTTTATGGCCTTAAAACTGTGAGAATTAGGTCTGACCATGGCACTGAATATGAGAATCAAATGTTCACCAATTTTTGCAATTCTAAGGGAATCACTCATGAGTTTTCTGCACCAATCACCCCACAGCAAAATGGAATTGCTGAAAGAAAGAATAGAACTTTGCAAGAAATGGCTAGGGTCATGCTAAGTTCTAAAAACTTGTCCAAGAAATTTTGGGCAGAAGCTTTAAACACTGCTTGCCACATTGGCAATAGGGTGTTCCTAAGGATTGGTAGCACTGTCACTCCATACCAAATCCTCCTTGGAAAGAAACCAACTGTGAAATATTTTCATGTGTTTGGATGTGTTTGTTATATTCTCAATGATAGAGAATACCTGTCCAAGTTTGATTCAAAGAGTGACAAAGCAATTTTCATGGGCTATTCCACTAATAGTAGAGCTTACAGGGTTTTCAATCTCAAAACTAAGACCATTATGGAATCTGCTAATGTTAAATTTGATGACTCACTTGATCTTAACCTCAAGACTGCTGAGGATGATGTTTCAGGTTGCTTGCTGGACTGGAAGGATGAAGAAACAGGTGCTGAAAAATCAAAAGAAGCTTCCAGTGCTGATAAACATGTTGAACCTGATAAGGATGTAACCAAGGATGTGGACACATCTGCCTCCACATCTGAACCCACATCTGCTCCCACATCCACTCAAAATCCTGTAACTGAGGACAGTTCCTCTGATTCTGATCAGGATGATACTCCAGAAGGTAATGTGGATGGGTGTGTGGATAGATCAAAGGATATTCCTTCAAAAATCCAGAAAAACCACCCCACTTCACAAGTTGTGGGAGATGTGCATGCACAAGTGAGAACTAGACAAAAGGACAAAGTTGATTATAAAAAGATAGATGGTTTATGGAGTTGCTCCTCAACATACTCCCAGGTAAGTTTCTGTTGTTTTGTTTCAAAAATTGAACCTAAGAATGTTGCTGAAGCATTGAAAGATGCTGACTGGATTATGGCTATGCAAGATGAATTGATTCAATTTGAGAAGAATGAGGTATGGACTCTTGTTCCTAGACCCTCACATGGTAATGTCATAGGAACCAAATGGATTTTCAAGAACAAAACTGATGAGCAAGGTGTGATCACTAGAAATAAAGCTAGGTTAGTTGCTCAAGGTTATACTCAAATAGAGGGAATAGATTTTGAGGAGACATTTGCTCCTATTGCAAGAATTGAGTCCATTAGGCTTTTATTAGCCATTGCTTGTTATCTCAAGATTACTCTTCATCAAATGGATGTTAAGAGTGCTTTTCTGAATGGGATATTAAATGAGGAAGCCTATGTTGAACAACCTAAAGGCTTTGTGGACTCCAAGTATCCTAACCATGTGTATAAGCTGAAGAAAGCTCTGTATGGGCTAAAGCAAGCCCCTAGAGCTTGGTATGGTAGGTTGACTGACCACTTGCTTCAACTAGGATTCAAGAGTGGTGAGGTTGACAAAACACTGTTTGTGAGGAGAAATAAGAAGGAGATTCTTGTGGCACAAATCTATGTAGATGACATTGTGTTTGGATCAAATTCTGATCCTATGCTAGCTGAATTTGTGGATAGAATGACTTCCACATTTGAGATGAGTATGGTAGGTGAGTTGAACTTTTTCTTAGGCTTACAGATTAAGCAATTCAAAGATGGCATGTTCATTTCACAGTCTAAGTATGCCAAGAATCTTGTGAAAAAGTTTGAGCTTGAACACTCTTCACATCAAAGAACCCCAATGAGATCTTCCCAAAAGCTAAGTCATGATTCAGATGGTGAGAGTATTGATCAAACCCTTTATAGAAGCATGATAGGAAGTCTGCTTTACCTCACTGCAAGTAGACCTGACATTATGTACAGTGTGTGTCTCTGTGCTAGATACCAAGCCAACCCCAAAGTGTCCCATCTTAAAGCCTTGAAAAGAATCATTAGGTATGTGAGTGGGAATGTGAACCTAGGTCTGCATTACTCTAAAGAAACAAACACCAATTTGGTTGGGTACACTGATTCTGATTGGGCTGGAAATAGTGATGATAGAAAGAGTACCACAGGTGGATGTTTCTACCTAGAAAATAACCTTGTGTCTTGGTATAGTAGAAAGCAAAATTGTGTGTCCTTATCCACTGCTTTGAGAAATTTGAATATGTTGCCCTTGGGAGCTGCTGCACACAATTGCTTTGGATGAATCAAATGTTGAAAGATTATGGATTGAATAGCAAAGTTTTGACTGCTTTTTGTGATAACAAAAGTGCCTTGGACATATCAAAAAACCCTGTCCAACATTTTAGAACAAAGCACATTGATATTAGACATCATTTCATCAGAGATCTTGTAGAACAAAAAACTGTGTGTCTGGAATTTGTTGGGACTGAAAATCAATTGGCTGATATATTTACAAAGGCATTAGATTTGGAGAGATTTTCCTCCTTGAGGAAGTCTCTTGGTTTGTGTGATATCTAAGGTTGTGAGACCAAATGTGTCTCACATCCTCTAACACATCTGTATATTAGATTAACTGAAAAAAAAAATTATAAAAAATAAAAATTCAAAAAATATCATGCATTAGCACGAAATTTCTCAGTGTGGTCACTTGTGAGTCTTCATCTTTGACATTATTTTTGATCACTTAATTGTGAGCATTTCCTGTTCATGTCATCTTTTGATGACTTGATATAACCTTCCTAGGTATCTCACAGTGGGTGCTAAAATAAAAAGAAAAAAAAAATATATGTGAGAAACAGCTGCTTCACCCTTAGTATGAAGCCAGACCATTGTGATCAAATGATTTTCATAAGAAAACTTGAAGTCAAACTTGATAAGATCATTGGAAAAAAGGGCTATCTTTGGGATCAAGTAAAGTGAAAGCTACTCACAATGCAAAAATCCACAACAAAAAATTGGTGGATGCATCCTAGAGGCTGTGCAGATTGGATTATTGCTCATTTAATTTTTGTGATCTAAATGTGTCCACATATGTGACTTACATCCTATGCCACATCCATAAGCTGAGAATATTTCCATCACCTGTGTGTTTGCATCATGCTAGGCATACTGCATTTTTTAGGACATATAGGAGCTTTGTAAATATACTAGTTAATTAATTTTCTTTCCTAAGTCATTCTTTGATTTTATAGGTTTTTGATCTCTAATATCCTTCATGAAAGAAAAAGGTGTGTATCAATCCTTGTTTGAAAAGGTTGAAAAATTCAATTGGGATTCTGTTTTTAAAATAAAGATATGGTTGAGATATTTTTGTTTCCATAAAAATCTATCAAAATCTTGTTTTATTTTAATCCCCTATTTCTTAGAAGGTAGTTGTGTGTGGTAACCTCAAAGGGTTCTAGCCGTTGGAGGACTCCTAAGGAATATAGGTTGTGTGAGACCTTTTTAGAAAAAGATTTCCAAATTTCAGTTGGAAAGGGGGAGCTGTGAGTATTTAAGATACCTCACATCCGTCCCATCCCTCATAAACCCTTTGTTCTTCCCTCGGTGTATCTCTCCTTCACAACCTTGCAATTAATTCCACCTTACTGTTCAACCTAACCAACTTTTGCAAGATTAATGGCTGATCATTCCAATATTCGAGAAGAGGATGTTCTCGACATTGCCCCAATCTCTGTAGCTAAAGGCGAGTCTTCCATTGTCTTAAACCCTGTTATTTCAAAATTCCTTGCTGATTTCTCTTCCCCACCTTCGTCTGATCCTATCATGGAAGCTCCATCTTCGAAATCCCCTACATTGGAACCCATGTCTGTTCCAACCGTCTCTGCAAACCCTAAGGCTCCAACTTCTCCGGTGATTCCACCATCAGTTGTCGCCCCTGTTCCTCCCTCTGTAGAACCTTCTTCAACCAAGAAGAGGAAGATTTCCCAATCAAAACCCTTGAAGCCTGCTGCAACGCCTGTGCCCCAACGTAATCTTCGTCGTTCGCATAGGGTTCGTAAGTTGTCAGAATCTGACAAGGCCAAGAACTTAAAGAAACCTGGCGGGAATCCCTCTACTGCCATTGCACTTGAAGAAGATGATGAAGAAGAAGAGGTAATTGCTCCTCTTGTTAGGACTAGGGCTCAATCTTCAATTCCTCCTCCCTTAGTTGTTGATCATGTCCCTATTATTACCCCTTCTGATAATATTCCCCATGTTGAACCCATTATTCCTGTTGATGCTGTTCCACATGCTGAGTCTGTTGATCCTATTGCTCCATCACCTTCTCCTGTAGTGTCATCTGATCCCATTATCCCTATTACCACTCCTTCTATTGATGTTTCACCTCCTGTGGATAATGTTTCTGCCCCTATTGTTGATCCTTCTGCCCCTGTGATTTCAAGTCCTGTTGAGGATCTTATTTCTTTCAATGATGAAGAACCTTTAGCCAATATTTTAATAGATTTGAGGGGAAAGAAAAAGGTGGCTGCTACTGATTTAGAGCCCATTGATGATGAATCTGATTCAAGCTCTGATAGTGATGACACTGCATCTGATGAGAATTACAAGCTAGGGAGAGAAGAGCTTGATCAAGAGAAAGAGGACCAAGATTTAAATTCCTCTCCTGATGATGACACTGAAATTGAGTCCATCAAAGTTCCATTCCCTGCAAAGGATGTGTCTGAGGATGTGCACACATCCAGACGCACATCTTCAAGGAAGAAATCTGAAAAGGGTATGTCTTCAACTCTCTCCATTACATCTACCCCTAAGCCCTTCTCCAAGAAATTCTTGACCAAAAAGGCATCTGATAGGTTTGGCCTAATTTCTTCTAAGGCTTTTATTGTGGAAATGAAAAGGGATAGGGAAACCTTTGTTAAGCTTGGTATGGATAAATTTTTTGAAGAGAGAGGTCTGTTTTTAACTGTGGATCATCCTCTCCCTTTCTATCCTAAAATGGTGTATGAATTTTATGCCAATTTGCCTAAGGGATTAGATAAAAGTTACTCCTCTCCTCCTTCTGTCTATGTTAGGGGAGTGTTTGTTCCTTTTTCTCCTTCTGTCATAAATGATTTGCTTGGTTTGAATGATAATTTGGATGAATTAATTTCTATTGATGATGATGAGCTTATGACTGCTATCACCCATGGAAAGGTGACTTCTTGTCCTGTGAAGCCAAAGGATTTGGGTAGTGGATCTTTATCCTCCCTTTACTGTTTTCTCCATTCCATTCTTGTTGCCAATCTTTGCCCCTCAAATAACAAAACTTCAGTTACTAGGGTGCAAGCTCTCCTTCTATATAGATTGGGCATTAAGAGGCATATTAATTTTGGTGATTTCATCTTTAGGAAGATCTGTGACTATGGAGAGTCACCATCTAAAAAATGGTCTTTACCCTATCCTTCATTGATTTCTCAAATCCTTATTGCCAATGGAGTTAAACCTGAGAAAGGAGAAGAAAAGGTTGAAAATTTTGCTCTGTTTAAGGAATCCAAAACCCTGCTCGACCTTAAGCAAAGACATGTGGATCTCCCTTTAGGTACTGTTCCTAAGCTTGGTATGCCAGATGTGGACACATCTGAAGCCACATCTGAAGATAACTTTGTTGCTCAAATGAAGGATTTGGATGCTGCAATTATAGATGCTGAATCTCAAGCTCAAGCCTCCAAGGCCCTTAGAGATAATCTCCTTCGATGGCATGCTAAACTTTCTAGTCAAAAAGGGGGAGAATCAAGCTCTGGAAATGGAAAATGGGATGCTGCTGTTGCTGCTGTTGCTGCTAAAGCTGTGGCTGGTTTTAAATGGAGACATTTCGAACTTTAATTTAGGGGGAGAAATTTTTTTTGGTTGTTTTGATGTTTTGATGATGGTTGTTAAAACAATTTTTAATTCCTGTTTTAGTTTTTAAACAATGGTTTGTAATAGTTTTAATTAGGAGGTTGCTGAATGGTTGCTTTAATTTTTAATAGACTGCTGTTTTCTGCTCTAACTCTGTTCTTGCATTTTTTTTGTGTGGATATGTTTACACATCTGGACACACATCCATTCAGGGGGAGTTATGTTTTTCTATATTCTGTGGTCATAAAAATGTGATTGCTATAAATCTTTGGTTTTGACCAGAAAGTCCAAAATAGGGGGAGATTGAAATCGTGAGTTTTTGGGAACATATTTATGTTTCCTTATTTCAAAAGACTTCTATTATGGTAAGAAGATTTTGGGACTTTCATGGAGATTTATAAGTATCCTACTTTGACTAGGAATTGTAAATATAGTAAATATCTTTTATTTATGTACATAGTTTTATATTAGGACTAACCCACTAATATTTGATTTCCTTGTGAGTGTGGTTTATGTTTTCATATAGGAAAAGAGATCTCACAAAGGAAGATGTCGATTGCATGAAGATCTTCTCCATGGTGCTCTATAAATACAAGGCATTCAGCACATGAGAAGACACGGAATTTTAGAGAGAAAATTACATACTTTTCATTGTATTCGACATTGTTGATTTTAGGTTGTGAGTGAAGGTTGTGCCTTACATCCGTAACTCACATCTAGGTTTTCATAGAGTTCTCTTGTTTTACTTCTGACTAGAATAGATCCTACTTGGGAAAGGGGAGTTTTTCACTTATTTGTTTTTGTAAGAAACAAAAGTTTTTATAGTGTAAAGTTTTTGGGCGTAAGCCTAGTTTGCTGATCACATTGATCAGTAAGCGTAAATAATTCTTGAGTTATTGCATTTAATTTGTTTTTTAATTATTTTATTCCGCTGCATTATCTGTGGATGTGTGGACAGTTGTGAGACACATCTGTACTCACATCCGTTGCCTGTTGGGTGATCTAAGTTTCCTAGCTACACGAAACTTTCACCATTGACCTTCTTTTACAGCCGTTTTAAGCCTCTGCTTTCGTCAAGAAGGAATGTTAAGGCAGAGGTCTAAGTTTTTTTTTCAAACTATTATACTCCCTCCGTCCCAAAATGTTTGTTTCATTTGACTTTTTTTGCTAAACTTTGACCACAAATTTATGAGAGATTAATCATGTTCATGAAATTCTAAAAGTTGTTATTGATAATATTATTAATGGTGAATCAATAGGAATTTTTAGAATTTCATGAACATAATTAAATTGTCATATATTTGTGGTCAAAGTTCAACAAAAAAATCAATTGGGACAAACATTTTGGGACGGAGTGAGTATTTATTTTAAAAATGTAAAACTTTCAAAGTGTTATATTTCTAAAATGTAACATTTAAAAAAAGTAAATGTAATCCCGGTCGTATCATGAAACGGTTTCACAAAAGTTTTTGTCTAATACTTAATACTTATGTCCAAAGTGAATCAATTTTTTTTTTTTAAATTTGCTTTTAATCACGAACAAATTTGAAAATTTAATGTAATTTATTTTGAAACGAACGAAATACCTCTCGTCTCTACTAGAGATATCTTATTCATCATTAATTTGAATTATTATTATTATTATAAACCGTCCTAAAATAAATGTCTATTGTTAATTTTAACGTGCTAGAGATATCTTACTCATCATTAATTTAAATTATTATTATTATACCTGTTCTAAAATAAATATCTATTTTTATTTCTAATAGACATTTATTTGGGAATGGTGGAGTAGTATATTATGATCAATACTTTATAAACTATAGAATTAAGGCTTGTGAATTCGAAAATCATGCATGTTGCTATTCTAATATGTCATCAACTTTTCATTTCTTAACTTTGTCATTCAAGTTTCAAGTACAGAAAATAATAGAAAGCTAAACACAGTACTCCGTATTAATTTTTTATTTTTTTTTAAACACAAATAAGGATCATTTCATGCATGGGTTCGTTAGGCATAATATCTTCGACTTTCTCATTCATCTGAATTAAGACGGAGGCTGTGGAGGCATCCAAGGGGTAGCCGTGAAATTGAAGTTACCACACGAGGTCTTTTCCAACAACAACGTAGAACTGAATCCCAACCTCGACTTCTCCAAATCAAAGTACATCAAGTTATTCTCCATCTGAAATGACCCGATCACAATCGCGTCTTCAGCAGTTTCCCCTCCATCAATGAACCCTAGGCATGCCACATCTTTACCAACCTTTTTCATGGAGTTAGATCCATATATGCTCCAAATATTGCTTCCATTTCCCAGTTTCAAATTGATCCGAGGAACCCTAAGACCCACCCGATTAAACCCAATGGTACTTGTATTGAGACATAGGCTAAACGGCCCCACAGCGTCTATTTGAGGAGTGTTCTTGAAACTCTTTGAAAACCTCTTAATGAAATGCTTAAAAATGTCACTTCTTAATGTAGTGTAAGGCACAGTAGTACTAAGTTTCACACTACTATTGGTTAAAGAAATTTGGAGGAGCTTATTATTGATTGAAATCCCCTCAATACGAATATAATAGCCCGGTGATTTTGTGTTATTTAGTAATGGGGTGTAAGAAAGAAGACTCATGACATCAGGATTTGAGTTTGAGGGAAGAAAATTATATGGTCCATCCCCGAAAAAAACTACCCCACGGGACCTAGAAGAGCTAGGCAAGCAAATAGAGAATTTCCTCGACACGCCAAGATAATCCGGAGTGAATTGAAATGAAAGAGCTAAAGGAGACCAAGAAAACGCCGCCACACCTATGATAATTCTTGGGAGGGATTGTAAAAGTGATGGAGGAGCACAAGAAACATACAAATGATTGAAACCCATACTAGAAGTAGGGTTTCTACCATTAGTCCAATAGAGAAAGAGATCATTAATAGTCAACTGAGACAAGGCACAAGATTGAGTCACCGAGTTTACAGGCGTGACTGGGCATCGATTGCATGGATCCTCACATTCAAATAAGTCGTCCCCACAATCTTCGCAAGGGAAGCATTTGCGGGGCACCGAAGAATTTTAGTTTGATGAAGAACATAAGGGAGAGAAGCATGATCTAGCTTGAAGACATGGTTGTGATGAACAACCGACAGGGTAGGGGTACATTTCATTGCAGGTAAACCATGTGAAAGGAGCCTCGAGATCGATTAGATAGTTTTGATTGTTGTTTAAGGTGATGGTGTATAGGGATTGGGAAGAGGTGGTGTGATGGAGAATGGGTGCAACTAGGGTTTTGTAAGGAGGTTGAGCTGAGATTTCATGGGCTGTGAAAGAAAGAACAAGAAGGAATATATATAAGAGGAGGGGCATTGTTATGGGATAGGATTGTATGAATATGTGATGCTCTGTATTTATTGAGAGGCATATGCTTATAATTTTCATTATTTTCGTTTTGTTGTTAATTACTCCCTCAATCCCGCCCAAAGAGGCACAAAATCAATCTCGCACGCAAATTAAGGAAAATGATGTAGGAAAGAGAAAAAGTTTAAATGTTGTGAGTATGAAAAATTAAATAGGAGAGAGAATGAGTGAGAGGAATAGTTAGGAGAGAGAATGTTGTGAGTGTAAAAGAAAAGTAGGAGAGAGAATGAGTGGGTGGAATAGTAAATAAAACTTTTCTTTTTGGGAAAGTGCCTTTTTAAATGGGACACCAAAAAAGAAATTTGTGCCTTTTCAAACGGGACGGAGGGAGTAGTGATTTTTTTTTTTTTTTTTTGGGTACAAGTTAATTAGTGTGTGGGAATATGCATAAAGGTTTAGGGTATAGAGATAGCTTCGCAGTCAATTTTGGTATGGCAAATGGAGGCCCATTCCTTTTGCATACTCCTATATACTTCATTCGGTCATCATTAATTAATATGCATAAATTGGGCATAGTTTGTTTGTTATAAATAATATTGTTCTTTAGATTTCAAAAAAAAAATGCATAAATTGAAGTCCACGTTAATTAATATGCATAAATTGAAGTGTACAAAAATTAAGAAAAAAAATTAAAAAATGTGATGGGTTATGAATGTAGATGATTAAATAGGAGAGAAAAAAGTGAGAAAAGTGAGTAATTGCTGTGCATATAGATCTTATTTTCATTTAGGAACTTTGCTATTATTGTGGGACACCAAAAAATGTTTTTTTAGATTATTGTGGGACAGGCCTAGGCCTAGGGAAGTATTATTCAAAACATTATTTCATTGTTTATCATTATTAATGATCCAATAAATATACATTTTTTATAACATTATTATGATGTCAGCTTTGAAGCTTATAACTTTTTGTTAAGATATTGAAAAATGTTGTCATAAAAAAATGTTTAGTTGCCAAAAACTTTTAAATTATTAATAGTACTCGTTCACAAAAAAATGATACAGAAAATTTTATCTCACTGCTACCATGACTGACCGAAAATTCAGTCCAACTATATACGCTTAGATTTAAGCTACCAACTAATTTTAAAAGCTTGAATTTGGACACTCAACCTCTTGTGACTCGATATGAGGGTCTAACATACGTCACTTTGGCATGCCCAACTTATATTTGTCCTAAATGTTTAAATTTTATTTTTTGGAATATTTTGAATGTATTTTTATTGATAAATTAACAGTGTATTAAATAACAAAATAGAGAATAAAATATAAACTAAATAAGTTCACATATAACATTAAGCAGAAAACCAACCAAAATATGTTCGCATTTTAGAAAACCCCATTACAAGAAAATCGGTGTAACATTAATTTTAGTCTTTGGACAGAAAATTAACCAAGTGATTTTCTTGTTATAGTGATCAAACATTGACAATAAAATCCTGTCAAATAGTGAGCCTTTCTTTGAACCAACTCAATATCCGCATGAACACTTAACAATTGTCACTGAACGGAATAAAAGTGACGGGGCAGGCCCAACACGGGAAGCCCAACAATCCAGGCACCACGAATTCACAGTTACTAAATGGGCCGATCCAATTACTACGACCCCAGCTGCCCAACATTATGGATCAGTCGATCTTATTGTCCGACCATCTTTGCTATCAACCTAGTTTTGTTCGATATACGATAATCTACTTGGGCAATCTCTACCTAACCAAGACACGAAATCAGGTCGACCTCAAATACTCAGGCAACATCGACCTACAGAAGCGTGCGAATATCTACGACTCAATATGTAACTGTCTCCTAAAATTACGGAGATCGTTACGCCTATATTGTCTCCAAGGTTTAAGGGATTCCTTATTATCCCACAGAGCTACTATATATGCCAGACTACATCTAACGTAAAAAGGTAATGTTTTCTTGGCTATTTTGATATTACGTTATTTCCATATAGTTTTGTACAAACTCATAACACCACATCTCATCATCACGTCGGAGGGTGTTAGCCGGATACCATCCCAACTATTCGTTTGTTCGTGGTTTCAAGTCATAGTTGATGTAGATCAACCTATTGCTGGACTAAGGATGATCTGGATCGTTTCCTGCATTATCAGTTTGGTTCCATTGCCGGGAAACGATCATGCTAGAACTTGAAACTTTGCCTAGTCACAAACATGGTCTCATACGGATATACTGCTACTCCCTCCGGTGAACCACAACGTGATCAGAATGTTGGGGGAAACATTGATATGGGTACGGGGAATCGTACTGCTAACTTACGTCTTCCTCCACAAGGGCACCCCACTAGGCGAGCCACTCGCTCCAACAACGTGGTTGATGGAATGGGGCTGGAAGATAGGAGGAGAGAGAAGATGCCCCTGCATAATCAAGCGATGAGCCAGCAAGTTAAAAGGATCCACACATGTCGACCAGCTACAGGCAACATTGCAGTTCCCTTAGCTTCTCACCTTGGTAGGAAGGAGATTTTGCTAGAGAGAGCTAGACTGCTACAGAGCCTCCTCGAGGTACAGAATGAGCTGATCGAGCTATCTGAGTCTCCTAAGAAGGACGACAAAAGATCACAAAGGGTAGCCCCTTCTTTCACCTCCCATAGGCGTGCTAATGGGGCACCTAGGACGTCAGGAGAAGAGAGAAGGAATGATGCACTACAAGAAAGTTGGTTATTTACGACACTCATTTACGGTGGGTGATACGCGTCCGCCGTATATAACAAATATATACGGCGGATGATACGCGACCGCCGTATATAAATAATATATACGGCGGTATACACAACCGCCGTATATATTTGTTATATACGGCGGCTCAAGCCACCGTAAATACGTTATATACGTACATTTAACATATACGTATATGGGATTGAAGTTATATACGGCGGTATATTAGTATCTGTCATAAATAGTTACTTATATACGGCGGTTTACACGCGCCCGCCGTAAATAATACACAATATTTACGGCGGTGTATAATATCCGCCGTAAATATCAATAAATACCGAGAAGCCCAAATTTCCCACTCTCAGTTTCGCGCGCTCTCTCTCTCTCTCTCTCTCTCTCTCTCTCTCTCTCTCTTTCTCTCCTCTAGCTAGGGCAATTTCCTACCGCCGGTGACCATAGCGTGAACAACGAATCAGCAGGTATAGCGTGTTTACTTTTAATTTTTGGTTTTCGTTGTTCTTAGTGGTGGATTATTGAAACATCTTGTTCGATTTCTCTCTCTCTCTCTCTCTCTCTCTCTCTCTCTCTCCTCCAGCCAGGGCAATTTGCGACATGTTTTCTTAGACCAACAGCGAATCAGCAGGTATACATTTCTTTCCCCCTTTTCTGATTTACTTTTAATTTTTTCTGTTGATGTTGATGTTGGTGTTGTTGCTGTGTTGTTGTTGTTAGTTGTTCTTTGTGTTGTTCTTTATTCGTTGTTGCCTTTGTTCTCAACCGAATCGTAGTTTGTGTCTTTGAAATTTTAAGAATAATCAAAAGGGTTTTGTTGGGATTTTGTGAATGATGATAAATGTACAGGGAATTGGGGTTTTGAGCTTGTAACTGAAGGAATTTGACATAACTGATAGCTTTCTCTAACATTGTAACCAAATCAACCTAAACAAATAAAATTAAAAATATATATATAGTTGCGCGATTAATGTTAAATTAGTCTGAAAAAATAATTCTTTTTGCTTGTAACAACTTATATGTACATAAATTAAGCAACATTGGTTACCTTGGAACCATTGGGGACAAGGTCCTGAAGAACCTTAAGCCGTTCACTAATCTGTTCTCTACGATTCTTATGGTGATCGACAAATAAATGCGTGTATTCGTTAATTAATATTTCTATATTTACGATCTTTATAAATTTTAACTGAATTAGCCTAGCTCTAACTGAATTATACCTTAGCAGCAATACTTTGTGGATCCTTGGTAGCTTGTGGTTGAGTTGACTTTGTTTTTGCCTTCTTTGTTGAGCTGTTGCATTTTCTCTTGTTTACTTGCATGCTTTTTCCCTTCAACCATACATAGATTAGACCACCCAAACAACTCCATTTCCCCAATTTCTTGAATGCTACTACTACTTGTACTAGGGTTGTACATACTACTAGCTTGAATAGAGTTGAAACTCTCAAGCAATATTCTAATACACCCCGAATTCCACTCACTAGAGTGATCCAAGTTACCCAAGTAAGGTTGTTCTTCTTCATGATCATTCTGCTCAAATCTAAGAAAACATGAGCCATTAGGCTGCATGAAATCATCAAACCCCGGCTTGAAACTTATCGTGGAATGGCCATTCTCAGGCTGATGATAATTATTGCTATTTGGACTAGATATTCTTGAGGAAGACCTACTTATGCCAAAATTCTTAGTGAATCCGCCGCCACCACCGCCACCACTGCCGCTATATAGCTAGTCATTGGATTTGAAATCATCCCTTAATGCTACTACATGAATCATTTATATCATGTTACATATTATTAGCTTCTCAATTAAGGGGGGAAGCTTGTGAGAGAGAACGAATGAATGTTGTCATGGGGTTATACTATATCATGGGCCCAAGCTCGACTAATAGGCTAGGCTCCAACAATGTATATTATCTATATCGAGCCAAAAGTTGTACATATTTAGACTATGTTTGTTAATGAGTTTATTTTTATTCTAAAATTTGTGTCTCTTGGTCTTATATATAAGTTGTAATTTAACATTAAAAATATCAAGTCATATATGGACAAAAGTTGGATTGATTTGGGTAATCGGATTTCAAAAGAGTATATGTTTGGGGTTGACAACTTTCTCGATTTTGCATTCTCAAAAAAGTCTGTTGGTGTTAAAGAAATATATTGTCCTTGTAAAAAATGTGCAAATCGTTACCAAAAAGACCGTGCAACCGTGAAATCACATTGTATTGAAGTGGGATTTCAAAAAGATTACAAGAATTGGACTAGGCACGGGGAAGAGTACATTTCGGCGTATAAGAATGATAATAATGATAGGACAACTGAAGATGGCATTAAAATTGAATTGGGCGTGCAAGATTGTATGAGGCGAACTGTACATGAAGGGATGGGTATGCCGGATAGTAACCAGCCAGGAATTGAAGAAATCGTACAATCAGATGCAGCCACCGCAAAGTTTCTTAGACTTTTGAGAGATGCTGATCAAGCCTTGTGGGAAGGGTGTGATAAGTTTACAGTACTCTCATTTATTGTAGAACTTATGCACTGGAAGGCTAATTATCGAGTGGCCGATAAGGGATTTACTTCTTTATTAAAAAATTTCATTAGGGCATTGCCTCATTCAGCAAAAGTGCCAAGTCCCTATCGTGAGGCGTACAAGATGACTGCAGATTTGGGTTTCAGTTATAAAACATGGGACACGTGCATTAATCATTGTATGTTGTTTCGAAATAAAACTGAAAAACTTACTAAATATGAAATTTGTGGAGCCTCTAGATATAAGCAACAAGAAGAAGGGGGTAGCGGTGAAGGTGCGAAAACAAGTGGCAAGAATAAACTTCCCAAGCAGGTAGAGATGAAGAAAGTATGGTATTTTCCCTTAAAGCCAAGGTTGCAAAGGTTGTATTGGTCATCTAAGACCGCGACACTCATGAGATGGCATGCCGAGAAAAGAATAGACGATGGTGTGCTGAGGCATCCTGCCGGCTCTCGTGCGTGGAAGGGATTCGATGAACGTTATCCATTATTTTCAAGTGAAATTCGAAATGTTAGATTGGGATTAGCATCTGACGGATTTAATCCTTTCAGAACAATGACTATATCTCACAGTACTTGGCCGGTTGTGCTTATGCCATACAATCTTCCACCTTGGTTATGCATGAAACAGCCATATTTCTTCTTGTCGGTGCTTACTCAAGGCCCAAAAGGGCCGGACAACAAGATAGATGTGTATCTCCAACCGTTAATTGATGAGTTGAAGGAATTGTGGGAAGATGGTATATCAACTTATGATGCATCAAGAAACGAGTTGTTTACTTTACGAGCTTCACTATTATGGACAATAAATGATTTTCCTGCATATGCAATGTTGTCTGGATGGATCACTAAAGGTGAATATGCTTGCCCTTGTTGCAATGTGAGACCTCAAGCACGATGGTTGGATCATGGTGGCAAGTATTGTTATATTGGTCATCGACGCTTCTTACCTAGGAGTCATGCTTTTAGTAAGGATAAAAGCACTTTTGATGGTACTCATGAAGTGAGAGATAAGCCCAAGTTATTGTTTGGACCAAAATTGCTTAAACAAGTTGAAAATATGGAAATAGAGTATAAAATAGAAGATGTTATTAAAAAGAGGAAAAGAGTAGAGGGTGAGAAGCAACAAGCCAAGTTAGAGAAGAGAAAGGTTCCTAAGTTGTGTCACAATTAGAAAAAGAGGAGTATCTTCTTTGAGTTGCCATATTGGGCAAATAATCATGTTCGTCATAATCTTGATGTTATGCACATTGAAAAAAATGTGTGTGATAATGTGCCACATACTCTGTTAGGTACTGCGGGGAAATCAAAAGATAATGATAAAGCAAGAAGAGACCTAAAAGAGATGAACATTCGGAAACCATTGCACCTACAAATGCATCCATCTCGCAAAGAAATTATGCCTCCGGCTCAGTTCACAATGAGTAAGAAGCATAAAGACACATTCTTGAAAGTTCTAAAGGGAGTCAAAGTCCCTGATGGCTACTCGTCAAACATATCTCGTTGTGTACATCTAGAGAAAAGAGCTATTTGGGGTCTTAAGAGCCATGATAGTCATATTTTGTTCCAACAACTACTCCCTTTAGCTGTTCGAAAAGCGTTGCCTACTTCTGTTGTAAAAGCCATCATTGAGTTGGCTAATTTTTTAGGCAATTATCCTCATAGGTGAATACACTTGCTGATCTCGAAAAGATACAAGATCGGATGGCTATCACACTATGTGCTCTCGAGAAAATATTCCCACCAGCTTTCTTTGATGTTATGGAGCACTTGCCGGTGCATTTAGCCGAGGAGGCCTTGCTAGAAGGCCTAATACAATTTTGTTGGATGTATCCGGTAGAGAGGTACATCCATATTAAATTTACTTTGAAAAAAGTTAAATTCCTTTTTACATCTGATTTAGCATAAGTAAATGTTTTTGTAGGTTTCTACTTACATTAAAATTATATGTTCGAAATCGAGCCCACCCCGAGGCCTTCATAGCTAAGGCAATTGTGGCTGAAGAATGCATGACTTTTTGTACGCAATATTTGGATGACATTGAGACAAAGTCCAATCGTCCTAGAAGAAATGATGAGGAAGGTGACGAGTTAGGCCGCTTTGTAGGAAAAGAAGAGGTAATTACCCTTGATTACATCACACGAGTACAAGCACATAGATTGTGCTTTTCAATACTGAAGATGTTGAACAATACCTAGAGTAAGTGATTCCTTACTTGAGGATTACATTCCTTATATCTTTTATATATTAAATTAATACTTAATTCATATTTCCAATCTTCTCAGAATGCATCGTGCACATTTGAGGGAGACACTACCTCGTAATCAACGACATCTTATAGAGAAAGAACATAATGATAAGTTTGTTAGCTAGTTTAAGGATTATGTAAGTATGAAATCACTTTCATATGATACTTTCAATTTATCGTTTTAAATATTTTCTTATTAAATTTTGTTTTTTATAAAAGGTATGCGCGACGAAAGATGTAGTGCCCGAAAGAATTAAAAGTCTTGCATTGGGTCCTCATATGGATGCGAGGCAGTTTAAGTCTTACATAATAAATGGTTTTTGATTTCGAGTGAAGGATGTCGATAGACGGAGGAAAACTCAAAATAGTGGAGTCATGCTAAATGCAAGTGTGACAAGTTTTGCAAGCCGAAAGGATAATAATCCCATTGTAGGGGATGTTAACTTCTATGGGGAGTTGATTGAGATCCTTGAAATTCGTTATAGCAACTCAATAAGATTTGTATTGTTTAAATGTTATTGGGTTGATAACCGGACAGGCAAGATGGAAGATGAGCAAAAATTTACTCTTGTAAACTTCAATCACAAGTTGTATAAGGATAATCGAGTTGGTGATGAACCATTCATATTAACATCTCAAGCTGAGCAAGTTTGGTATGTTATAGATCCTATAGAAAGTGATTGGAAAGTTGTGATGAGGATTACACCAAGAGATAGTTTTGACATATATTCAAATGATGATAAACAAGTTTCATATTCGATTCCACAATTGGTACCATTTTGCTCACAAGAAATACCTTAGGGCTTCCTCTCTTTCTCACCCGGCTTGGAAATTATTTTACAGAGGGCTATCTATGTCTTGGTTGGCAAACGGAGAGCCCGCTCAATTGAATGTGGCTATGGTAAACCTTTTGCGAACGGGGTTGAGGATTTTTCAGGTGATTCCTAATTGGGTTGACATTTTTGTTAGGAGATGTGAGGCATTTGCCCTTACCAAAAAGGGAAACATATCAATAGGGGGGATGATCACGTTGATTGCTCAAGCTTGTTTTCGGGAACTAAAACCCGGGGCGATGAGATTGATGGGGGGCACGAGTTTTTATTCTGGAGACTGGCTAGTGCAGTATGACAAGTTTGTGAGGGACCTGAGGGCGACAGACAATAGATATTTATTGTTTGAATATGGTACTCCCAGGAGGACGGTCAGTTGTAGGGTAGGGGCCACGTTTCCGAGTGGTGCATAGGCCAGGCATTGGCGTATGCCCAGTGTTGATGATGAAATGGATCCAGTTGATGAGGAGGATGATGAGGAGCAGGAAGAGGAGGATTAGGAGAGACAGGGTGGTCAGGGAGGAGAGCAGAACTAGAGCCAGCAGGGTTCTTTTGATCAATGGGATATGATGAGGACATTTCTGGAGGAGCAGGAGCGATCAAGGATCACTCGGGAGCAGAGCTGACATGCTTTGGAGGATGTCAGATGGGAGGACGTTCAGGATCGTTTTGAGGGGCTCGAGGATGATACTGCCATTTTAGGAGCCCGGGCTAGGCAGTTGGAGGCATGGGCAATGCAGACAGAGCCCCGGAGTTACGAGCCAGTTTCAGAGGATTATTTGACTATGATGCATTCGAGAGCCACTGCTCATGCACAGAGGCGTTCTTCTCGTCAGACCTACTATCAGGGACAAGCCTCCAGCTCTCATCAGTGATGTTATTATTTATGTTTCATGTTTCAATCAAACTTGTTATTATATATGGTTGAATATTAATATTGTTAATTGTAATATGTATTTGTTTAGATCTTATTTGCTTACTATTACTAAGACAATGTTATTACTTATGTTTCATGTTTCAATCAAACTTGTTATTTTGTATGGTTGAATATTAATATTGTTAATTGTAATATGTATTTGTTCTGCTTCTTTTGTATCTCAATAATGAGTGCTGACCATTTGCTTACGGTTTGACAGGTCGTTTCCTCGCGGAGGTGACAAAGCAAGTGTTTTCAGACTTTGAATCAAGCAAATATCAAGTTAGTCCTTTACTTCCTTCTTCATTATCACTTTGGAATGTTCCCGCCCCGCTTCCCCACCGATTCGATACCCGCGGGAGCCCCACCCCCCCCCCCCCCCCGTACTATTTTATACTTTGATTGTTTGTCAGCACCCATGTGAAAGTGTTCCCTTACATTTTGTGGCCCATCTCTCTCTCCCCTCCCATCAAATGGTAGGTCCCACACACACAATATAAATATAAACCCAATACCCACTGCAACAACAAGATAAATCCATCTCCAAAATAAATGATAAAACAACTAAATAAATAAAAAAAACACAAAATTCCAGATATAGACAATATGCCAATCAGCTTTAATTATATAAATAAAAGTAAAGAAAATAACACTCTATAATTCATCATTTCTAAACATTTTGCTCTTTTTTACTACTAAACATTCTAAAAAGGTAGTACAACTATGGTTACAACGGTAAATAGTTATGGTAGAAAATGAACCATTTCTTTTTGTACCTTAAACCTACCAAATTCAAGTGACCTGCTTTCTGAACTCCTCCATTAAAAGACCAAGCTTTTTTTTACCCCATTTGAGTTATTGACCCAAATCAGCTCTTTTCTTGATCTGCTGCTGCTGATGCTGATTTTGATGCTGTACATTAATCTAACACACACTAAACAAACTAAATATGGGTACTGTTTCTTATGGACTGGGAAAGCTATCTTTGGTGAGAAAATGGTTGAAAATTATAGTCCCAAGAGGAGTCAATTTCCTACATACATTGACTTTGACTTTTCTATAAACTACTATTTTTTCCTCTTTTTTTTCTTCTCATAACTATATGGTCCAATCTAATTAAGACAAGGTAAAACAACAACAACAAAAGAGATGAGGGACCTACTATCGTTACTTTTTTACCTTCAGTGTTTGTATGGTAGTATGATGATGGTGGTATGGTGATAATATTTATATATTTTGTCATGTTGATGATCACTTGCAAAAAACTCAAATGTTTTTGGCTGAATATCACACAAAGTTCATCTCTTTGGAACCACAGAGTTCATCTATTTGGAACCATTGATTCACTTGCTTTTCAATTATTGTTTAAATACTATGTTATTGCAAGTTCAATCAGTCATCTACTTGGTTGAGGTTGTTGTTGCTGTTGTTGATGCTGTTGTTGACGTTGTTGTTGCTGTTGTTGCTGTTGTTGTTGCTGTTGACGTTGTTGTTGCTGTTGTTGCTGTTGTTGTTGCTGTTGTCGTTGTTGTTGCTGTTGTTGCTGTTGTTGTTGTTGTTGTTGTTGTTGCTGTTGCTATTGTTGTTGTTATTGTTGCTGTTGTTGTTGTTGTTGTTGTTGTTGTTGTTGTTGTTGTTGTTGTTGTTGTTGTTGTTGTTGCTGTTTCTGTTGTTGTTGTTGTTGTT
The DNA here is from genome assembly GCA_022495995.1 of Adenophora triphylla var. japonica. Taxonomy (NCBI): domain Eukaryota; kingdom Viridiplantae; phylum Streptophyta; class Magnoliopsida; order Asterales; family Campanulaceae; genus Adenophora; species Adenophora triphylla. Next base: position 333,639 of record JAFEMH010002063.1, on the reverse strand, counting down.
GTTGTTGCTGTTGTTGTTGTTGTTGTTGTTGATGCTGTTGCTGTTGTTGTCTTTCTTTAACAATCACCCCTAAATAAACTAAACTATTTCCAGGTTTCTTCTTTTTTTGGGGCTATTAGTCTTGTTTAATGTAATCCTATATTCTCTAGAATACAAAATAAAATGGAAGATGTTAAAGAATACAAAACAAAATACAAATTAATAGACATATTCCCTCCGTCCCAGCCGAGTGTACACTTATTTCCCTTTTGGTCCGTCCCAGCCGAGTGTGAACTGCCCAAAATGGAAGGGAATCTTCACTATTTACCCCACTCATTCTCTCTCCTATTTTACTTTTACACTCAGAACATTCTCTCTTCTAACTATTCCTTCCACTCATTCTCTCTCCTGTTTTACTATTACACTCACAGCATTCTCTCTCCACTTTTTCTCTCTCTTACTTTTCCTTAATCGGTGTGTCCAACATTTTGGTTCACACTAGGCTGGGACAGAGGGAGTATGCTTTTTTGGGTAGGATGCTCAATGAACTCATCTGCATTTGCTTCACCAGGCTGTTTATTTGGTTGTTGTTGTACACCTTCTTCAACATATTTTTTTGCCTCTTCTTCTTTCAAAAACATGCATGATTACATGGTATACCTGATATTTCCCATTACCTACAAGGGAAATTGGACTTATGAATTGCCTTTTAATTTAGGTATAAGACCTATAAGGTAATTTATAGGTCTTATATATCTTATATAAGACCATATATTGGTCTTATATCTCATATATAAGACCAATATATGGTCTTATATAAGATACATAAGACCTATAAATTACCTTATAGGTCTTATACCTATATTAAAAGACAATTCATAAGTCCAATTTCCCTTTTATAGTTTAGTTATAAGATAATTTTTTTTTAAGTAAAGATGAACTTATATTACTAATTTCTTCATTTAAATGACATTTATTAACTTCCAAATGGGTGAAGATCAAACCTTACTCAACTGAAACATACCAAAAGGCCAATATTATTTGTTTAATTACAACTCATTGTTTTATGAAGTTTTTTTGCAAGATATGATGCCAAGGAAGGAATTAACAGGTGAGGCCTCAAAAAAGAAAGGAAGAGGGCTGGCAAAATCAACAAGAAAATGGGGTAAAGAAAAATTAAATATAATATGGAATGAATATGGAAAACTTATTGGTGGGGAAATGGCAAAACTAGTTACACAGCTAGGACATTTTGTTAGAAATAGGGAACATTTCCCATTAACTAGAGAGTGGCCTCAGATGGAACGTGCAGTTATAGATGCCGTATGGAGAGACGTTCTAGTAAGTTGTAATCCATATTCCTTACATAAATCTCTAATAAGTAGTCAAAAGTCTTATGATTCTCTAACAATTGTTCTTTTTCTTTGTTGAATTGTGTATATAGGATAATACCAATGCGCCTTCGGAGTATTACTCAGTTATGAATGTAGCTCTCAATAAGCAATGGCGTGACTGGAAATATCAGGTGAGACAAGCATATAATAAGTATACAACTGACGACTTTATTTACTTGTAATATGTATTTGTTTAGATCTCATTTGCTTACTATGCAATTTTACTCACATTTATGATTATGACTTTATAATATGGAAATGTCAGGTGAAATGTATGTATCTCCGGTATGAATTCGACCAGGACGCATTGGCTCACCCACCCCATGCGTACGTTGCGAATCAATGGGCTGAGCTTGTTGCGATGTGGGGTACAGATAAGGCTCGGGTATATTTCAAATTAATCTCAATCTATTATCAGTAGTCAAATTAATACTAATATTATCTTTTTTTTCCAGGAATTATCACTAATAAATCAAGCGAATCGAGGAAAGCAAGAGTGCCTGAACAGGACTGGAAAAAAGTCCCATCCCTCTATCATAAAAGAGGTTTGTCATCGTTCAATTTAGTTCTTAGTTGTCAATTAATGTTTCTTTTTGTATCGTATATAAATATATTTTTTTGGTCAAATGATTCTATTATAAATGGTAGAGAGGAGACGAGGGATTACCAACTTATCGCGTAAGCTTGTTCATAGCTGCGCGCACGGGCAAAACGACTGCAGATGAAACCACCTCTCGTATGATCGTAAGTTAAAGTTTCAACCTTTTCTGTTTCAGTTTTGTTCTTGTATAGAATACTTTTTTCATTTCTAACTTCATTTTCATAATATTAATTAAAGTTAAAACAATTATATTGAACATGTTGTTTTTGTTACAGTCAACGTTAAATGATGCAATTGAAGAGCTACCAGAGGAGGAACTAAACTCTCCCAGCAAGCGAGAGCAGATATTCACAAATTTGGTGGGAAATGATGACCATGGGAGAGTGCACTGTATGGGAGGCGGTCTTACCAAAACTAGGGTGTTTGGTAAAGCCTCAACTTCTCAAAGCGCTTTTGCAGCCCGTATTACTGAACTTGAGGAGACGGTGTCATCCCTCAAAACAGATCTTCAAAAGCAACTTGAGGATTAACGCCAACAGATCACATCAGATTTTCAAAAGCAACTAGAAGATTTGAAACGTTGTTTTATGGAACAACGTGGAAATGGCAATGAATAGGCATTGGTATGTTTTCTAAAAGTTGTGGATTGTAAACATTGATATTGTGTAATAATGTGTTGAGTTTTGGATACATTCAACAATCTTTTTTGTGTTAATGGTTATTGTGTAGATATTGTGTTTGTATATACATTTACGAAGCTTAGTTATTTTATATACAGGTTGAATTTGGTTTCTGCGGGTGTATTTTTGATTATATACAGGTTTGAATTTGGTTTTTGCAGGTGTATTTTTGGGAAAAGTGAATTATATAAAGCTGCTAGGAAAAAAAAGAAGGTATTTACGGCGGATTATTCAAAACCGTCGTAAATAGGTCATTAGACGACTCGTCCCCAAAGGGGGACGAGGAAATCTGGGTGGGGTGCAAATGAGACGACTCGTGCAATATTGGACGACTCGTCTCATATCTTGTTATTTACGGCGGATCCCTACATCCGTCGTTGTTGGTCCCAAAGGTGGCAACAAGGGTGAAAATACAGCTAGAGGGAGGGTGAATAGCTGTTTAAAATTTTTCGCCCTCAAATAAAAACTAAACCTCTTGCTTACAAAATCCTCTTGCAGTTAATAATAGACTGCAAGTGATGATGTAAAATGCACAGCGGAATAATAGAGTGTAAAGCGGTTTTGAGAGGCGGTTTGTAAAATGCGGTTTTGGTGGTGCGGTTTTGTTGAGAGCAGTTTTACAAACACGTGTGTTTTGACTTTGTTAACTCCAAACACTATTTCACAATAATGGATAACTAAATAAAGATCAAACAGAGAAACAGAAAGATAATTAGTAAGCACAAGTAAATATAAATGCAGAAAGTAAGAACACAATATTTGGAGTGGTTCAATCGATAAACTATCTACGTCCACTACCAAGATGGTTAGTCTTGGATTTCTAAGAGAGATTTTATATTAAGTATTTGAGAGATTACAAAGTACAATAAAATCTTTTCTATGAAGAACAAATCCAAAACTATAACCAGTGTATCTCAAGTGTTTAATCTATATGATTAGAACAAATGAGGTGTGTGTGTGAGGACAAGATCAAGGCTCTTTAAATCTGTGAGATGTAGAGCTCAATGATTCTTGAATGTGTTAAGGCTTGATTTCTGGGCTGGGGAATATTTCTTGAAGTATGAAGATGAAGATTCAAAGGGTTGAACAATTTCTGGGCAGAGCTTCAGCTTCAATGAACACAGCACTTCTCAATTTTTCAAGCAATCTTCAAATGGTGAAGATTAGGGGTATTTATACCCAAGCATCAAGAAACTAGCCGTTGGATACAGCTGTTGAAGGACAGTACTTGATGCAATCCTATTGGTCCACAGCAACCACTTTTGTCCTTTGGTACTGCAGTTGCAGATAAAGCTGATCAGGCTACAGCTACAAGCAATGAGGTTAGGACACCTGTCACCTATGTGAGATCTTTGCAGATCTGCTCTGACATGGGATCACGTGACAAGATAAGATAGTTGACATTTGATGTTGCTGACGTGGATCTCAATAGTAAAAGTTGGTTCACTTCAAGTAGCCAATCATTGGATGCGGTTGGTGAGACGCGGTTAGGAATGTGCGGTTTGCTACACCATGAGGTTGCATAGATGCGGTTGCTCATGAACTACAAGGATGAGGTTCAGGGGCGGTTGCATGCGGTTGGTTCAAATAGGCAGATTCAAGGTGGAACTACACTTGCGGTTACAGGTGCGGTTCATAGGGCGGTTTTGAATACTGCTGGAACTGCAACCTTGCTTCCAATGAATCTTGTGCCAGTCTTCAAGCCTAAGATTAACCTATTCTATAAAATGGACTTAGCTAAAAAATTGAAGTCTAAGCTTCATTACATAGGGTCCTAAAGTCCTTAAAATAGATAGGAGGTTATGGTATCAATCAAATCTAATACAAAATAGGAGGGTTAAAACATGCATACCCAACAATCTCCCCCTATTTGATTGATGCCATTACCTACTATAACTAAAGCAAACATTGTACTTGGAAAAAACATGTCCATAAGAATTAACATGGTAATTCATGTCCCAAGTCAATGCACACACTTAGCTTAAGCTATAGATTTCTATACTATCTGAAAGTTAAATACTTACAATATGGAAGGTATAGAAATGCATTCAGTGCACTTAAGAAATTGTGAGTTTAAGTTCAAAGTGCTGTTTAAACTGAATGTTTAAACATCAATTCAAAATAGTGATTTTAAGTTAGAAAATATTTGAATGAGGTTATAAACCATAAGAGGTTTCATTGTTCTACAAACAAGCGGCTTGATATTTAACAAGGTTTTGGAACCAATGATGCATTTTTTTTTCATTACTACCAATGCGGTTACACTTACAATGGTAGAGAAGCAAAATACAAAGGTTTCAAAAAAGAAGAATGTTGGACAAAAATACATGGAGTGCGGTCCAACAAAACAAAAAGGAGTTCAAAGAAAAGGATAAAGGAATTACAAAAGAGAAATCCTAATGCCGACGCGGCCGATGATGCGGTTGATGATGGCGCGGTTGATGTTGATGGCGTGCTTGCTCTCTAGGTTGATTGACTTCTTGCTTTGGGGCTGCGGTTACGAAGGTCCGAAGGCTGAGCTTTCACCTCGATATTTCTTACGAGGGCTCTAAGGTCTTCACTTTGTCTAGCAAGGGTAGTCTCAACTGCTCAGAAGGCGGTTCAGATTCAAGAAGAAATGGTTCCAACAAAGATCAACAGATCTAGTGTTTCCATCAACACTCTCCTTGATCTGAGTAGTGAATCCTTCAATGCAGGCCTTCAAAGAATTGTAGAAGGTGAAGATCTCATTCTGGATGGCCACCGTTTGAGTAGATAGAGCATCTCTCAAAGGTTCTAGGTCAACAGTTACATCCAGATTTGACTTCAATTCTTTGATGGAGTTGTCTATCTTGAGGTTGAAGCCTGCCTTGAGGTTCTCAAATCTGAAGGAAATGTCACCATCAAAGGTGGTTACCTGCTCTTTGATACTGTCTCCCACTATGTTGAGGTCAACATTGATTCTATCTTTTAGGGAGTCCAGTTCAGTGAAAATTTTGAGCTGCAGGTTATCCAACGCGGTTTGGATAGGGGCGGCTGAGGTGGATGCTTGCTGCGGTTGAGGATGGGAATCTTCAAGGGTTTTCATGAAAGACACCAGAGCAGCATTGGTTGAAGAAACAAACTCATCAGATAGCTTGGAGAGCATCTCTTGGAGTTGAGTCTTTGAAACCGCATCACCCATGGCTTTGAGCACTCCAGTAGCTAGATCTTCTTTAAAGGCTTGGAAGCATTCAGTAGCTGCGGTTTTGACAGCTTCTGTGGACACTCTCTCCCCCTTAATGGCATCAATCAATTGGGATTTCATGACGGCCATTTCAGCGGTTTGAGCATCAACCTTGGCATGTAAAGAGCGGTTGGAGGCTTCCAGGTTGGCATTGGATGCGGTTAAGGCCAGGTTAGATTCAGTTAACTTAAGCATGTGGCCTTGGTTTACAACCAACTGTGATTGAATCAGTTGGAGGGTGGAAAGAATTTGAAGGTAGTCAGAAGGGGCGGTTGAGATGGATGGAATTTGGGTTATTGAGGGAGGTGGTTGAGATTGGGTTGGAGGTGCGGTTTGGGATAAGGGGTTTAGGAGGGTTTGAAAAAGGCGGCTGGCAGAGACAGTAAAGGGTGAAGCGGTTGGAGGAGGAATAGGTTGAGTTAGAGGTAAAGGAATAGAAGCGGTTGGAATTGGGATGGAAGGAATGGGTGCGGTTGAGATAGGTGCGGTTGAGGGTGGAATATTGGTGGTTGGAATCCCAGAAGTTATGGGGTTAGAATTAGAGGAGGAACTTGTATGGGCTGTATGGACAGAAACAGGAAGGGTTCTTTGTTTGGATGGTGAGGTTTGAGGAGGTGGAGTAGGAAGGCGATCAGGAGTAGGGGATTTTTGAGGTGGGGAATTTTCAGGAGGAGGAGGAATATTGACGCGGTTTGGGGATGGTGTTTTCTCGCGGTTAAGGTTTGAAATGGAGATGGCTGGGGTATGATGAGAATAAGGATTTGAGTGAACGCGGTTTGAAGGTTGAGGGGAATTTGATTGGTTGGAATGTTGAGGTGAGGGAGTTGGTGATTCAGATTGATAGGAGGAAGAATGAGATTTAGAAGGGGATTTGGATGGTGTATGGGAAGAGGAATGGGAAGAAGATTTAGAAGAAGATGGAGAAGGGGAAGGTTGATTTCTAACTCGTTGAAGAAACCGCTTGGGGCCTTTGGTTGGGGTCTTTTTCTGAGCAATCTGCTTAACCCTTTTCGGTTTCTCCCCCTGAGCGGTTGCAGCTCTTTGCGTTTGAGGAGGAGAGAGCGGTTTAGGTGATAGAGTTTTGGCTGGTGAGGAATGATGGGAGCGGTTTGGAGAGTGAGGTGGTGTTGGAATAAGTGTTTGGGTTTGGGGCGGTTTTGAAGGAGGCGGTTGGGGAATTGGATCCTTGGACTTTCCTTTGTTAGCTTCCCTCTCAGCCCTTTCTCTTTCCAATCTCTCAAACTCAGCTTTGTAAAAGATTGTCAGCTCCTCATCAGTCATTTTGGCCAGATCAATCTGAGTCTGCTTGGCCTTCTTAGCCCTGGCCACCAGTGGAGGAATAGAGTTATCTTCTTCCTCTTCTTCATCCTCATCAATGAGGGTCATCTTTTCTTTCTTTTTCTCTTTCCTTGGCTTTTTCTGGCTTGGGCCTGCATCAGCTAAGCCACGCGGTTTAGTGGGCGCGGTTGAGGCTGATTTAGGGAGCGGTTTGGAAGGACTTTTCTTTTCCTTGAGGCTTTCTTCATAGCCTTCCCAAGCGCGGTCAAGCAAAGGGCCGGATTCATATCTACAAACATCTCCTTATTTTGAGAAGTATCAAGATCATAAATGGCTTTATAATCAATATTGCCAAAGGATCTTCTCAAGGAGTGCATAGCTTTTAGGCCAAAGGATTCTTCATCACCCCAATCAACACAAGATTCGTGGTTGGCAATCCTAAGCTCCTCCAAATGCCGAAAGTTTGCAAATATTGCGGTTAGCATTCTTCCAAAAGGTCTCCATCCGATCTTCTCATTCTTGACCTTTTGCCGATACGAATCAATGCCGCCGGCTAGTTCTCTCATCGAATTTTGGGCCAATGGAGCTTCATCTCGTTGTAGATGGCACAGCAAGATTGCCATTGAGAAGAGGTGAAGTTGTTGTGGTTTCCTCGTTTTGCCACACACGTACTTCCCTACGAGATAGCACAGTGGCTCATAATTTCACCAAAATCTCTCCTCGCGTAGTTTTGTAAAGTCTAGAGAGAGAGGACAGCCTTCCCGTTAGAGTTGAACAGGTAGCATCTTGAACCTCTTGAGAAACTTCAACAGGCACTGATACTTGAAAACCGAAGGTGTTTCGATGTCCAAATAGTCTATGGAGACTCGAGTCCTTCAACAATTCCCACCAAACTTGGAATCGTGGATCCATCAAGCAAGCTCGCCTCTCCCTTCTCGCGGTTTCATAGAACTCGGTCAATGAAGACAGGAATGGTATATTTCTCGCTTCTTGTTGAATAGGAAGGATTCCGTAAACATGCATATTTTTCATCATCTCCCTTCCTGCAGCATCGTATCGCATCTCAGTTCATTTATTTCCCAACCTGGTAGGAAATACTTGATATTCTACAAAGAAAACATACAAGTTAGAATTTTTAAGAAAAATCACAATTCACAAGCGGTTGGTGCACACATGCGGTTGGCAATAGTGCGGTTTTGGAAATGAAAAGTTCCAACCACAATGAAACTGTAAAGACAGGAAGGAAACAAATAAGAAAAATACAAAAGTAAATACTTAGTACGTGGCATTGTAATCCAAAATTATCCCACACTGCAAGCGGTTGTATAGGGAAAGTTATGGTGTCCAAATTTATATACTTAGCAAAGACTTAAGTAATTTCCTAGCATGCGGTTTGAAAATATATATGCGGTTTTCAAGATGCGGTTTTTAATAGGAAATGTGCGGTTCAGTTGATGCGGTTTTGAAACAAGAAATTTGCAACTATAAGTGCGGTTTCAAAACATATGTCATGCGGTTTTAAGGCATGCGGTTCAAACATGCAAATCAACAATTAAAATTTTCGTAAAATTTTCTAAGTATGGAAAACAAGATTTGAAACTTAGGTCAATCCAAAACATAAGGAAAATAAAATGAAGATGAACAATCATATGAATGCATGAAGAACACGAAGAACATCAAGAACAAGGATTTTGAAAAATGTTAACCAAAATGAACAAATAACATGTCAAAGTGATCACATTGAGCAGTAGATTAATAATATAACAATAAAAACATCTACTTTGCTCAAAATCACCCAGAAAATGGAAAAAGCAAAAAAATGGGTTTCGAACCTAAGAAACTTTAAAATTCAAAATTAGTGTTCAAGATGTTGATTGATCATAAAACAAAGTTTAGAAACTTAATCTATGCATGATTCCGAACAAAACCCAACAAATATCAAGCAAAATGATCAAGATTTGAAGCAAATATGAACAAAAGTCAGTTATGGTTGTTCGAAGCTTCATGGTGTTCATCAATGGCAGAAACAGTTCAATAGCATGTATGATTTGCAGAAGATTAAAGAGAGTTTGAGTTCAAGAAGTCATACCATGTCATCAATGGGTTGTTTGGGAGCCATTGAAGAAGAAAAACTTAAAAGTTTATGAAGTTTTTGAAGAATGAGTTTGGTGAACTCTGACAGATAGTACGATGACAGAGAGAGAAGACAGTAAAAGTTTGAAAAGGTGTATTGTGTCTTCTATATATAGAAAATGATTAGGGTTTGGCAGTTGAAAGGACACATTGGTTCACCAACTCAGTGAATCATTGCAAATATATCACCCTTTCAGCTTCTCACATCAACCAATGATCTACTGACATGAAGGCCATTTAATGCTAATGTTCCCTTTGCATTGAATGCTCTCAAAATTCAAATTTTCGTGGGAAAACATTTGCAAATAAACCCTTAAAGAAAAATAAGGACCGAAAAATAAATAAAAGAATTTGGACAGCTTTTTTTTTTTTTTTTTTTTTTTTTTAAATAAGTAAAGATAGAAAATACTCCAAGTTGAAAACGCGGTTGAGATCCAAGCGGTTGAACCGCAAAGCATGCGGTTTTGAGTGATGCGGCCGATCAGGCGGCTGGACATACTTGTGGTTTGATGCACGCGGTTTCAACAATGAAATTGGAACTATACTTAACACACAAGTTAGTTTATAAAAAGAATGGAATTTAATTAAGTTCAAGCATACCCATTTCTCCTCTGAGGAAAGAAAACCTCTTGGAGTCAAGAGCCTTTGTGAGGATATCAGCAACTGGGTTGTCTCGTCCCCACGTACTCTAAATGGATATTCCTCTTCTCCACATGGTCTTTGAGGAAATGATACTTGATATCTATATGCTTGGTCTTGGAGTGCATGACAGGTTGTTAGAGACCGAAATAGTTGAAGTGTTGTCACACATGATGGGGCAATTCCCTTCATGGATTCCATAGTCTACCAACCGCCGCTTCATCCAAAGGATTTGACAAAGAACAACTACCAAAGAAGAATATACTCACTCCGTGGTTGACACTCGAAACCGAAGCTTGCTTCTTGCCGGCCCAAGCAACTAGTCTATTTCCAAGGAAATGACAAGTACCACTAGTGCTTTTCCTGTCCAATAGTACAAGCCGCATAATCTCGCATCTCGAATAACCTACAAGATCGAAATTCGAATCTTTGGAATACCAAAGTCCAAGGTTAGTGGTTCCGTATAAATAGCGGATTATACGCTTGACTGCAATAAGATGTGCTTCTCTAGGATCTGCTTGGTAGCGAGCACATACACGTACACTAAACATAATATCGTGCCTACTAGCGCTAAGTAAAGTAATGAGCCGATCATACCTCGATATAAAGTCTGATCAACTTTCTTACCTTTGAGATCTTTATCTAGCTTATTGCTGGTGGCCATAGGAGTATCATATGCTTTAGCATTTTCTAATCCAAACTTCTTTATCAACTCCTTGGTGTATTTGGCTTGGCTGAGGAAAATGCCTTCTTCGCATTGCTTGATTTGAAGCCCGAGGAAGAATGTCAATTCTCCCATCATGCTCATCTCAAACTTGCTTTTCATTAGCTTTTCGAAACGCTTACAAAGCAACTCATTAGTAGAACCAAAAATAATATCATCGACATAAATTTGAACAAGTAAAGTATGCTCATTATATTTGGCAATAAAAAGAGTTGTATCAATTTTACCTCGTTTAAAACCTTTATCTAGTAAAAATTTAGAAAGAGTCTCATACCATGCCCTTGGAGCTTGCTTAAGTCCATACAAAGCTTTTTGGAGTTTGTAGACATGATTGGGAAATTTGGAGTCTTCAAATCCAGGAGGTTGGGCAACATATACGGTCTCTTGAAGTTCACCATTGAGGAAAGCACTCTTCACGTCCATTTGATATAACTTGAAACGCTTGAAAGAGGCGTAGGCTAAGAAGATCCTAATAGCTTCCAATCTTGCAACTGGAGCAAAGGTTTCATCATAATCAATTCCTTCTTCTTGCCTATATCCTTGTGCAACCAACCTTGCTTTATTCCTAGTGATGCTTCCATTCTCATCCATCTTATTCCTAAATACCCACTTAGTTCCTATCACTCCTTGATCCTGAGGTCTAGGCACCAAAGTCCAGACCTTGCATCTTTCAAACTGGTTGAGTTCTTCTTGCATAGCAACAACCCAACTGGAGTCTTGGAGTGCTTCATCAATCTTCTTGGGTTCAACTTGAGATAAAAGAGAAGTATGCTCGTCATAATTTGATCTCCTTGTTTGAACACCGGAAAACAGATCACCAATCACATTAGTGAGGGGGTGACTGCTGACTTCACGAACCTCCGGGGTTAAGTCTGGTTGGATCGAGGTTTGTCAAGATCTTCAATTGGAACATCGTTAGATCCTTCAAATAAGTCATGGAAGGTAAGTTGACGAAGAGGTTCTATAAGCCGGATAGGGAATTCTCAACTTCATCTTCCTTGCAGCTGCATCCGGAGAGGGTTCTTCGTGTGCGGTTTCAAAATTGCGGTTTTGGGGAATTTCGCTGAGGGTGCCGGATTTTGCGGTTGAGGTTCAAAGCGGTTTGAGATTCACCCGGTTCATTATGCTCAACAAAATCATCAAGAACATTTGGAGCCAAATGTGGCTCAAGGAGAGAATACTCATCAAAAGTAACATGGACAGACTCTACTATTTTTAAACTAGTTTTATTGAAAATACGAAAAGCTTTAGAATGTTTAGCATACCCAACAAAAATACCTTCGTCGGCCTTGGCTCCGAATTTACCTCTATTTTCTCTTCCGTTGTAGAGGACAAAACATTTGCAGCCAAAGATCTTGAAGAATGCAATGTTGGGGGTTCTTCCTCGCCAAAGCTCATAGGGAGTCTTGTTATAGGTTTTGTTGATGAGGGAGCGGTTCTGAGTGAAGCATGCGGTATTGATTGCTTCACCAAAATACCGAGGTAGCTTCGCTTCGTATATCATTGTCTTTCCAAATTTCAATCAACGCCCTATTCTTCCTTTCCACAACCCCATTTTGTTGTGGAACACCACCGTGCTGAAAAATTGTGATCAATCCCATGGTCATCACAATACTGAGCAACACCGTTGTTCTTAAATTCTGTTCCATTATCTGATCGAACACTAACGATGTCATCTTCTTTTTGAGTTTGGAGCCGTCTAAAAAGTGCAGTGAGAATCTCATAGCATTCATCTTTGGAAATCATCATCTCAACCCACGTATATCTTGAGTAATCATCCACCACCACTAAAGTATATCTATTTCCTCCAATGCCGGGCAAAGGGTTACGGGTCCAAACAAATCAATGTGAAGCAGCTTGTAAGCATCTTGAAGTTGAAGGAGCGGTCTTGCCGGGTGAAAGACGACGCGGATCGCTACTGCCGGCATGCACTGCATTTCTCTGGATGGTGGTCAGCCACTTTGGGTAAACCACGAACGAGGTTTTCCCTACCAATCTTTGCAAGATACTTGAAGTTCAAGTGGCTCAACCTCTTGTGCCATGGCCAACTATTTTCGCTCACATTCTTGGCTACAAAACAGAGATTAGTAATACTACATGCAGAATTTAGATCAATAATGTAAATATTACTCTTACGAATCCCTGTGAGTAGGGTGACGCCGGAAATGCTATCTTTGATAAAGCAATTTGATGACGTGAAGTTGCAAAGCATTCCTTTGTCGCAAAATTGAGAAATTGAAAGGAGGTTGTGCTTGAGTCCTTCAACAAGAGAAACCTTCTCAATGGTTAGGTTTCCTCTCCTTATAATACCATATCCAATGGTCTTGCCTTTGTTGTTGTCACCAAAGGTTACAGATGGACCACTTGCTTCAACGACATCTTCAAGTAAAGATCTATCTCCAAATATATGTCTTGAGCGTACCACTATCAAGATACCATTCATTATCCTTGGAGTGACCAGCCATGAAGCAGAGGACCCGAAATGTAAACATTAAGAACGAGGTCCCCCTTTATTTCTTGGGTCCCGAAGTTAGCAATCCTTTACAACCCACACCCGTTTGACAGAAGGAGGTTTGCTCTTCCCGGCATTGGGTGTGAACCGCAAAAGGCATTCTCGCAGCCTTGTGACCTAAACCATCACACACGTAACATTTATAAAAGCTACAAGCATCATGAGGTTTTACTAACTCCTTACTCTTCTTAGGAGTTGCATGCGGTTTGGGACAAGGAAGCGGTTTGGGAGGTGCGGTTCCGGCTAACATTCCACCGATACAAAGGGAACAGGCTTTGGTTTGACCACGTATTTCCCGGGAACGCTATTCTTGCTTTTGAAGGCAGGAGGAGCGGTCGAAGAAGAGACGCGGTCGACCTAGAGTTAGCAGAACCGCCTTTTCCACCGTAAGTGGTTGGAGCAGGATTCTACCAATTCCATAAGCCATTTCCTCTTCAGTGCTTCCACGTAATTCTTAGGTTTCAACACAGAATTCTTCCCATATTGCTTTCCTTTAGGGTAGACATAGTTTACTTGTCTTGCTTTACCCTTACCCTTAGCAAGCTTCTCCTTGGGAATTTCTTTAGTTAGTTCTGGAAATTCCTCATCCTTTTCACTCGAGGATGCACACTTCTCTTCTTCCTCAGATCCAAACCCTAGACCATCCTTAGTTCCAAGAGGAAATTGGAAGTCCAAGATTTTATCCTTGGTGGATTGAGACTTAAGCCACGAATCAATAATCTTTTGGCGATCTTCGATTTGGGTTACCAAGTCATCATTCCTGAGTTGAAGTGCAGCAACCTTAGTTTCAAGGATGCGGTTTTGATCAGCAAGAGGAGTCATCTCGTTTGATTTGGTCCTTAAGATTAGAAATTTCAGACCTCATCACGCTTTTCTCCGTCTTGTACAGATTAAGTTCATCATGAGCTAAGCTTAAGGCTTTCTTAAGATTTGAGAATTGATGGATCACCATTTCAGCTTCCTTGAACATCTTTTCATGTTCCATGGGAGAAACCTCTTCCACCACCTTTTTCAAAATTTTCTTTGGAATAGCTTTTGAAGGTGGAGCAGTTTTAGATGAGAAAATGGGACGTGAATACGAACAATTTCCTATCTTAACGCTAGGAGTAAGTTTAATATCATCATCCAATTTATAATTTGGAAGTTTTGCAAAAACCTCCTTTTCTTCCATATCAGGCAACTCAAATGATTCGTAATCCGAGTCATCGAAGCTTCGCAATTAAGCAGAGGTTAACCTCTTCGGTTTCACCGTCACTTCCATCCTCGTAACTGTTTCAATCCAAGTTGCTAATTCCTTGAATTCTCTTCCTCCTCAAAGAACCATTCCCTTACGATGAGAAAATTTCGAAGGAAAAGTTTTCTTTTTCATGTATTCATATTTAGGCTGTGGACACAGATGCAAAGTGGCCAGGTTTTCTACAGTTGTAGCACACCAAGTCACTCTTCTTCTTTGTATCTGCAGCCCTAGAAAATGTTGCAGGAGGTTTGCCTTTTGAAAATGATTTTGTGAGAGGTTTTGAAGATTTTCTAAATTTTTGGAATCTTTTCACAAACATGGCAAAATCATCATCATCCATCTCGATGAGTGATGAGGTTGATATGGAAGGATCAGTGGTTTGATTGGATGTGGATGGTTTCTCTTCATGTTCCACTACAGACATAGAAAGCGATTTAGTTTTCCCTTCTATCTCTTCAATATGATTTAATTTAAGTTCATAAACTCTAAGATTGGCATACAAGTTACTTAACGACCAAGTACCCAATACTTTGGAGTCTTCTAGAGAGGTAGCCTTATTTACCCATCTAGAACCTAAAGCAGATAGGAAAGTCATATTGATTTCCTTATCGGTTAAAGTTTTACCAAGAGATCTACAAGCATTAACTACCTCAACATAGCGATCGTAGGTTTGACGCAAGGTTTCGTTGGGTTTTCGTTGAAGTTGTTGTAGGATCTTTCAACAAAGGTATAATTTGTTTTCCTTGCACTCTTCGTCACCTTCGAGGTAGCTCTCTATGGCATCCCACATCTGCTTGCGGTTTTGAGGTACATTACTTTCGTAGAGTTGATACGGGAGGGTCCCGAAATGATGAACCTCGCCTTGCCGTCCAAGGCAACTAATCTCTTCTCTTTATCCGACCACTCATCTTTTGGCTTTTTGACCTCCGGAGTTTCAAAGCATTGGTGGTTGCATCGTTGTTAGCCTTCATTGGAATTAGAGGGCCATTGATCACGCACTCCACCAAAGCATTTCATCTATAGTTTCCAAATGAATAAGCATTCGGCACTTCCAGATGTCAAAGTGGTCTTCGTCCAACATTGGAATGTGTGAATAGTTAACAGTAGTCATTGTCTTTGAGGTTGCCATATCGAATCGGCACACAAGCTGTTAAGCTTGAAAAACTGTGGTTTTAAAATGTGTTTGCTCTGATACCACTTGTTGGTCCCAAAGGTGGCAACAAGGGTGAAAATACAGCTAGAGGGGGGGGTGAATAGCTGTTTAAAATTTTTCGCCCTCAAATAAAAACTAAACCTCTTGCTTACAAAATCCTCTTGCAGTTAATAATAGACTACAAGTGATGATGTAAAATGCACAGCGGAATAATAGAGTGTAAAGCGGTTTTGAGAGGCGGTTTGTAAAATGCGGTTTTGGTGGTGCGGTTTTGTTGAGAGCAGTTTTACAAACACGTGTGTTTTGACTTTGTTAACTCCAAACACTATTTCACAATAATGGATAACTAAATAAAGATCAAACAGAGAAACAGAAAGATAATTAGTAAGCACAAGTAAATATAAATGCAGAAAGTAAGAACACAATATTTGGAGTGGTTCAATCGATAAACGATCTACGTCCACTACCAAGATGGTTAGTCTTGGATTTCTAAGAGAGATTTTATATTAAGTATTTGAGAGATTACAAAGTACAATAAAATCTTTTCTATGAAGAACAAATCCAAAACTATAACCAGTGTATCTCAAGTGTGTAATCTATATGATTAGAACAAATGAGGTGTGTGTGTGAGGACAAGATCAAGGCTCGGTAAATCTGTGAGATGTAGAGCTCAATGATTCTTGAATGTGTTAAGGCTTGATTTGGCCGGGGAATATTTCTTGAAGTATGAAGATGAAGATTCAAAGGGTTGAACAATTTCGGCGTAGCTTCACTTCAATGAACACAAAGACTTCTCAATTTTTCAAGCAATCTTCAAATGGTGAAGATTAGGGGTATTTATACCCAAGCATCAAGAAACTAGCCGTTGGATACAATGTTGAAGGACAAGACTTGATGTAATCCTATTGGTCCACAAAGAACCACTTTTGTCCTTTGGTACTAGCCGCGAGATAAAGCCGATCGTGCTACAACAAGCAATGAGGTTAGGACACTGTCACCTATGTGAGATCTTTGCAGATCGCTTCCGACATGGGATCACGTGACAAGATAAGATAGTTGACATTTGATGTTGCTGACGTGGATCTCAATAGTAAAAGTTGGTTCACTTCAAGTAGCCAATCATTGGATGCGGTTGGGGAGACGCGGTTAGGACTGTGCGGTTTGCTACACCATGAGGTTGCATAGATGCGGTTGCTCATGAACTACAAGGATGAGGTTCAGGGGCGGTTGCATGCGGTTGGTTCAAATAGGCAGATTCAAGGTGGAACTACACTTGCGGTTACAAAGTGCGGTTCATAGGGGCGGTTTTGAATACCGCTGAACCGCAACCTTGCTTCCAATGAATCTTGTGCCAGTCTTCAAGCCTAAGATTAACCTATTCTATAAAATGGACTTAGCTAAAAAATTGAAGTCTAAGCTTCATTACATAGGGTCCTAAAGTCCTTAAAATAGATAGGAGGTTATGGTATCAATCAAATCTAATACAAAATAGGAGGGTTAAAACATGCATACCCAACAGTCGTATATAAGCATAATGGACGACTCGTCCCCATAGGGGGGACGAGGGAACCTGGGTGGGGTGCAAATGGGACGACTCGTGCTATATTGGACGACTCGTCTATTATATATGGCGGATTATCCGCCGTATGTAAATTTTCATTATTTACAGCGGTTATACACCACCGTAAAAAGATTCCTCAAATATGCCTGTTATACATATGGTGTATTTGTATTTCATTATATACGGCGGTCCATATGCCGCTGTATTTATACTCAATTATATACGGCGGTTATAATTCTGCCGTAAATACTATATACGGTGGGATATCTGCCGTATATAGTATATACGATGATGCTTTATACGGTGCACCATATACGGCAGATAATCCGCCATATATAGGGATTGATTTGATAATAATAAAAATTAAGGGACTGATTTAATATATATTTAAAAATATATATTAATATATTTTAAATATATAGATATATATATTTAAAATATATTAATATATATTTTTAAATATATATATAATTTTTTTAAAAAAAAATATCAATTTAGCTACGGAAATATCCGACGCTAAAATGGTTCGAAAATAAAACGAGAATTTAAATAGAGACGGAAAATCTGTCGCTAATCCGTAGACGGTCATATCTGTAGCTAATTTAGACACGGACATATCTGTCTCTAATTTAGCGACGGACATATCTGTCTCTAATTTAGAGACGGCCATATCTGTCTCTAAATTAGAGACGGATATATCCGTCTCTAAAATAGCTACAAAATAGCGACGCCCAATTTAGCGACAAACCTGCATCCACGGAATAGCTACGGAACAAATCCGTAGCTAAACACGATTTAGCTACGGAATCTTCATTTTAGCTACGGAATTTGCCGTAGCTAAAATGGATTTTCCTTGTAGTGAGAGATTAGGAGTGGAGGAACTCAAACCCACTATCATTTCTCTCCAGTTGGCAGATCATTCCATACAATACCCTATTGGTATAATGGAAAACATGCCCTGTCGAATAGGGAACTTAATAATCCCTATCGACTTTGTTGTCCTCAATATAGATGAAGACCAAGAAATTCCTGTCATTTTAGGATGACCATATTTAGCCACTGCAGGGGCAATAATAGATGTAAAAAATGGTACCTTCTCTCTTAATGTCGTAAAATAAAAGGTTGAATTTGATATGCAAAATCATCTCGAGGACAGTTTTCAAGAAAAAATTAAAAACCCACAACCTAAAGATCAAATATTAAATCATGAAATAGATGAAAAATATTTAGGTTGTAAGGATAATTTGTTCGATTTTTCTGCTTGTCCCGATAATAACTATGCAGCGAAAAAACTTGAAGGAGTAAAAGTGTCAAATAAGAAAAGCACTTCAAAATACCGAACATGCAAAGATTATAGGCAGCTTATTCCACCGGAAAAGAGTACGGGATGGAGAATGTGTACAAACTCAAACACTCCGGAAGGTATGCAATGGCGAATTGTTCACTACAAGAAACGTCATCATTAGGGTCGGCCTGTCACCGTCCCTAAAAGTCGATTTGCCGTCCCTAATAGTTTTAAGGTCGGCCTTAAGGGCGGGACTTTGGGGTCTGGAATAACTGGCGACTCTAAAACTCTGGGACCCCCGTCACCGTCCCTAATAGTGTATTAAAGACGGCATGCTTTGGTCCTTAAAAGTAATTTAGCGGGAATATTTTTGGAGCCAATTTTTTTTTGGGACGAGTTAATAGGGTCGGACTTGCCGACCCTAATATTAATTTAGCGCCAATTTATTTTTTTTCCGGGAAATTATTAGGGACATGCGTCGCCGACCCTAATGTAATTTTGCACCAAAATATAATTTTGGAGGGAAAGATTTAAGGTCGGCTTTCAACGACCCAAACAAGCTTGTATCCCAAAATACCTAAATCTTAACCATCAATATTAGCTGCTCCATTCGTATAAAAATGAAATGAATGTTCATCAACTAACTCTTTCATATAAGAGCATTGACCAGCTAAATAAATGTATTATTGTACACATTTGAAGTTACACAAAACAAAGAGATAATCTTATGACCAAAAAGAGAGGGAAATTAACTATATCTATCTAGCCGTCGAAAAGATACCCAGCTGCTGCTTCTTCATTACCATCAAAAAACTTGAGAGCTTGTACAACTGCTTCTCTTCCGAACCCCATCCTTGTATTTTTGAATCCAATCTGATTGGTAACCCGTTTTTACTTCATAATTTGGCGTCTCCTTCAGGCCTATGGAATCAGCTGCCTGTGAAATGTTGTCATGCACATCATGGCATATAGAGTATATCGAACTAATGGAGATCTGCAGATGTAAAAGACTAGTCGCTACCAATCAAATCACCAGGACTGAAAAAACGAATGCAAGATGAAACATACTACGTACGTATTCCCTCTGTCCTAAATGAATGTCGAAAAAAGTTTCAAATTTGCTCTTGATCTTTGCTTTTGATCAAGAGCAAATTTGAAACTTTTTCCGACATTCATTTAGGGACGGAGGGAGTATTAGTTTTACTCAAGAATAATTATTGAGCATTAGTTTGAGGCTCACCTCATCACTGTGCTTAGATATATCCTGTTCATCCATGCTTGTTGAACTAGCACCAAAACATAAAAGAGCTTCTGAAAACATATCCTGACAAAGACACAAGGGAGTGCTATTAGAAAAAAAAAACATACACTCCAAAGCTATTTCTCTCACACCATCCTTGTCAATATCATATAAGAGGGGACTAGCATGAAGAGTTGATTGATGAAAAGCAGGCCAACCTGATGAAGCATATAAATAAGTAATGGAAAACTACTGCAATTGGCCTTATTTTTCCTTTACTGTGTAAAGATGGTATCACTAAAGATAGCTGACAGGGGTACCAGATGATAGATAGTATTCACACTACAACACAATTTACGTTTACCCTCTAACGCAGTAATCCCAACAAAGAACATTGAAAACAATTTTCAAAGGTGTTTAAAGAAGCAAAACATCTGCTCCTCCAAGACTTCCACAAACAACCACCTATATATTATTTGAAGTTCGCAGGCTAAATAAAACGCAATAGTATAAAACTGAGGAAAGATATACCTGGCATTTTGTCTCCATCAGAACCTTCTAAGACTTCTAAGTAATGAACAAACGAGGGAACTACCACTTCAAGCTTTCCATCACTGACATATATAAGAAAATGAGACCATGCAAACTCATAGAAAGTCTGTCAAAATTCTAAAGAGGGAATTTGCAGATTGAACATTTCTGTAAGAAGACTGCATAATTGTAACTCACCCGCGTCAATCCGCCACTGACAGGCCCTGCAGGGTGAGCAAAAAGAAAACATATCGTTAATTAATGTCCCTCGCGTATACAGTACAAAAGGTAATGATTAGTTAAAACAAGAAACAGATATACTCCCTTCATCCCACAAATGAATTTGGCAAGCAGTTTTATGGGATGTATAGTAATCCGTATAGTAATCCCACAAAAGGTAATGATTAGTTAAAACAAGAAACAGATATACTCATTTCGGGACGGAGGGAGTACGTGGATAAACAGAAGGCTGCCATCATAAGGAACAACTTGAATCATAGTAAGGAACAATACCCATTCTACTTCCAGCTTGTACCTCTTAGCCGCTACTTATTAGGGTTGCTATCAAATTAGGCTATTTGATTCTATTGGTCTTATTTTCGAAAAAATTAATCTGCAAGTATTGATCAACATAGGATATCATTGAAATAGTCACTACAAGTGCAGAGCATAAAGAGACTGCTTCAAGCTTACCAGAATTGAAGTGACATACTAACCCGGTTAGAATGGAACCGAGGCCACTCATCTTGTTGCTTTACTAGCATGCTTTGCATTCCTAGATTGTATGCACCGAACCGGTAGCCACTTATCCACATCTTGCTTTAGCTCTTCATTCGATTAGTCATCACCGCCACAACGAAAAAATAGTAAAAGTAAAAGAAACTACTCCCTCGGACCCAAAATGAATGTCGGAAAAAAAAATCAAATTTGCTCTTGATCAACAACAAATTTGAAACTCTTTTCAGCATTCATTTAGGGACGGAAGGAGTACTAAAAGGCCCATGAACATCACTACTAGAGTAAAAGAACAAAGTTTGTAATAACTCAAATGTTTATGAAATAAGACCAGTATAAAAGTGAAATTTCTTTAAGAAATCCCCAAATTTGCCACCTGTGACAAAATTTTAAATGACATAACCTCAAAATGGCAATTATACGAGCTGGAGTAAACAAATAAAATCACCAGTTTTAGTAGTTTTAGTCAGATCTAAGCCATCTATATCAGAATTGTACTTGATCAAGAGATACATAAAGACAATATCAAGCTACAAAATAACAAAATCACTCCAAGAAAACCAAACAATCGTTGAATAAATAAGACTAAAAAATAATGACACCATTACATATTAATATTTCATATGCAATTTAATTCAATAGCTACATTAAAACAAAATTTTGAACTTCTAAATCAGTAGAAAGGTAGAAAATTCAACCTGAAGAGCTCGAATTTGAGGCTTTCTCTATGCTTCAGTGAATCCAATTAGGGGTTAAATTAAAAGCCCTAGATAGAGAGAGAATACCATTTACAGCTGGAACCAAGTCCTCTCCTATCCCAACGAGCCCTACAAGCTGCTAAGAGATATTATGAACAGAAAAGCATGTATTAACATGATTTATGTGATAAAATTAAACAAATCAAAACTTACAGTGATAGGAGAACCAGTGTTGACCACGAACAAGACCCTCAGTCCCTAAAATTTGAAAGGCCATCAACACTAAATATCTATCAATTAGTAACATATCTCAAAACCCTATAATTTGAAATTCAAGACGATGAGATAAAATTAAACAAATCAAAACTTATAGTGATTGGAGAACCAGTGTTGAGAACATGTTGACCACGAACAAGACCCTCAATCCCATCCATAGCAATAGTCCTAACCATATTCTCCCCCAAATGTTGCGCCACTTCCAACACCAACCTAATCGAATTATCTAAAACCTCCAACGCCGCCAAGATCGGGGGTAGTCCTTCATCGAACCTCACATCAACGACGACACCAATCACCTGACTGCACTGATCGATCGAGCCAAAGACCGGTGAACTCATCGGTAATCTTACCAGCGGTTCCTTTAGGAGGACCAATGGGAGAAGAGGAAGGTGTGGTGGTGGCGGCGGAGGCAGAGGTAGCATAGTTGACGGCGCGGTTGAGGAAGTAGCCAGCAGGAGAAGGGGTGTTGGAGGATCGGGAGGGGTTTCTAGGGTTTGTGAATGGGTATCTAGATGGAGGACGACGAAGTGGCCGTAAGAGTAGGGAGGTTTTGGGGCTTTTTTTTTCTTTTTTACTTTTAATTTCATTTATTAGCTGATTAATTTTTAGAGACCCAATTTGCCGTCCTATCAATTTCGATTGTGTAAGGCTGACTTATTAAGTAGGTAATAGGGACTAGAGAATTCCCCCGACCCAAAAAATTCAGTCCCTAATAATGACTTTTTTTTGTAGTGGTTAGAGACAATAGGCCACCACAATATCACGCATCACCTGTCTTGATTACCGGAAAGGGGTCCAGCTAAAGACCTAAAACAAGCATCATCGGAATGATAACCGATGGATTAATTTTTGTTGTTTATTTATTTTATTTTATTTATTTATAAATTTATTATTATTATTATTATTATTATTATTATTATTATTATTATTATTATTATTATTATTATTATTATGTTATAACTTTGTTTTGTAGGATTATATTAAAAAAAATTGTGAACAGGGAAGGAGCAGTCGTGCACTTCAGAAAAGCTAAAACTGAGTTGACTCAGCCAGGTGGAGCGGCCGTGCAAAACACAATACACGGCCGTGCACTTCGTCTTGAAGGATGTGCCGGTCAGTCAAAAGGCGTGTCTTTTCCCCTTTTTCCGATTTTCACTTCATCTTCTTCTCTCTCTCTCTCTCTCTCTCTCTCTCTCTCTCTCTCTCTCTCTCTCTCTCTCTCTCTCTCTCTCTCTCTCTCTCTCTCTCTAAACCTCCACCTCCTACACCTTTAAAACCCTCTCAATACACCATTAAATCCGGCCAATCCAACATTCCTTCACCAAATTCCATCCTCCAAACACTTACCCATCCCCAAATAACCTTCAATTCACCTCTACAACCCCCAATTCTGAAAAACCCTAACTTTCATCCCTTTCCAAAAATTGAAGAAATTCCCTTGGATTTGAAGCTCAAGGAGGGGACTTTTTGGCAAATTGAAGTTGTACACCAAGGAAAAGTGCAAATATTCGAAGTCTTTAACATCAAATTCTCCGGGTAATATACTTCCTCTCATTCCTTGTTCTTCAATAGCTGGGTCTTGAATTTTTTCTGCCATAAACTCACTATGGAAAGAAGGGGAAAGGGAAAGGCTACAGATAGGGTCCCTAAGAGATCTAGAAAGGAGCTCCCCTCAACCTCTAATCTAAACCCAACTCTTAATAATTTGGGTATTGAATTCAGAAATGCTTTCGAGGTGGCCAGATTTACGGCCCTTCGCTCCAAGAGAATCAGGCCTACCCAATTCCCGGACACCCCTGCCCTCCAAGCCTTAAGAATTCATTCTAATGTAAGGAAATTTCATCTTGGGATAGGGTGTATTGGATTTCTTGAACTCCATGAGAAAACCTTCGAGAGATTGACCCTTGAATTCCTATCACTTTGAGGAAGGAATTCACAACCGAAATTTGTAGCCAAACTGGGGAGCCTTACCAATTAATTCATCTCCATTTCCGCCTTTGCGGCGAAGAGTGTGACCTTACCTCCTTTGAAATCAACCAAATTTTTGGATGGCCATCTATCACAGATTTTGAAACCGACCCTTCTATTGAATTTAGGGAAAACGCTTTTTGGGAACAAATAACCGGGATCCCTTCTTTCAAATTAAGATCCTCCAAAGCCTCCTCCATTATCCATCCAACCCTCCGCCTCTTGTATAGGATTTATGCTTGTACTATATTCGTGAGAGAAGATAAGGGGACAATTAATAAGAAGGAGCTTTATTTGTTATGGACGTTTGTTAGGGCGCATAGGAGGGTGAACATAAGCCATTTCCTCATTGAATTGCTCAGTGACATTGTTTCCCCATCTTTCAACGGAGATATTCATGTGGGAGGGATAGTGAGCCTTTCGCTAAACATTTTGGGCTTATAGTGTTGGATGATTGGGTTGAAGTACAAGGGTCAACAAAATTAGATATCCCGACCCTTCGTACTATGCAAATGATCACTGATAGAGGGCATAGAGAATTCAATTGGTTAGTAGGCCCGAGAAAAACACCCTACATCATCCTCCCCAAACACTAACCTCCCCTTCGCCCAAACCAAACAACCCCAAACTTGGATTTTTCCCAATAACATAACCCAAGGAGAAGGCCAAGAAGGGCATGAGGAAGAGCAAGCCCCACCCAATCAAACCAAAATCTCACCCGAGTTTTATTAACAATTTCAGCAAATGTTTACCCAAAACAATCAAATGTTTGGCCAAGTAAACGAGATTTATGGCCATATAAATGATTTAAGGGAAGTATGGATAGCTTGAGGGGGGATGTTCAAAATTTGAGGGGAGATGTGCAAGGCTTAAGGGAGGATATTCACGGCATGAGGGAAGATGCTGGGGAGGCCCGAGAAAGGTTTGATTATGTGTATAATTATGGAGTGTCCCATTGGCCGGACTTTCCACCTCCACCACCACCATTTTAGTAAGTTTTTCTTCACCCTCCCCTTTTCCTCATGTCCTTAAAAACATTGAGGACAATGTCTACCTCAAGTGTTGGGGGGGGGGGGTATTCTATTTTCATTTTCATTTAGTTTAGTTTTTCTTTCTTAACTTAGTTTGCATTTCTTTTTATTGATGAATGGCATCATGTTTATTTTCAAAAAAAAAATCCCTATGATTGCTCATCCTTATGCTTGCCAATTGCCTTAGGATAATGTCCTTTTCTTTCTCTTCATATTTTTTATAAACTTATAAATTATTAGGAAAAGAAACTTAGGGATATTTTAGAAAGTACATTGAAAGCATCATAAATTAATATAACATTCTATATGATTTTATTAAGTATTATTTGGATTTGTTGAATTCTTCTTGATCATCTTAAGCTCTTGGTTGATTAAAAATTTTGTGAAATATTATAAGTAGTTTCTTCAAATTGTACACTTTAAAATTTTTTGATTTTTATTCCCTTCTTAAAAATATTCATATTGTTTTGCATCTTTTGAATCACAACCCTTCATAAAAATCCATCTTTTCATTTCCACTAATTAAATCAAGGCAACAAAAATTTAATCTTAATGCTCAAAAGTGACAATGTCACTAATTTTGGTAAAAAAAATAGCAAAAAGCATCTACTATTTCCTTAGTGACTCGGGGCACGGCGTTCGCTGTGACGATGCGCTCTTGCCAAATGGAATTAATATTAAGTGTTTTTGATCTAAGTATTAGAAACATGGGGTTCGCAGCCACAATGTATCCTACTTGAAATGTTCAAAATCACTTAAGTCTTTTGCAAACTTTAACACGTTTAAATAAGATAAATTGTTAGCCTTGATAAAAAAAATTCCACTATCATCCTCCATTTCCATCTTTGTGATTCAAAGAGTGCATTTCGATTCCCATGAATACTTCTAATTTGTGAATATAAAATAATTCTTCTTAAATTGTACATTTCAAGCAATAATCCCTTTCTCACAAAACACTCTAAAGAGTGAAAATTTCTTTATACCAAGCTTAATATCCAAAAAGTTCATCCTTCTCTACAATATGCTTTGCTTAATCAAAATTTTGTTTATGTTATAGTAATTTATTATCTCAAGATTATTCTCTTAAATATATTCCTAAAACACTCTTTCTAAATAATCTCTAAGGTTATAAAAAAGGGATTTGAATAGGTAGATAAAGACAAAATCTTCATGGCAATAAGGCTTGTAGCATTTATTTATTTTCTGAGGGATTCAACTTTATATTTTTATCAATTGCATTTTTTCTCCCTCTCCATCTTTTTATCTAAACTTGCTTGGGGACAAGCAAGGATTTAGTGTGGGGGAGTTGATAAATGGTTATTTTATAGTCATTTATAGTATTTTATTTATATCATTTACTTAGATTTTATTACTATTTAGTTCTGTTTAGCTTCTTGTATTATATATATGGGATTTTATGCTTGTTGGTATGTTTGTATATTTATACAGGTTTTAGGGTCATTTTTTTATGAAATATAAGGAGCTTATGGATAAAGGCATAGAAGGGACAACTTCAAAATAGTCATCCAGGCCTAAACCCAGCTGGAGCGGTCGTGCTATTTAATTGGAGCGGTCGTGCAAAAGACTCCTACCAAGCCAAAATAGGCCAAGTCTTCTGGAGCGGCCGAGCAGTAATAGTGGAGCGGTCGTGCAAAGATGGAGCGGCCGAGCAGCAAAAAGGGAGAGGCCGTGGAGTCTGGACAGTTCGAAATGGAATTTGGCACCAAGGGTTGCACAGTCGTGCAAGTCATAACGTACGGCCGTGCACTTACTGTTATCGGGCTGAAAAGGCACCTCTTGAAGACAACTTTTTGAAGAATCATACCCCTAGCTTAGAATACCTATTTAAAGGCCCCTTTGTATTAGTTTTAGATATAGAAAATTACCTGAAGATACATAGAAACACATAGCAAAAACTCTCTAGCATTATTACTTCAAAATCTCTCGAAGATTCGACATATGTTCTTGGAGTTACTTGAAGTATTGAAGCAATAAGATATCAAAGTTATTCTCGGCCTTTGTTTTCATCTAAGCATAAGTTCTTATATTCCTATCCTCTATTTATTTCTTTATGTTTGTTTTAAGTATGGATAGTGAGTAATCCCCCTAATTCTTGGGGTTAGAAACTCAAAAGTCCTTATTCATTATCTTTATAAAATCATGTCATTTTCTCTTCATCTTAACAATTCTTTTTATATCAAACTTTAAAATGACTTACATTTTAGAGACGTCCAATTTGTATGATTCTAGTTAATCAAGAGAAGTACCTAGCGGAGAATCTCGATTAACGGAACCATATAAAGTTACTAGGTTTCATTGATCACGAGAGTAGTTCAATGACCTAGGGATGTACTTTGAATGAAAAGTACGTGGATCTCCGAACATTAATGGATCCTTACTAATTATGGGTCATCGAGAGATAGGGCATAATTAGTGAAGGATACAAACGCTACTTGCTTGATCGTGAGAAGTAGCGTAGGCTTAATGTATCATCCTTGATTTTTGATGAACATTTCTAATTTCAAAAGGCATGAATAATTGATGAATAAATGACTATATGAATTCCAATCCCGAGAATGCTTCCATTTTATAAGAGTTCAATTTAAGTGTTTAAGTGTATGTTTTTAGGTATTTCGCAAACCAAACTATATTTCTCCCAATCTCATTTCTATTTCTTAGTAAAAACAAATATTACTCAAAGTAAACCCTGTCCCCGTGGGATCGACCCGTACTTGCATTAGCTATACTATTATAGCCCGTGCACTTGCGGTATTTAAAAAAATCGTTAAGTTTTGAGACGAACAAGGAAGCTCGTGAGTTTGTGCAGAAATGTGATAAGTGTCAAAGGTATGCCGACCTACCAAGGCTCCCAACAACTGAGAAAACTCCTATGATCACAGCTTGACCGTTCGACGTGTGGGAGGTAGATTTAATCGCCCTTCCCACCCGCCCGAAGGAATTGTAAGTATGTGATCGTGGCTATTAATTACTTCACCAAGTGCATCGAGACAAAACCTTTGGCATAAATAACAGAGGAAAACGCCATCAACTTCATCCACAATTACATTTGGTGCCTCTTTGGGGTGCCACATTTAATCGTTTCATACAACGTCTTACAGTTTTCAATTGCTTTTGAAATAGAGATAAATAGGTTGGGGGTTAAACACTGGAAATCGTCTTTCGCTTATCCACAAGGCAACGGGCAAGCAGAGGCGGCAAACAAATTAGAATTGATAGCACTAAGTAAGGGCATGAGTGATCGAGCCGACAGATGGTTGGACGAACTATCCCATGCTCTTTGGGCAGTCCGCATAACCACCCGGGGGCCTATAGAGGAAACCCTATTTGCTCTTACATTTGGGTCGAAAGCCATGGCGCCTAACGAGCTACGAATTCCTACGGCAAGGATGGCTTTATTTGATCAAACACAGAATGACTCCAACAGATTGCTCGACTTGGACCTTTTGGATGAGAAACGGATGACTGCTCATCTTAGAATGGTCAATTACAAGAAAAAGACTAAGGGGTATCATAACAAGAAGGTCAAGAAGAGGTCGTTCAACGTGGGGGACTACGTCCTACGGAAGATCGAGGTGACTGGAAGGAAAGCTGAACATAATAAGTTATCTCCGGAATGGGAAGGACCCTACGTCGTCACCAGAATTGTTAAGGAAGGGACCTACATGATCGGTCATCCAGGTGGTGACGAACTAAAACATCCTTGTCATGCTAGCCACTTAGTTAGATAATATTTCTGATTGAGCTCTCTATGTAACGATCTACTTCATCAATAAAATGGGGTCACCCCCAAAAAGTTCTATTCACAAACTGTGTTATGCTTGCAATATGATTCAATTCAGGTCCGACTCTTAGTTGACCTCGTTCTTAAACTGATTCAACTTAAGACTTATGTCAGTCTTGTTCCTTAAACAGAGTCGACTAAAGTGCTAAGTCAACCTCATTTTTTAAACAGGTTCGATTGAAGACTTATGTCAGTCCATTCCTTAAACAAACTCGACTAAAGTCCTAAGTCAATATCGTTCTTAAACATGTTCGACTGAAGACTTATGTCAGTCTCGTTACATAAACAGACTCGACTAAAATATTAAGTCAACCTCGTTCTTAAACAGGATCAACTGAAGACTTATGTCAGTCTCGTTCTCAAAAAAGTTCGACTAAAACCTTAGTCAGCTTCGTTATGACAAACTGGTCGGACTAATACTTTGGTTGATATTCTACTTAATCTAGTTCGACAAAAAAGACAAAAGCGTGGATCAAAACAAAATGGTTCAAGAGTCATCTAGCATTAAATAATAAGTCCCCCAAAAGCGGGCTAGAACTTGTCAAAATACAAATGTTATGAGTTAAAATGCCTCCCAAGCCGGGCTAAGGCATCGACGACTAAAAACAAAAGTGAAAATGTTTGGAACTTGTTCATTAAAAAACTAAATTAAAAACAAAAGTTCAATCTTCTTGATCGTCATTTGGTTGCTCCTGCTGCTGTTGCCCTCTCTGCCCAGCCTCCTCAAAAACATGGTCCTGGGTGACCTCTTCATCCTCCTACTCAACTTCATCAGCCTCCTTAAGCTCCTGGAGTATGGCATTGTAGTTCCTTTGCTCGATTGGAGGGGCGACCCAGGGATCTAGCCCGTCCTCTGCATCTTGTTGGGCAATTACTGCCAAATCATTAGCATTGAAAGAAACGAGGGAGTGACCCGCTTGAGCTGCCTCATCATACCTTTCATCATGGACCCACTCAACCAATTTCTCAACGACAGCTCAACGCTGGGATCCACTCTTCCTCCCACCTGATCCGAGCTGCCAGGTGGTCATTAATCATCTGTTCCATTCTTCTAGTATGGTCTTGGACCATACCAGACAGCTGCTCAACGTGGCCTTCAGATTTGGCCTTCTCCTGGTGGGCCAGTCCCACATCCTCTTCCAAGGCAGCCTTGATGGGAGCTAGAGATTCTACCTGAGCTTGAAGAGGAGCGAGATGCTCCCTTTCCACCTTCAGATTAGCTATAGCCTCATCCCGCTCCTTCTCAGGGTTAAAATGGGTGGCCTGCAGAGCTCGGCACTAGGATTCAGAGTCCACCAGCTTCTCCCTCAGTTCGCCGACCTCCCTTACCTTTCTTGAGTATTTGGTGGAGGCTATCTGCTCCTTCTCAATCGCAGCTCTTCAGATGCACTTGGCTTGCTCCGTTAGAGCAAGAGACTTCATAGACAAGGAAGAATAGTCAATGAGTTGGCGACGAAAAATATAGCGATCAAACAGAAAAGAAAAAAAATATGGAAAATATAAGGCTTACCTCGGAAGCTAGGAGGCCGGACCTGTCATTGAATTCTTCAGGAGTGATCCCCTCCTCCATAAACTAGGCCAGCAGGTCTCTGTCTGTTGCCCTCCTCTACTTGCCCCAGTCCCAGTTCGGGATAGTGGCGGCTTAAACTATTGATGCCCGTAAGAGGAGGGACATCACTCAGCCTCTCCGCAAAAGCCTGCACTTCTTCGGTGCTTTTGGTATAGGGAACTTGAGGAGGGGGTGGCTTGAAGTTGAGCCCGCTGCTCGGGTGGTTCCAGCTTGCTCTAGCCCCAGATCGACATGCGACCTCTTCCTTAGTCGGCTAAGAGGGAGGTCAGTTTCAACCTCTTCTGGCTCGTCAGCGTCAACAATATTCTGGGGGTCTGCCCCATCTGACTAACGCCTGGGCTCGGAGCCCGACTCTAGCTCGGTCGACATGTCAACCTCTCCTTCTCCCCAAACTATTTGTTCTTGGCGACCAAATAATATAGCGATCAAACAGAAAAGAAAAAAATATGGAAAATACAAGGCTTACCTCAGAAGCTAGGAGGCCGAACCTGTCATTGAAATCTTCAGAAGTGAGCCCCTCCTCCACAAACTGGGCCAGCAGGTCTCTGTCCCTTGCCCTCCTCACTACTACATGCTCCAGTCCCAGTTCAGGATAGTGGCGGGTTAAAATATTGATGCCCATAAGAGGAGGGACATCACTCAGCCTCTCCGCAAAAGCCTGCAGCTCTTCAGTGCTTCTGGTGGAAGGAACTTGAGGAGGGGGTGGCTTGAAGTTGAGCCCGCTGCTCGGGAGTGAAATTGTCACGGCCTGAAACACAAGTGATATCCAAGGTGATAAATGCACCAATGATAGCACTTGAGATAGCACACACACACTTTAAAAATAAAAACAATTTTGTAAAGAGATTGCAGCAGAAAAATGATACCAAAATTGTTTTTCTCAAGTTATATAAATTATATAACTTGAGGATGCCTCTTAGGCAAGACTTTATAATCACTATATAAAATGAATTACAAAAGCCGAAATTGTTCCCTATAACTAATACAATGCAAGTTCTATGGAACAAGAGATAAAGAACGAATTCCAATCCTAGCCAACACAAAGAACGAATTCCAATCCTAGCCAACACACAACTTGAAACCAAGGTAATCAAGTGCGAAATATTATATGGGAGGATGGAATAAAATGAACCAACAAAGAACTCTATCTCTATATGCTTGATGGTGTGTAAAATTGGCATATCTTGAAGTGTCCCCTTCAATGCATATTTATAGTCTTTAATGTCTTGAAGGCTACTAAATTTGTAACAGCCTTGGGGCTGTCTTGGACGTTGAGGAGAGAGTGGGGAAGTGGCTGAGCTTGCCCCTCACTTCATGGGTTTGTTAACACCGAATCCCCCTTTTGTAGCAACCATCTACTTGCTCTCCAAGTTCACGCTATAAGGCCTTGTAATCCAAAGCTTCTCTATCCTTGTACCCTCTCTTAAATAGCAACAACAACCTTGACATAGTCTTCCCATATTTTTGAAGTTGTTGACACAAACAATGCTCGGCTAAAGTTTATGCAAAAAACGTTATTTATGCATAACTTTCTCTTTCCAAATTCCTCCACGTTCTTAGCTCATTCCTCCATCATATTATAACCTAAAATATGGACTTACAACATATACTAAACAGATCATATTAGCACATTAGTACATAAATAATTAATCAAGAAATGTGCAACTATATAAATTCCAGCATAGTAAATCATCTGGGATATCACTTGGAAAGTGCTGAAATCACTTATGATATCATATGTATTTTACACTAACAATCTCCCTCTCAGTTGGATATTTCTTCTCAAACCTGTAATTTGTCAGTCCATAATAACATGAACAAGGCATAGAGTATGGAATCAAAATATAACATCTCCACGAAAATTAACTCCCCCTTAATTAAGGAGTCAATCGAAAAACAATGATTTATCAAAAACTAATTTATTTTAAACTTAAAAAAGTTTTCGAAATAAACTAAGCTACGAATAAAAACGATAAACCATTGTACCAAAACATAATTCAAACAACACTACCTAAACGATTAATGTTTTAAAACAAACCATCTAAAGTGTTTTGCAACCAAAATATCATCACCACCATAAACAAGTAAAAAGTAAATTGTTTAGAACCACATCACCAAATAAAAGAAATTGTTTTAGGGCACCAAATCAAATCTACCAACTAAGTAGTTAAGTAGTTGCAACATCAACCTTCAGGTTCAACAACCTTTAGGTTTTCAGACTTCTTCTTCTTCACACTCCTCTTCTTCTTCTTCTTCTTCTTCTTCCTCCTGATCTCCATCCCCTACACCATCACTTGGGCCAGCACTGGCGGTAGCACCTGAAGTAGTACCATCTCCAGCAGCTGTAGCAGCAGCACATCCTCCCCCTGTTTGGGAAGAAATTTTATCAATAAACTTGTCAGTTTCCTGCTTAAGCTTGACCCACCCATCAACTAGTTCTCCAATTGCACTTGACTGCTTGTGTAAGAAATTTAGAACCGTAGTCTTTGGGATTGAAGGAGAAGTGTTGCCCAGAAGATTGAACACATTTGAAAGTATACTTGCAGCATCAGTTCCTGCAAAAGTACTTGGGGTGACACCTGAGGGAGCACTTGAGATATCACCTGAGATATTACCAGGAAGAACAGAAGATGAACCAACATTTTTATTAGATTTTTTCCATGGAAGGTCCTTAGTATATTTGTTTCCTTTCTTCAGTTGGGAGTCTATGGTATAATATTCAGGCTCAGAGGTGAAGGAATCAGAGCCTTTAATAGGCAAGGATTGAAAAACCAAAACTTTGAAAATCAAGGAAGGATAAGGGGAAAATGAAATATTCATATCTTTCTTTCTACCCCAAGATGCCAAGTGTTTGAACACTAGCCTTCCAAAATTAATCATATGGTTTTTTCCCAATCTGTAGAACACATTTGCATGCTCCAAAGTAACAATCGGTTCATTGGTAGTGGGGAGCCAGTTGAATATGCAAAGCTTGTGCAACACAGAAAATAGAGAGGTAAGCCTAGAAGCATGAAGTTTTTCTTTTATAGGCCAAGTTTGGAATTTGTTGTGGGTAAGGAATTTAACCATTTCATCTTGATTAACCCGAATGCTCTCATCATCTAAATTCGACAGTTCTAAGGTTTTGTTGATGATGGCGGGAGTAAATGAGTAAACCCTACCCCTCAAAAACACTTTACCATATTTCTCAGAACCCTCATTGTCTAGATGAGCATGCAAGTTGGCAAAGAAATTCCTAACCACACTTTCTACAAAAATTGAGGCATGATTGTTGGCTCTCAAAAATTTCCTATCCTCAAGAAATTGGACAATCCCTTCTTTTTCCAGTTGTTCCTCATCTATGTGATTTTCTTTTAACAATTTCTTACTCAAGTTATTAAGCCAAAATTCCATATTATCCTTTTTGTAAAACTCTAAAGTAAGAAACGGTTTGGGAAAGGCACTATCCTCCTCATTCTGAACAAACTCATCAGCAGAGTTATCATCACTAGGAATACTCTTAAAAGACTTGGAAGGAGAATTATAAGGGGCAGGTGTTACCTCAGATGATATCTTGCCCTTTGTAGCACTTGCTGACCCTTTTCCCTTAGCCTTTTTCTTTTGAAACTCAGGCAGAGTTTCTTCTTCCTCGGCATCAACCCAAGCATCAAACGAGTCTTCAGACTATTCTTTCTCCTTGTTAGCATCAAAATTCTCATCACTAACATGAGCGGATGATAATTCCAAGGAGCTTTCTGACACTACCACCGGGTCTGAAGAGGTATTGGAGGTGGCGTTGGACCTGATCGATCTTCTTCGGTTAGATGACCTCCTTTTTGCAACTTGATGTGACAATTTGGCGTAGGGAGCTTTCCTCTATCTCTTTTCTTTCGGTTCGGCCGAAATGAGAGTGACTTTTGAAACATCTTGAGCCATAGAAAAAATTATAGGGTCAGCAACTGGAACAATGGTCATAATGGGAGGAGAAGAAGCAGGTGTTATCATGGGAGAAGTTTCCATGGAAACACGAGAAGCAGCGCTTGGTGCAATGCTTGGTGAAATGTCCATGTGGTCGGTGTTTGAGGGTTCAGTGTTTGTTTTGGAAGGAGATGCCATGGATATTTTTGGGAATTTTGAAAATGGGTTTTGACCTAGAATGGGAGAGAGAGAGACGCTGAAAGGGAATTAAAATGGGGAGAGAGAGACGGTTTAAGAGGGAGATAAGGGAAGAAGGAGTGAAAATAGGAGGGTGGTTAAGGGTTTTAGATAGGGAACAAAATATTAAATATGATAAGAAACTTAAGTCTAATCTAACTTAACCCCTATAAACCCTCTCAACAACCCTTACAAATTAGCTATTAAACTTAAGCACTCACCCTAATTAACCCCAACAACCAAAACAGCAATCCGGCCAAAAAAAAAAAACTTTAAGTGAAACGAAAAAAAATAAGTAAACAAAAGAAAAATAAGCAAATCCGAAAATAAATATCAACAATTATAGAGATTTGTTTTTTTAACAAAGTTTACCCAAAAAGAAAGAAACTTGTTGAAGACGTTTTCAAAATCGTAAACTCTTTAAATGATACTTTCAGATTTTAAAATTTTAATCAACAAACTTCGAAAAATAAAGAATAAAAAACTAATATAGCACACACTAATATGTTAAGGTAATGATGGTAACACATAGAATAACGTATAAGATAAACATCCCTTGATAAATATATTCAATTTAAAGCACTTGATGCATAACAAGCTTAGCAAGTTTCAAGCACTTTAGGCATAACAAGCCTATTATTTTAAGTACATTGCTTGATATAAAATTTCAATACACTTCTTTAAACAAGGAAGCATGGTAGTAACGAGCTCCGTGCCCCGAGTTTTATTTTGAGTGTAAAGATAAATTGATTTATGCCTTTCAAGTAGGTACACTGTAGTAGCGAGTTCTATGTCCCTAATACTAAGCATAAATCACCTCATACATTCTCATTGGCAAGAGTATATCGTCGCAGCGAATGCCATGCTCTGAGCTCGAGAGAATAGTATGGAAAGAAAAATAGCCTCTTTGCCTTATATTTATCACATAGCATTATTAGTGACTTCGTCACTTTAAGCATATGAAAGGGAATGATATCAAACATGTTAACCTAGGTGATGACCTACCATAACAAAAAGGTCAACATGTGCCACGGTCAGTGGCGGCCCCAGAAATTTTCGCTAGTGAGTACCAAAATTTAAAAGTTGACAATATTTTTTAAGAAACTAACAGACATACCACATTTAAACATACTTAGTTTTAAATGGAAAAAACATGAAAATTACCTAATATCCCTTGTATGTATTAGCCTTTTAGCATTCTGATTTCAGCCATGGTTCTCATTTTAAAAAAAATGCTCTCTATGCTACAATCAGCACAACAAACCTGGATAAACCAAATGCACTACTTGGTTAAATCTAATCATGAATAATGAAGATACTTTCAATAATACAAATGTAACTCAACAAATTCACTTG
This sequence comes from Adenophora triphylla var. japonica, assembly GCA_022495995.1. Taxonomy (NCBI): domain Eukaryota; kingdom Viridiplantae; phylum Streptophyta; class Magnoliopsida; order Asterales; family Campanulaceae; genus Adenophora; species Adenophora triphylla. The sequence goes on along the minus strand of JAFEMH010002063.1, from coordinate 297,914 downwards.
ATCTTTATAGTCCAACGAAAAAAAACATATGCAAAAAGATATTTTATATAGAGTTGTAATATCTTTTCATTGTTTCAGCTTTTTCAATACTCGTAATTTATGAAAGAATTTCAAAATAAGAAAAATTAAAATAAACAATACATACAATATTGTGGTATCACATTTGCAATCAGGAAATTGAACAACAAAATTTAGGATATCAGTTTTTAAAAAGAAAACCCAAATAAAAACCCTAAAAATAATTGGAGAAATTTGAGAATGAAATTAAGAAACTTTCATCCTCAACTCACTTCAATATCTGAATAATGGAAGCATTTACTTTATAATTTCTATAATAAACAAGAAGAAAGAAGATCTGAGTCAGAAAATAAAAAAAAAAATTAACTTACATAATTGTGCTTTGAAGAATCGGTGATTGAACTGGAAAGTGTTGTGCGAGAAATCGAGAGATTAAATGAAAATAGAGTAGAAAACTTTCTTCCTTTTCGCATCTTCTTCATCGTTCCGCCGTGGGATTCAGATGTGTGTGTGTTGTGCGTGTGTTCGTTCGTGTTCTCCGTTCTTTCTCTTTCTCCTCTTTTCTGTCTTTCGCTTTAATTTTTTGATTTTATTTCTTTTTTGCGTTTTTATGTTACAGCGTAGGAAAATAAAATTTTTGTTTTTTTTTTTTAGAAAGTTGACTGGGTGCGGTGGCCCTCACTCGTGTTAAGGTGAGGCTGCCCCTGGCCACAGTTAGAACTAAGCTAACCAGATTAAAAGAATATAAAGTCATTTAAAAAAAAAAAAAATAGAAGAAAAACTACACTAATATACAAGTGTTACCCTAAGTGATAACATCACCTGAGGTAGCACTGACAAACAGACTCAGAGATTACAAAGACCAAGAGATATTTTCAAACTAGAAAATCTCTCGTGGTCTAAGGCCTTTGTAAAGATGACAGTCAATTGATACTTAGTATCAATATGATCAATGTGAATTAGGCATTTATCTACCATATCTCTAAAAAAATGATGATGTATATATATGTGCTTTGAAATGTTAATAGCACTCAAGTTATCACAGTACATAGTCAAAGAATTACTCTCAAGTCTAACCATCTAGCATATGTTTTAGCCAAATAAGTTGTGAGCAACAACTACCAGCTGCAACATACTCAGATTCAGTCGTGGAAAGAGAGACGCAGTTTTGTTTACGACTATACCATGAAACTAAATTGTTACCCAAGTAAAAACACCCTCCACTAGTACTCTTCCTATCATCCATATCCCCCTGATCAATGGGCTCCACTGGCCCAGTACCATCCACAGGGATCATCCCCACACCTGCCTTGGGGAGCAAAACATTTCTATACTCCGCCTCCTTCTCCCGGCTATCCTAGCATTGGCCGTCCCATGGCCCTTCTTGTTCCTCCTCTTGTCTCCGAGGTCGACAATCCTGTTCATATGGCTTCTTGCTCGGGAGTAAGAACTGCACGACCAAACTAAACAGTTAGCAAAGGGGTAAGCGGGCTAAGTGACAGAAAAATGTAAAGGTACTTAACCGCCATAGTGGAATAAGTCTGTGCAGTGGTCAGGTTTCTTCTTGAAGAAATGGAATTGGGACTCAAATCTCTTCCTCTCATGGATCACCCAATCTGGGTACCTAAGACTACGAATAATGGGCACTAAAGGGGCTACTTCCCCACTCCTCCTAGCATCATGCCAGCTTGAATAAAGAAGCCTTTGTCCGACCCCAATGTCGCCCAACTAATAGTGCTCCTCCGAGCCACTAATGTCAACCTATGAGTAAGCTCCCCACTTCACTCTGGACCCAGTGATCCTCCTCCTTAATGGGGGCGTATTAGCCTCAAGCAATGGAAACTCCCATCCCTTTCTACTATCCACAAGAATCATGTGCCTATTCCACCCTGAAACCTTATCGGGCAAGTTGGTGAACAATTTTGGGGCCTTAGCATTGGCCGGGGTACTTATTCCAAATGTCTTCTCATTCATTACCACCTTGAAGAACCTCATAAAGGTGTGCATACAGGGCTCATACCCCCACAAACCTGCTCACCATGGCAAAGAAAACCAATACCCTTACTGTATTGGCGCCCAACAGCATAGGAACAACGGTCGTACACTCCAATAATTCGTAGATAAGGGGGTCAAGAGAATGTCGTAGCCCAACCTCAAACTGACCGTAATAGAAAGCTACCCTAGCCGAGCTCAGGCCCAGTGCATCCAAGACTGGGCTTTCCTTTGCCTCTTCGTGAAGTGGGTAAGGTGGAAGTCGTCACGGGAGACCTCAAAGAAATCATGGAGGATGTTGATTCGTGACTCTGCATTTTTTCTCCCTATGGCCGGCTTGGGGGCCATGTATCCACTCTCATTGCGACCTGGAACAACTGTCGATCAAAACTTGTCCACTATGTTACCAGAAGAGGAGCTCGACGATGATGGGTACCTTGTTAAATTGGGGAGAAACGGAGCACAACGGTGGAACGGAAAGACGGATTGCACCAGAAAATAGTGTTCCTTGCAATTTGTTCGTGCGGAGTTTAAGAGCTTGGAGATGGTAAAGTTCAAAAAGAAAAGGAATTCTTCCTTATATATGTCTCCAAATCCTTACCTGAATTGGAAAGGGTGGGGGAAATAACCGTTCCATTTGTCAGAGTTAAATGTTTCGCAACAGTTCCCAAGGCGGTTATCCAATCGACAGAACCGTACCATTATTGCGAGAATTACGGCGCATTAAACAGCGTATCCAACCGCCAAAAGTCAATTGTCGAGAGCGACCGACGTCTACCCAGTCGACCTCCAACAGCGAGCAAAGCGAATCATCCTAAAATATCAACTTCCTGGTTGACAAAGTCAACTCAGAAAGTTGGGGGCCACTGAACGGAATAAAAGTGACGGGCCAGACCCAACGTGGGAAGCCCAACACTCCAGGCATCACGAAGACATAATTACTAAATGGGCCGATCCAATTACTACAACCCCAGTGGCCCAACATTATGGATCAGTCGACCTAGCTCATTGTCCGACCGTCTTTGGTCCCGACCTAGCTTTGTCTGATATACGATCATCTACTTGGGCAATCTCTACCTAACCAAGGCACGAAGTCAGGTCGACCTCAAATACTCAGGCAACCTCGACCTACAGAAACGTGCGCCTATCTATAACTCAATCTGTAATCGTCTTTTACAATCACGGAGATCGTTATGCCTACATTGTCTCCAAGATTTAAGGGATTCCTTATTATCCTATTGAGCTCCTATATATACCGGATTACATACAATGTAAAAAGGTAATGTCTTCTTGGCTATTTTGAGATTACGTTATTTTCATATAGTTTTATACAAACTCAAAATACCACATCTCATCATCACGCCGGAGGGTGTTAGCCGGAAACCACCCCGGCTAGTCGTTTGTTCGTGGTTTCAGGTCATAGTTGCTGGAGATCAACCTATTGTTGTACTAAGGCTGATCTGGATCGTTTCCTGCATCATCAGTCACATACTCATTATCTTCATATGGTTGTTCTTGACTATGATATGGATCTAAATCCTAATGTGGTTCAAGAACAAAATTTTGGATTAACAAGATATTATTGATATCCCTTCAGTTCTTCCTGAGGAACAAGCTCAAAAACCAAAAGAACAAGTGCCTTTAAGAAGATCCACTAGAGAGAGGGGAAGTACATATTCGGATGAGTACATAGTATTTCTTAATAAACAAGGTAGACATTGACCCATTGGAAGATGATCAAATCACCTTCCACTATGTCAATAGTAGTTCTAGCTCTCCTAGGGGATAGTTTCTATGATTGGGTGGATCAAATAAGATAAATAAAGGGAATGACAAATGGATCTTTTCGTATTGACAAAAAGAGTGAAACTTATTGGTTGCAAATGGATATATAAAAAATCAAATAAGATTTACAAGGCAATATGAAAATCTATAAGCATGTCTTGTCTCTAAAGAATTTATTCAAGATGAAGGAATGGACTAGAAAGAAGCTTTCCCTTGGGTTTATTTGAAGGACTCTTTTTTGGACTATAATGGTATTTATGGCACACTTTGGATTAGGGTTACATTAGATGGATGTTAGATTTTTGTTTCTTAATGGTGACACTGAAAAAACAATTTATCAGGTGCAACCAATAACCTTATTTCAAATGATTCGAAGGAAATGGTTTGCAAAATGAAGAAATTCATTTATGGACTAAAACAGGTTTCCCGTTAATAAAATTGTAAATTTCATCACAATATGTTATCGTTTGGCTTCCCGACAAACGCAATTGATAATTGTTTGCACCATAAATTTGTGGGAGTAGGTATATATTTTATGATCTTATATTCAGATATACCCCTGTAGCTAAAGTTGATAGTTTCAGTCTCAATCAATGCCTCAAGAATGAGATTGAGTTTAAGGAAATAAAGGAATCCCTTATGCTTATGCTTAAGGGAGTTTTGTGTTTGCTCAGGTTTATACTCTTCCATACCTAGCATTCATAGTTGATGCTCTAGGCAGATATGTTATCAATTCAGGAAATGATCATTTGACTGCAACCAAAAGGGTTATGCATTAGTTGCATAGAATAAATTATTATAAGATTACGTATATGAAGTCGAATAATAAGTTTGAGATCATTGGGTATTTGATTTCCGGCTTTGCATGATGCAGCCATGCATCTTATCATGGAATATAATTGTGAAAATTTTGTCACTGGACTGTATAGAGTTGATGTATTTGAGAAGTCATTTTGTAACAATAACTTTCAGTTTTTATGGAATGAATTCAGTGGGCAAATTTGTATTGAGCATATTGAGATCAACTCCATGATTGTGAATCCGCATACTATAGGGGTTTAAAACCCAAAACTTTTTGCAGGCACACAACTTATGTTGTTGCTTTAAAGTTAAAGTATATCTAGATTTAGTGGGAATTTGCTCGTACATTTATGATTTATTGGCATGATACTATTCAGATTCCAGTTTTGGATAATAAAGTTATTTGATTATTAAGGTATTCAACACTTTGAATATTTGGTTAGTAAAGCATGTGCTACTAAGGTTTATAATGAGATATATTATTATATATTATTATTTAAGGTATTATACTTATGCACATGTAATAGTCCAAGTGGGAATTTTTGGTGTACTGCACATATATATGTATAATAAATAAAGTACATGAACACGTAGATGTGTGTGCACTAATGTTAATTGTATAGGTTATACTATGTATTAAGTTATTGGGCCTAATTAAAGTGGTATAATAAGGTTAAAGGGGCCCAAGTCATTTTTTATAAGTACGGAAATTTATTCTTTACAATGTGTAGAGATCATATGTATCAATTGGAAGACAACTACTCGATTATCTTCAAGCGTTCTTCAATGTGATGCAACTATGAATTCAGGTAATGATGTTATTTTTATAATATTTGGTGATAATAGCATGATGTATTCCTATAATATTTTGTTCCTCATCGTTCTATGATTTTTACATGAATTTGTAGTATTTAGTTTTTTCCATCACGTGTGATTAATAGAATTGGCAAGGAACCTAAAGAAGTACACTCCCTTTGGTTTAAATGAATGTAAAAAGAAATTTAAATTTATTTTTGATCACAAGTAATGTTGTAGTTGTAATAAAATGTGTATGGAATGTGAAGAAAGAATTAGTATGCTTTGCTGCTTGATCTAATGACACTGTCCTTAAGATGTTATTTGCCTCCACTATGTTGCTGCAAGATTTGTGGGCAAATTACCTCTAGGATTCAGCGAAACACTCGTAAATCTTCAGGCAGCAAACCTTGAAGATTCTTTCTCTAAAATATTTTGGGAGAGACTTTCAGTATGAGAGAAAATTAGAAGAGAAGAATGATAGTTCTGTGTTTTTCTGTAAGTGGTCTTATATATATAGGACAGTGATAACTTTTCAAATGAGTGGATATGTTAATTCAGTTTGAAAACAGATTTTGAATTTAAAATAAAACTGACATTTTAAATTCAATAGGAAGTCACAAAAAATCAAATAAAAAATAAAACATATAAGGCATTTTAGAAACTAGGCACCAAGTCTTTGATATATACTCCCTCCGTCCCACGTTAGTTGAGACTTCTTTCCCTTTTGGGCCGTCCCACGTTAGTTGAGACTGTCCAAAATGGCAAAGGAATCTTCACTATTTACCCCACTCATTCTCTCTCCTATTTCACTTTTACACTCACAACATTCTCTCTCCTAACTATTCCTCCCACTCATTCTCTCTCCTATTTAATTCTTCATACTCACAACATTTTTTTTCACTTTTTCTCTCACTTACTTTTCCTTAATTGGTGTGCCCAAAAAGTTAGTCTCAACTAACGTGGGACGGAGGGAGTATATATATATATATACTCCCTCCGTCCCATACCTACGTGCACACTTTCCATTTTGGGCGTCCCAAACCTACGTGCACATTTCCTAAAATGGAAAAGAATCTTTACTATTCCCTCCACTCATTCTCTCTCCTACATTATTTTAATACTCACAACACCATTATAATTTACTATTCCCTCCACTCATTCTCTCTCCTACTTTATTTCACACTCACAACACTTTCAATATAATACTCTCTCCTTAATTTACGTGAAAAGTCAAACCGAGCACATAGGTCCGAGACGGAGGGAGTATATATATATATATATATATATATATATATATATATATATATATAAATAAATAATGCTTCACCAAGTCTTTGATATATACTCCCTCCGTTCCACGTGAATGTGGACTAACTTTTTGGGTGCGGGAATTAAGGAAAAGTGATGTAAGAAAGAGAAAAAGTTAAATGTTGTGAGTATGAAAAATTTAATAGGAGAGAGAATGAATGGGAGGAATAGTGAGGAGAGAGAATGTTGTGAGTATAAAAGTAAAGTAGGAGAGAGAATGAGTGGGTGGAATAGTGAATATTCTTTGCCATTTTGGAAAGTTTGCATTCACGTGGAACGGACCAAAATAAAAATAAGTTTGCATTCACGTGGAACGGAGGGAGTATATATATGTATATATATAATGCTTCGGGCATGAATTGATCTCTCGACCACCCTTTTGGGCATGCAACTTAACCACTATGCCAAGTCCTTCTCATGTTTAATTATTATATCATTTTGGATATATTCATTCTTCAATATTTACAAAACTAAAACATCAACAAGTAAATTTGAATTTTTTTTCGACATTCATTATTGCCTAATTGCCTAAGGGAAGGGAGTAAATAGACTTGAGTTGGTCTATATCTATACAATACTAGTAAAAGCCCGTGTCTGAGGACACGTGATTTTTTTTTTTTTTAAGGCAAAATGGGAGAGGAACAGTTTATTGAGAGCAAAATAGAAAATTTGATATTTTGTACTGTTTATAGTACTGTTGTTCATGGCAATTGCCATTTATACTATACTCCCTCTGTTTCACGTAAATGTGGACTAACTTTTTGAGTGTGAGAATTAAGAAAAGTGATGTAAGAAAGAGAAAAAGTTAAATGTTGTGAGTATGAAAAATTAAATAGGAGAGAGAATGAGTGGGAGGAATAGTTAGGAGAGAGAATGTTGTAAGTGTAAAAGTGAAGTAGGAGAGAAAATGAGTGGGTAAAATAGTAAATATTTGTTCCATTTTTGACAGTTCACATTTACGTGGAACGAATCAAAATTGAAATAAGTCGCGCAAAATTGAAATAAGTCCGCGACGGTGAAATAAGTCCGCGACGGAGGGAGTATACTTGATATATAGATATGGACCTCCGTAACCACTATGATTATCCTATTGAACCACTATGATTATCCTATTGAGTATGGACCGTCCAGCTCAGTTAGGATGGCCCACTTAGCTATCACGATCCATTGCAATCTCTCTTTGGCTGAAACCATTTTCACATTCTCTCTCTCTCTCTCTCTCTCTCTCTCTCTCTCTCTCTCCTAGTATTTTACTTTGAACTCACATCCACATCCACATTCACATTCACATTCTCTCTCTCCCTCTTTCTCTCTCTGTCTCTCTCTCTCTGTTACTCTCTTATTTTGATTCTTGAACATGATTTTAGAGTTTTGAGTGGTCTGTAAAATTTGGGGTCCTAGATCAAATATTTGATCTAGGCCTTTTAATATTTTTTTCAATGGGAGAATACAAGTATTTTAAACACTTAATTTTGCAATAATAATATGATTGGTGAAAAAAAAAAAAGTAAAAATTTACTTTAGAAACTAAAATTTTGAAAAAGCTACAATTATTGAGACATTTTTTTTTCAAATGAACATTAATTGAGAAGGAAGGGAGTACTAATTATTTAAAAAGGAAAGAGAGAATCAAGATCTGTTAACAGAAAAAGAGAAGATAGAAATAAAAATCCTCTCATTTCCAACAAGGTTCGAACATGGGCGCCCTAATGAGTGCAGAGTTTAGGGGAATGCATCTAACGCTGGAACAACGTGCTCTTTTGGAAAAAATTAGATTGTTTTATATATATACAATAAACACCAAAATTTAGGGCCCCCAAATACCCCAATTTTTTCGGGGTCCCTAGGCGGCCGCCTCACTCACCTTATAGCAGGGCCGGGCCTAGTTTTGAGTCAATTTTATTTTAATCAGATCCACAAACCTTGGAAAAGAGATACGATTGAGATTGTGTATAAATCACGTGTTTAGTAGTGATTCAAGCGATGCTTTTGGATTTGTTGTTCAAAATTGTGGTTATATACTTCACTTGGTGGTGTTTTGTTGACGATGATGGCAATTTTGCGGACTCTGTATCCTATCGGTGGGGTAGTACTATATACAAGACATGAAATTTACGAGGCACGTACAAGTACAAATGAACAAAATACCCTCATATATATGCTAAAAAACAGTTTTTTCTAAGCTTTTTGATAAAAATGTGTTGAAAATCGAAGTGCCATTTTTTGTAAATAACACAAATTTATTAAAACTCGATGGCACGCACTAGCATTTTTCAACACTAGCGCGCTGACATTTTTCAACACTAGCTCACATTTTTTAATACTAGTACTGACACTATTTTAGTAATATCACTTCTGACACTCTTTAAAATACGCCATAACATTTTTATAAATAATGGAAACTTACTAAAACGCATTGATACTTTTTAATACTAACGCTTGCACTTTTCAACACTGACATTGTAACTTTTTTGTAGAATTAAAATTAAAAAATAAATATTAGCTTTATTTAGTAAAATTATATTTAGTAAAATTAGCGATAAAAATAAATATGGATTTTATTTAGTAAATTTAATGATGAAAAATAGTATATGTTATAAGTCTAATTATTAAAACAACCAATTTGATTTTTTATTGGAAATAATATTCAAGATTAAAATAAACTTGGTAAAAAAATCAATTAGTTATTAACTGCAATAAGAAAAGTATATTATTAATAAGTGAATGGAATATTCTGTGATGGGCCGAGTCCAATACTTTGCTACGAGCCCGGAGGCCCAATAGGCCCATCAAAGGACCGACCATGAAGGAACAGATCAAGGCCACGGGTCATGACCCGTCCAACATTGGTCGTCAGTCCGCTATCGAGCGACCAAGCCCATCCAAGCGACGAGTCATTGTACCATTGAGGAAGGGATTAACTTCTAGCCCGTCGATATACCAAGAAGAGATCGTCAACAGCGAGCCAAGCCCATCTAACGACGAGCCTTCCCTCGGCGCAAACCGGCACTCGTCCAAGAGTGAGTGTCGTCACTGAACGATCAACTCTCTCTCGTCGAGTCACCCTTCAAGGAGACGACCCAACTTGACGGACAGCTCCAGGTCATCTCTTCTATTTAAGCTTCCTCAACAAGCTTGGTTAATTAGCTAATTTGGGAGACTGTCAGACCTGCTACAGTGCCTTGTTACACGTGCAAACATGCAATCAGTAATAACTACAAAAGGCGTGCAGGTTGACTTTCCCTTATAAGGCAAGCTGCTTATCAATGTCAGATGCTGCAGTGTCCTTACATAGACGGACCAGTCCCAGCGTGACACGTGTACGCCTAGAAGACAGAGCTGATCCAACGGTTGGCATCCATCACATCCAACGGCTCTAGTGAAAACTCTAACATCACTATTCCTATTATAAATAAGAGAGTAACAACATGGACACAGGTAATGCTTTATTGCATATTCACGTACCCACACACATTTCATATTTTTGCCACCATATTTCCAGTCCATAATCTTACTCTCACGCCGGAGGGGCTTGCCGGAAGACCCCCGGCGCAGTTTCACTGTTATTTCTTGTGGTGTACAGATCACAAGCTAGCTCATTCATTCGCTGGACCCAAGGAACTGAGCCCACCACGCTTTCCTGCGCGATCAGATTGGTTCCAATGCCGGGAAACGTGTTAGTGATCTCTAGTAGAAGGAATACAGCCAGAAGAGTTTGAAAAATGGTGTCAGATGGTCATACGGCCAGCAAGTCTACAGCAGATGAAGGCGTACCTCCTCAACAAGAAAATCCTAGGCCACCCTCACCACCTAGGAACCCTAACTTAAGGGTTACCAGGTCACAGGGGATAGTTGACGATACAGGCCTTCAAACGGCCAGGAGAAGAAAGAAAGGGCCTGCTGCTGAGCGCCAGAGAAGACCTCCGCTGGAAAGGAGGCCTGAGACAGCCGCAAGGTATGCAGGAGGTCCCTCTAACCCTAATCTCGACAGAGCAGCTTTCCACGTCGAGAGAGCTAACGCCCTCAAAGAGTTCTTGCAAATCCAAGACGAGCTAATTCATATGGCCGCTCCTCAAGCTCCCCAGGCATCCCACCAAACAATCTCGTCAGGAAGGAGGAGAAGAAACCAGAGAGAGAATGCTGGTCGTCGTGAAGGGACTGCCACTGGGAATGAGCGTGTTGTACCACAGCTTGACCTAAGGGATCACATTAACGAGAGACGGAGCCAAGGAGAACCGTCACAGCAACGACGAGCTGGGGAAGCAGAGCCTCGTAGAGCTTTAGCCGTCGAGAATCCTGAAGCAAATCAGAATCAAATTGTCCGTGGTCGTCTACAGACTCCGTCATCAAGAAATGAACGAGCGCAGAACCAAAGAGAGAGAACTCGTACCCCACCTCATCATGAACGAGAAATGTCAAGATCTTATAGGTCGTCTCCCCCTCCTAGCTACAGGGAGCGATCCATCTCACGACGACCTGCCCCCACCGAGAGGCAACGGTCTAACACCGTTGGCCCGGGGCCCCGTCAAGATAGGATTCCCAAGCCGCCCAACAGAGGGGTGGATATGAGAGAGTTCTTAAGGCCGAGGCGCCAAGTGGAGGAATTGACGAACAAAAGAAAGAAAACGGACAAATGACGACTCGATGACGATGGCGGCACTACGAATCCCTTGCACTACGGATGTTGGAAACAGGACCCCCGTAACCGTGCTTTAAGCTACCCGAACTTAAACCATACGACGGCTCTACCGGCGCCATCGACCACATACAACACCTCGAGGCACGATGTATGTAGTGGCAAAGCTTCAGCCACGACGACGTCATGTGCAAGGCTCTTACGAGCACACCGGTCGACGCAGCTTTGAGGTGGTTTAGAGGCTTGCCCAAGGGGAGTATCGAATCATGGAAAGCGAGATGAGAAAGAAGTTTTTAGGAAGGTTTGCTACGGCGGGAGAGCGTCGTAAGGCCTGCCAACGACCTTAGCAACATATCCCAAGGAGCCACTGAAAGCTCGATGAGCTACTTCAAGAGATTCAAGAAACTCGGTAGATCGATTGATGAAGACCTAACGACGGAGAAATCATAAATTGCTTCAGGCACGGTGTCATTTCCCCCACTCTAGACTACGAGCTTCAAGTCCACCCGGCCAAGTCCCGCAAAGACCTCTATGCCAAGGCGTACGCCGTCGCCGAGGCTGAAGAAAGAAAGTTGCAAAGAGAGGGAAAGGCCGTCGACGAGGTTGAAGCGACAAAATCCAGGAAAGATAAGGTCGGAGAAAAGGGAAAAAACAAAGTGAAAGCAGAAAAAATCCCGGAGTCGTACACTCCACTCACTGTGTCTAGAGCAGAAATTTTGAGCAACGTTGATTTTGGCCCGGCGCCAAAGATGAATCCCAACGGGAAGGGAAAGAAAAACATGAACAAGTATTGCGAATATCACAGAGATAAAGGACATGATACCGAGGAATGTTTCAGCTTGAAAAAGATTATTCAAAGATGGATCGACGATGGACGACTTGGAGAATATGTAAGAAAGGATCGTCAGGCGGCCAACACACGAGCTGCTAACGACGACCCTCCACAGAGGAATCCAAGGATGGTGTTAGTAATCTCCGAGGAGACGAGCAAGAATCAGATTAAGAGCGCCATCTACCATCTGAAGAAGGCCCCACATGTCCCCCAAAAATCAGAAACTCCAAACGACGTGATAAGTTTCTTTCCCTACGAGCTGCCAGCCAATCCATTAGCTCGTCAACAAACTCTAGTCATACCTGGTTTCATCGATAACTGCGAATCCAGGAGAATTTTGATCGATACGGGAGCGGCCAAGGACATCTTGTTTTACAACGTCTACCAGAGAATGGAGTCTACCCGATAGCCATCTAAGTCCTTACTTAGGTCGTCTAGAAGGATTCACCAATCACGTGGTAGATGCAAAGGCCGATCGACCTTCCGGTCGACATCGGGAACACCCATCGAGAACAATCAAAACAGTAACTTTTATTGTGATCGACGTCGTCGCCGACTACCATGCTATCCTTGGCCAACCCGGTCCAATCCGCTTTGGGGATCGTCGCCTCAGTGCCCCATCAGCGAGTTAAATTTCCTTCCCGTGCCGGAGTAGGATGTGTGTTGGGGACGGCCCCAGAATTCCTAGAGCACGTGCTGAAGGCAAAGCGGACCATTGAAATCGACGATCCAGATCACATCGTGAAGCTCTCTAAAACTGTCAAGCAAATGACGACCTCGTACGCCGGCATCTCGACAATCAAGTGTATAGACGACCCCGAGGTTTTTGTGGAAGTATTCATGGACGACCAAGCTGCAAAGCCACAACTTTTGGTCGCCCAAGAATCGGGGGCCGAGCTGGATAAATTGATTGACGACGAGGTACTGATCCGACACTGAAGCAAGAAGGAAAATTAAAGAGATCGTCATTGAATCCATGGACTTTAGAGACGACGCCCCTGAGATGAAGCCAGCCGACGAGCTAATTGAACTGGTCATTAACCCTGACTATCCAGAGCAGAAAATCAAGCTGGGGTCTCAGTTACGCACTGAGGAGAGGGAAGAGATAATCTCCCTACTCAAACAAAACCTCGATGTTTTTGCTTGGAAGATGGAAGATATGAAGGGGATTAGAGAGGACGTGGCAGTTCATAGGCTTGGAGTGAACCCCACCATGAAATTCAAAGAGCAAAGATGTCGTGTTTTTTCAACTGAAAAAGAGATTGCTATAAAGCAAGAGATTGAGAAGTTGCTGAGAGCTGGAATTATTGTGAACGTATTTGGGAGTTCACAACTTGGTTAGCTAATGTGGTTCTTGTGAAAAAGCCAAATGGGAAGTGGAGATTGTGTGTCGACTTTACCGATCTAAACCTGGCGTGCCCCAAGGACAAGCTTACCCTTTGCCTGCACTGACAAGCTCGTCGATTCTGTGGCCGGTCACACTACTTTGAGCTTTCTTGATGCTTATTCTGGCTACCACCAAATCAAGATGGCTGAAGAAGACATTCCGAAGACGGCCTTCCAGGCCGCAGGGGGAACTTATTGTTATACGAAGATGCCTTTTGGGCTTAAGAACGCCGGGGCCACTTACCAAAGGATAATAAACAAGGTATTCAAAGACCAGATCGGCGACAACTTAGAGGCGTATGTTGATGATATGGTCGTCAAAAGTAGAAAGAGAAAGCATGTCGACGACCTCCAAAGAAACATTCACCAATCTACGAGCCAATGACATGGTCCTCAACCCAGCTAAATGCGCCTTCGGAGTCGCAGCAGGAAAGTTTCTAGGATTCATGCTCTCTCAGCGGGGAATTGAAGCCAATCCTGAAAAAATTAAGGCTTTGATAGACATGGCCGAACCTACGAGCATCAAGGAAGTTCAGCGCTTAAATGGACGAGTAGCGGCCTTAGGTCGTTTCATTGCCAAGTCTGCTGAGAGGTCGCTTCCATTTTTTAAAGCTCTCCGAGGTGCAAAGGACTTCAAATGGACGGATGAATGCTCTCTTTCGTTCAAACAGCTGAAAGAGTATCTTGGCTCCCCACCACTCCTCCAAAGCCCCGTAGCAGGAGAAGACCTTTACGTATATCTCTCGGCGAGTGATAAGGCCGTCGCAGCCGTATTGGTTAGAGAGGAAGGTGGAACACAGAGGCCAGTCTACTACGTCAGCAAGGCTTTATCGGATGTGGAAACTCGTTACTTCAACGCGGAGAAGATCGCTTACGCTCTCGTCATCACAGCACGAAAGCTACGAGCATACTTCTCTGCTCACCCCATCGTCGTTTATACGGATGCCCCACTGCGCAAGATCTTGCACCGTCCTGAAAGCTCTGGTCGTCTTCTCAACTGGAGCATTGAGCTGACTGAGTTTGATATTGAATATAGGACGAGAAAGACCTACGGGCACAATCTTTAGCGGACTTTCTAGTTGAGACGTCGTTCACCATCGACGGCGATCAGTGGCGGCTACGGCAAGCAAGCGAAAGGAAAGGAGGTCGTTGAACGGCCCGGTGGAGTTAGTTTTGCCCGTAGAGACATTGGAAAGATCTTTTCGGACGTGGTCGCGACCGAAATGCGAGCGGAGCGGGGATCGTTCTTGTTGAACCGAAAACGGGACGATTTTGAAGAAGTGTTGAGGTTCAAGTTTCGAAGCATCTAACAACCAGGGCCGAGTACGAAGCGCTCATAGCGGCCATTGAATACGCCAAGTGTTTTGGAGCTACCAAAATCGCGGCTTATTGTGATTCTCAATTGATCGTGAATCAGTAAGGGGAGAATACCAAGTCGTCGCATTCCACCCTGCTTGAAGTACCATTCATTGGTCGGAGAATTGATCCAGGGATTGGAATTTTGGGCCATACAGAGAATAGCTCGTGCAAACAACGAACACGCCGACCTGCTCTCTCAAAGGCGGCTACGGACCAACTCCCAGGAGGAGCATGGCCATCACCTAGCCTACTTAGAACAACCAAATTCTACGAGCGAGTAAAAGTCATGTGCAACGTCGACGGTCCAAGATCTTGGATAGACGAGCTAAAATCTTTCATTGAGCAGGATGAGTTGCTAACAGATGAGGTTTTGGCAAGGCGAGTCAAAAGAAAGTCCCAGCATTTACTGGCCGTAGAGGAGAGCTCTACCGACGATCCATTACCAGACCATTATTGAAGTGCGTCCACCCTGACAAGGTCGTTCAGTTATTGTTCGAGGTACATCAAGGAGAATGCGGGGGCCACCCTGGGGCCCGCACATTGGCTGATAAGATCATTACCATGGGATACTACTGGCCCCACCTCCGTGAAGATGCCAAACAGTTCGTAAGAAAGTGTGATACCTGCCAGCGTTTCGCCGATCTCCCCAAACTACCAACGACCGAGAAAACCCCTGTCATGGCCGCTTGGCCGTTTGATATGTGGGGTGTTGACCTGATTGGGCCTTTTCCACCGGCCAAGGGAGGAGTCAAGTATGTAATCGTGGCGGTCGACTATTTTTCGAAGTGGGTGGAGGCCAAGGCCTTAAACAAAATCACTGAAAACAACGCCCTATGCTTCATCCATGATTCGATATGGTGTCGTTTCGGAATCCCAAGGGTGATCGTTTCAGACAATGGCCTGCAGTTTTCGAGAAAGTTCGAGCAAGAGTTGAACAGGATGGGCGTCGAAACACTCCAAGTCGTCGGTTGCCTATCCCGAGGCAACGGGCAAGGCGAAGCGGCGAACAAGCTCGTCTTATACCGCTTTGTGTAAAAATGCGGAAGGAAAAGATACAAGATGGTTGGACGGACTACCCTCGGCTCTACAGGGAACATCCGCACAACCACCGGGGGCCCATGGGGAAACCCCATTGCTTTGGCCTACGGCTCGAGGCCGTGGCTCCCGCCGAGCCGGCGCCCGACAGGCCGAGTTGCTTTCTCTATGACGTCGAAAAGAACATCCATGCTTAGCGGGTTGACACTGGACCTTGCAGACGAACGAAGATTGGACGCCCAACTAAGGATGGAGAATTACAAAAAGAAAACCAAGGCTTATCATGATAAGAAGGTGAAGAAGAGGTTCTTTAAAGTCGGCGACTATGTGCTCAGAAAGATCGAAGCAACGGGGCTCAAAGCCCGTCAAAACAAACTCTCCCCCAATTGGGAAGGATCATACATTGTCACAAGTGTGGTCAGAGAGGGAACCTACCGCCTAGTTAAGCCAAACGGTGAACATCTCAAGCATCCATGGCACGCCAATCATCTTATGAAGTATTACTTTTGACCGTCGTCAATCAACACTCAGCGCCCTCGGGGCACCCCTTTTGTGGTTCTTAATTTAAACTTTTGATTGTCATTTTGTGAAAAGTTTTTGGAAGTCTGTAATTGGGAAAGTCTAAGGGATAATCTATAAATCCCAAGAGTCGTTAAAAGTGAATGGGTTGTCAATACGCTGTTGTTAATCAGAAGTTATCAATGGAAACTCATCACTTCACCGAACTTCGGTCATTACAAACTCAAGAAGCTTAAGACGGTTGAAGCCTGACTTCGACCCCTACAACTACTTTGATCAAGTATAAAGGTTAGACGAAGCCAGACTTCGTCGAACGCTATAACGGAATAAGACGACTCGTCCATAGAGTCTTGCCTACGAGCAAGAAACCTATGAACCTTCGTACTATCCCTACGAGCCATTGAGAAGTTGAGAAAATACAAGGTTGAACGAGGGTCGACCATATTAAGACGACCCAAGTTCTGGTTATCGCTTACGACGACCATTCATACTTGTCCTCAAACTTACTCATCAAACAAGTTATCACATGCTATCTACGTTAACACAGATTAACAAACAGAAAACAAAGGCATGGAGTAACTTAAAACATAAAACCAACAAACATTGTACGACCCCCTCTAAACGACGAGGAAACAGGTCAACTACATTGCAAAAATTAAAAATTGTTTTGGGACAATGTTTGGAACCACAACCAAATCAAATTGGGACATTACAAAACATCTCAAATAAATCAATCATTGAGGGTCGGCACCTGCATCGGACGGGGCTTCATCGGGATCGGGGCCGTCTTCAACGAAATGAGCATAATAGGCATCAAAGTTCTTTGGGACAACGGCGGGAACAGGCCACTCTTCTTTCCCGACTTTGGCGTCATCTTCCCTTATAATAAGGAGGTCATTACCAGTGTAGGGAACGAGGGGATGAACCGTACGAGCGTCGTCGTCGTGTGCTCCTTCGGTACAAAGATCGGCCAATTGTCGGACGGAGAGAAGGTCTTTCGTCGTAGGATCCACCAAGAGCCGCCTTGCCATGTGCTTAGCCCCATCCTTGAAAAATCCACTGGCATGCGTGGTAATTAGCTGGAGGCATTCAGCACTCTTCTTAAATTCATCCACAGCATCAAGTCCAGCTTTGGCCAAGGCAGCTTCATGGGTCGTCTTCATCCTTTCAATTTGGGCAAGAGCAGAGTCATAGCTGGCCGTCGTTTTCTGGAGCTTGTTTTCGCAAGCGCGAAGACCGTCCTGAAACACTTTGGAGTCGGCTTCAGCTTTGGCCTTCCCCTCCTTTAAAGCTTCAACTTCTTTCAAAAGGTCATTCTTATCACCCATCAAGAGCTCGTGCAGTGGTGAGCTCGCCCACGTTGGTCTCCGCCTCTTTCAGCTTCTGCTCCGCCGTCCCTTTGTCACCGACAGCCTTTATCAGTTGCTCGTTGGCCCGCAGCTCGGCATCAAGACAATCTCTATAATCAGTAGTCATTGCGTCCATCATCGACGACATCTGCCACAACAAAATTGTTAACCTAAGTGTGAAAGGACGGGAAGAAACACAAATTCAAATTGAAATACCTCAGTTTGAATTAGCCCAAGACGGGCATGGAAGGTCTCGGGAGAAAGCTTGGCATCCCTCATCCAGCCCAGTCGGCTCGACGTCCGGCCACGCTGGTCGGGGCCGTCCCCCAACAACAATGGATTGCCATTCCTTAACGAGGTAGGGAATCGGCTATTGGGAGGCTTTAGCAATCAAGGCCGCCATCTCTTTGGCCTTCGCCTTAGTCAGGACAGTTGAGGACGAGCCAGGAGCGTCGGCTATTGGAGTGGAGGGATCCGACGAGCTGGGGGGATCGTCGTTATTCTTCTTATTCTTGCTCCTTCTTCCCTCAGATCCGGCGGGGTGATCTTTTCTCTTCCTGGAGCCTTGGACGCCGGCATCACCCATTTCAGGGTTTGAATCTGTGCTCCCCACCGTCTCGTCGACAACGATCAGTTGAGCTCCCGAAGCTTCGACGCTTGCTTCACCCTCAGTCCCAGCAGCTCTTTCCGGCGCGTCAACAATGGCTTGACGACCTCCAGTATTAAGCCCCCCAGCGACGGGCTCTCTCTCAATCAGAGGAATGGCTCCCTCAGGATCTTTTGGGAGTTCATCATTCCTCTTCGCTTGTTTCTCCTGACGATCGACGATGGCACGGGTGACGGCCCTCTCCTTCTTCTTGGTCCCCCTATCACTGGCTCGGATGGCTCCCTCCATTATTCTCTTTTCAATTCTGTCGACGTCGGACTGAGTAAGAGCTGCAAAAAGACATAATAAACAAGGGTTAGTTTTATCCACGATGAAACGAGAGACAAGTATAAGAATTGAGAAAAGGTTTCAAGAACCCAACCCCCATTCATCTCCAAATGTTCACAACACTCCTCAGGACGGCTAATGCGCGACGCCGCGCAAGTCACACAGTTTTCTCAAAAAGCAAGCTCATTATGGACGACCCAGACGGGGTAGCGAACATCTAAACTTATTTTCACCAAAGGTTCAGGCCCCATCGCCGGCTTAGACATCATGCCGGTCCTGATGTATCTTCATTGGGAGGCCTCTATGTCTTTATACGAGACCCATCCAAGATCCAATAAATCATCAATCTTTTTCTTCAGCTCGTCGGCCCACGGAGCTTGGTAGATATACTTGTCGGCGACGACCTTGTTGCCTGCTGGATGAGGAAACTGCCATCCCACTCGGCTTTCCACCAAAATTAAATGGTTCTCCCAACCATACACCTTGTTGGGGATATCCAAGAAAAAGTTCTTCGTGTTTTTGATTGAAGAGACACTCACAATAGACTTCCCTTTATCCTTGGAGGTACTCTTAGTCACCCGGTAGTAATGGCGGAACACTTTGTTGCACGGCTCGTAGCGAAGGAATCTGAGACGACCGCAAAGCTGGATAAGATTACGATGGTGTTGGCACTAACCTCCGTGGGCACGCGAGTGAGTCCTCCAAGAACTCATTAATGAAGGGATCCAGAGGCAACCTCAGGCCAAATTCAAATTGTTTATAGAAGAAGGCCACCTTCTCCTTGCTAGCTAAAAGGGACTGACGACGGGGCTCGTACTCAGGCAAGGCGAGATGCTCCAACTTATAGGTCGAAGCTTGAACTGCGTATGACCCTCGTAGAGCGTCGATCATTGCTTCCCAACATCCGAAGCTTCACGAGCTCGATCTTGGGTATGGCCCGATTCCCTCTGCCCCACCTCCAAATTCAGCGTCGGTCGATCCCGGCTCGTACAAACGTGTTATAGGCTTTAGGCTTTGCTGATTGCCCACTTGCGCTTGTGCTCGGCTCGTTGTCTTATGGGGGTCGGACGGCTAGGACGCCCGTCGTGATCCATGTCTACAAAACAAGGAGAAAGAAAGGGGAATCGGTCCTAACTTCCACAGACGACGACCTACACAGGGCGACCTAGAATTCCCTAAAATCAAATCCTTAAGTGAATCACGACGGGACAAATAATAGTGGGTCTTGATGTGGTTGGGCGGATCGTTCATCGACCTAAAGGGGGTTATCATTGGGTCTCCATCCTCAAAGTCACCCGAGCCTCACCCTGCAGGAACCCCAAAGGCTCGTCCTCGGGTTGAACTTCACGAAGATTGAAGAACACTCGGACGGTGGAATCTCTCTCCAGGCCCCCTTAGCACATTTATAAACTCTTTGATATATCCCAAAGCCAAACTTAACACCTCTCTCAAAGGCGATAGTTACGGGTCCCATAACTCTAAGTTCCAAAGCCCCAAAGAAAAACCCGAAGCGAAGAATAAATGAAGAAATTACTGTTTCGGGCACGGAGATGGTTTTTCCGATGAGTTCGCGGTGATAAATCGAAGAAGTTCTAATCCAAGTGCCGGATTATCTAACGGTGGTGAAGCCAGAACAACCAATATCGCCGGAAGGCGTTCGCACGGTGGCCGGAATCTTTTCTTGCTACTCGACGGAAATCGCCTCTTGCTACTTTGCTCTCACTGATCAAAGGTGTGGAAAGTTCGAAATGAAGGAGGGAGGAGGTTTTTATATGTGAAGAAGATGGAGGTTTTATGCTTGGGAACCCAAATGGCGAAATGATGAGGGGCATTAAATACCCTCTGCAACTTTCGAGGCGAATGTCCCCTCAAAGGACACGTGTCAACCAAGGAAGAAATCCCGACCATCCGCGTCGCCAATGCGACGTCACCATAATTCAAAATTCAAACTGACGGTCGTACGGATTACTTTGGAGTGAAAATGACAACTCTTGGCTCGTCAAGACGACTATGAGTTGGGGGCCACTGAACGGAATATTCTGTGATGGGCCGAGCCCAATACTTTGCTACGAGCCGGAGGCCCGATAGGCCCGTGAAAGGACCGACCATGAAGGAGCAGATCAAGGCCGGGTCGCGGCCGTCCAACGTTGGTTGGCCGTCGTCGCCATTGAGCGACGAAGCCCCATCCAAGCTGACGAGTCATTGTACCATTGAGGAAGGGATTAACTTCTAGCCGATCGATATACCAAGAAGAGATCGTCGACATCGAACGAGCCCATCTAACGACGAGCCTTCCCTCGGCGCAAATCGGCGCTCGTCCCGAGTGAGTGTCGTCGAGCGATCAACTCTCTCTCGTCGAGTCACCCTTCAAGGAGACGACCCAAGCGGACGGACGGCTCAGGTCGTCTCTTCTATTTAAGCTTCCTCGACAAGCTTGGTTAATTAGCTAATTTGGGAGAATGTCGGACCTCTACGAGTGCCTTGTTACACGTGCGAAACATGCAATCGGTAATAACTACAAAGGCGTGCATGTTGACTTTCCCTTTATAAGGCAAGGCTTATCAATGTCGAATCTTTGCGGTGTCCTTACATAGACGGACCGGTCAGCGTGACACGTGTACGCCTAGAAAACGAGAGCGATCCAACGGTTGGCATCCATCCCGTCCAGCGGCTCTAGTGAAAACCCTAACATCACTATTCCTATTATAAATAAGAGAGTAACAACATGGACCACAGGTAATGCTTTGTGCATATTCACGTACCCACACATTCCATATTTTTGCCACCATATTTCCGAGTCCATAATCTTACTCTCACGCATGGGAGGAGCTTGGGAAGACCCCGGCGCGGTTTATGTTATTTCTTGTGGTGTGCAGATCACAAGCTAGCTCAGTCATTCGCTGGACCCAAGGAACTGAGCCCACCACGCTTTCCTGCGCGATCAATAAGTATAAAATATTTTTAGTGTAATAAATATTCGTAAAAATATATTATTTATTTTACTAGAATATGTGCATAAAAGATGCCAAAAACTTGTAAAAAATGCGTTTTTTTTAAGCTTAAAAAAAAACGTATTTTTAGAACACACACAGACGACCCGTTCTCCCTCTCTCTACCCGCAAACTCTCTCTCTCTAGACGCAATACCAGTTCTCCCCCAAAACCATTCGCCGGCGACCTTACTTCTAACCACAATTGCCCACCACCGTCCTCTGCTATCCCCAAATCAACAACCCATCCTCACCGTTCTACCTCCCTCTTCCTCAATTACCTTCTTTCCCGATCTATTCTCTTCCAATTTTCCTCTCAACCCACCAACGACTGTTCTCTCCCTCAACCCCAATTGAATGGAGACCTCACCGGAAACCTAACCCAACCTCAATTCATCCTTCACCGTTCTCTGTTCGTTACTCCAAATCCATCAAGGTCGCCTCCTCTGTTTCCAGCCCCTAAGTCGTTGACCGCCACCGCTCTACCTTCAATTTCCGGCCGCCCTCACATATTACCTCCGGCCCTGTTCCAGTCCCTAGTGTCACTCCGCTCAATTCACGACGAAGTAGGGACGAAGCATTCAAGTCATCTCCCAGTTCTCTCTCTGTTTCTCATATAGTCCGCATGAACCTGGCCCGAGTGCCAGTGTATTAGTTTTCAAATGCAGTGTATGTGTTTTCAAATGCCATTCCATGTGTTTTTGAATGCCAGTTCTTGTGTTTTTGAGAGACAGCAAACTTAATTCGAGTGCCAGTGCATTTTAATTCGAGTGCCAGTACATGTTAATTCGAGTGCCAGTGCATAAAGAAGATGATCGGAGATGGAGTGCAAGTGCATTTTAATTCGAGTGCCAGTACATGTTAATTCGAGTGCCAGTGCATGTTTTTTGGAATGCCAGTATAATAGAATATTAATGCCAGTGCAGAACAAATAGATGGGAATTTGAGTGCCAGTGTATGTATTTTTGAGTGTCAGTGTATGTGTATTTGAATGCCAGTCCATGTATTTTTGAATGCCAGTGCTTGTGTTTTTGAGAGCCAGTTCATGTATATAAAAGTGCCCGTGTAAAAATCGCCAGTGCCAGTTTAACAAAGTGCCAATGCAAGTTTACACTGGCACTTTGTTAAACTGGCACTGGCACATTTTTCACTGGCACTTTGTTACACATGCACTGACACTTTGTCACACTGACTCTTTGTTAAACTGGAACTGACACAAACGGGAAAACAAAAAACACGTTTTTTCTAAGTGCCAGAAAAAACGCATTTTTTATAAGACCAACTCATAAAAGATTGTTTAGAAATTTTGTTATACATAGAATATTATTCAATAATCAAACAACATAGTATTGATTTCATAATATATTTTCATACAACGGCAAGTTTATTGGTTGATTTATAGGGCAAATTGTATATTAGTTACACAAGTTTTACTAGATGTTGCAATGTCTTTATCAACATTGAATTTTTTGCAACCTCCTTCCCATTATTGATATTTCGTTGTAATCCAATAAAAAATTCGTTGAAAAGTTCACTTTCATTAAAAATTAGGTCATGTGCTTCCCACATTATTTTAAATGGGTAAAAATGACATTTAACATAAAATATTAACTTCCGTTAAAAATTGTACCTTAAATCTAATGAAAAATTAACTTTCGTTACAATTTCACCTAAAAATGATAGTATTATTTATTACTTCTAATTTATATCAAGTATACTCACCACCATTCCACCATCACCGCCCACCACTTCACGCCATCGTAAGCCTCCACCACCGAGTTCACCCTCGCATATAGGGGTGAGCAAGGTTTTCTTTTAAAATCGGACCGGACCAAAAAACCGGATCAGACCAATGAAAATTGGATCGAACCAATTTTTCGGTTTGATTTTGGTCTAGAATTTTTGAAGAGCCGAATAATTGGTCTGGTCTCGATTTTGAGTTTTAAAATTCGGTTCTGAAATCGGACCGGATCAATATATATATAATATATTATATTTTATATATATATATATATATATATATATATATATATATATATACTCCCTAGTCCCACTTCACTTGGCACTAATTTCTATTTTGGGTCGTCCACTTCACTTTCGCCCAAAATGGAAAAGAATATTCACTATTCCCTCCACTCATTCTCTCTCCTACTTCACTTTTACACTCACAACATTCTCTCTCCTAACTATTCCTCCCACTCATTCTCTCCTATTTAATTCTTCATACTCACAACATTTAAGCTTTTTCTCTTTCTTACATCACTTTTCCTTAATTCCTACACCCAAAAAGTTGGTGCCAGTGAGCCAGGACGGAGGGAGTATATATATATATACATATACTCCCTCCGTCCCAACGAAAAGCGCAAATTTCCTTTTTGGGCGTCAGTTTAAAAGTCACTTTCCCAAAAAGGAAACCTTAAATCACTATTCTCTCCACTCATTCTCTCTCCTACTTTACTTTTACACTCACAACATTCTCTTTCTTACATCACCTCCCACTCATTCTCTCTCCTATTTAATTTTTCATACTCACAACATTTAAACTTTTTCTCTTTCCTACATCACATTTCTTATTTTGCGTGCCCTCTCCATTTTGTGGCTTTTTCGTTGGGGCGGAGGGAGTATATATATATATATATATATATATATATATATATATATATATGGGTTTTGTTAGGATACCCACCATAGGAGTATCCTAACAAGTGGCCCATTATTTTAGGACAAAAATGTCCCTCGTTTCTCAAAGCAACCATATGTATGATGGGGGCAAAATTGTAATCATCAAAGAGAGAGAGAAAGTTAGTATTAAATAAGAGAGAGAGATAGAGAGTTAGTATTAAATAAGAGAGAGAAAGAGAGAGAGAGAGAGTTAGTATTAAATAAGAGATCTCTCTCTCTCTCTCTCTTTGATGATTACAATTTTACCCCCATCATATAAATGATTGCTTTGAGAAACGAGGGACATTTTTGTCCAAAAATAATGGGTCACTTGTTAAGATACTCTTGAAGGGGGTATCCTAACAAAACCCTATATATATATATATATATATATATATATATATATATATATATATATATATATTATATTATATTAGCTTATGATAAGAATAGTTAATTACAATGTTGTTTATTATTTTCAGCTTTATGTATGAATACTTTCTTTTTTTAAAAAAAAAAAGCAAGTAAAGATTTTTCATTTATGTATCTTGTCTTTTTTAATTTGTCTACTTAGCAGTTCAAGTTCAGGTTGAGCATCTGAATGTTGCAGAATGAGTTGGACAAGACTTGAATTTGAAATGTCCGTATGGATGGTAAAATGAATCATAATTTGTTATTACAGTACATAGGAAGAAAATGGGCTCGGAGTGTATTGGTTTGGTCCTGGTGGTTCTGGTCGTCTTCTATTGGTCTGGATCGGACCAATGTATTGATTCTCACACCTATTGGGTTGGTTTCGGTTCTAATTTTTTTTGAGAACTGGACTATTGATCTGGTTCCGAGTTTCTCTTTTTTTTTCCAAAAAAAATGGATCACCCCGGACCAAGCTCACCCCTAATAGCATATGTTCAAATAGACGTGTTCAAAATATAATCGAAACCGGCTAACCGGAGGTTAATAACCGTAATCGTAATCGGCCAAAAACGTCAACCGCCTTAACCGTAATCGCCTTAACCGAAACCGGTGATTACACGATTCGATTAAGGTTAGAATTTTTCGAAAATCGGTAACCGACGGTTATAACCGCCTAACCGGTAATTTTGAATTTTGAGTTTAAAGTTTTAAACGTTAAAACCACACCCCCCCCCCTGTCCAGTTCAAATGACCATGAAAGTCGAAATAAAAAATCCTCAACATCCCAAAAACATAACAAAACAAAATAAATCAAACATAAATTCTGAATACGAAATCAGATTGACTGTTATGCAAATCATCCATTGATCACACCAAGATGTTGAAAAAAACACAAATCCTAGTTTACCTAATAATCTAGAACATCTATATCACATCAAGTTTGTATTCAAAACAAGAAATTCAAAAAAAAAAAAACATAAATTTCAGCAAATCTAACCCTAAACCCAGATGTTAGAGTGAGATGGAAACCAAGAAATTCAACCTTGGTCGGATATTAATTTTCCAGAGAATAGACATTTGCCGTTGAAATTGGAGTAGGAGTTACCTAGTTTAGTTCTTGTTGTTCGGCGGCGAGAGTGAGCTCTGGTGAGACGGTAGTAGCCGTGACATTTAGTAAGGGTTGATGCCTTTCCAGATTTTAAGTTTGTGGGTATGGGGAGGGAGAGGGGAGGATATATGAAGGGGAAAGGGCTACTGTAGTGAGGAAAATAGGAGAGATGAGAGGACCAGGGTGTGTACCGGAAAAGATGGAGGAACAGAATAAATTTGGTGAAGGTCCCTATCTGATTTGAGAAAGATGACATAAATTTGGTGTTAATTTAGAAATTTTACTATTTTAAGAGATTTTTTGTGTAATATTTTATTATTAATTATATTTTTAATGTAATAAATAATGATTAAAATATTTATTAAATTTATTGTACACTAAAAAAAAGAGTGAGAAAATAAAATCAAAGGGAAATTAAAAATGAGAATGACCAAAATACCCATCACATGACATACGCATAACCATTTTCGTCAAGTTTCTATCATTTGTTATGATTTAGGGGCAAACTGAGATAATTTTAGGATTAATTCCTCCTTACCCACAGAGTCCAAATCAAATCCCATCAAAATCCAACTGAGATCAAAATTCTCTTAAACCTCGAAAGTCGAGATTAAAATTCCTTAAAAACTCGTCGACAGTCCTATACCACATGGTATATGACCTTTTTTTCAGTCTTATACCATATGATATAGGACTTTATTCCTTAGTAATTTTTTCTTTTTATTATTTGTTTAGTCCTATATCAAAGACTTTTTTTTTTCAGTCTTATATATCAATGGTATAGGACTTTTTTTTAGCCTTATAGCAATGATATAAGATCAAATTGTATTATATTTTTTAAAAAAATATGAAAAATGATGAAAAAAATACTCTCATACTTAGCTATAAGAGTATTTTTAGTCTTATACTTTTAGGGTATAAAACTAAAAATATGATTTTTATTTAATTTTTTTTAAAAAGTGAAAAAAGTGCAAAAAAAATGGTCCTATATCACATGGTATAAGACCTGACGGGATGCTATAGGAGTGACGCGGGTTTTGATGAAAATTTAATTTCAAATGGGTTTTGGTGGGATATTGATATGATTCAAGGGTCTTAGAGTCCTTGGCCCATAATTTTAATACGGGGTATCCCTTATAGACACAAATTTCACGTTGGGATATAAATTGGGATTTGGTTTATACTTAGACAAAAACTTGGGTGAGAACACCTATACCCGTCTCATCCATGAGACGGGTCATTTTTGACCCATGATCCGGAAAATTGCCCGCTCTCTTCTCTCTCTATACGTAAATGCTCTTCTCTCTCTCTCTATACGATGTAAATGTAGAAACCTCCATTAGGCCAATCTCCGCCTAGCACAGCTCTCTCCTCTCTCCGACCCACCACCCACCGCACCTTCATCATTTAGGCCATTATCGCCGGCGTCGACTGAGAGATCCGTCGATCTCTCCCTCTCTCCAACCCGCCACCCAACGCCCCTCCCCCACCTTCTCTTCCTCGTTTTTTTCGGATCCGAGCCAAATTTGAAGTGGTTGTTTGGTGGAGCTTTCATCTTTGTCATTTCTTTGCATATCATTTGTTGTTTGATTTCCTGCAAATTCATCAATTGAATTTGTTGTTCTTCATATTTTTGCTGCAATTTCACTGATTGAAATTGCTTCTACTCTGTTGTTGTTGAGTTTGAGATTCCTTGCATAATACTTGTTTTCTTAGTGCTAAATCATGGAAAGTTCCTCTGATGAATTTACGTAAAAAAAAAAAAAAAGTGAAAAGTAATAGTTACTATAACATAATGTAATAATTGAATGCATATAAAGTAATAATTTGTATACATTAAAGTAATACATATATACAGAAAAGTAATAGTATTTTTCCCTATATTTTCTTCGTTTGGCAAAAGTAATACTTCTCATTTGTTTAAGTAATAGTTGGTATTGCTATAAGTAATAGTACTACACTTGTGAAGTAATATTGTTTTTTTTTTAACTAATAATAGTTTTAGGAAGCTGTTTTCATTTTGAGTAATACTTCTCATTTGTTTAAGTAATAGTTGGTATTGCTATAAGTAATAGTACTACACTTGTGAAGTAATAGTGTTATTTTTTTTTAACTAATAATAGTTTTAGGAACTGTTTTCATTTTGAGTAATACTTCTCATTTGTTTAAGTAATAGTTGGTATTGCTATAAGTAATAGTACTACACTTGTGAAGTAATAGTGTTATTTTTTTTTAACTAATAATAGTTTTAGGAACTGTTTTCATTTTGAGTAATACTTCTCATTTGTTTAAGTAATAGTTGATATTGCAAAACAGGTATTACGTTTTACTTATGAACAATGTTACTTTAAGAGATGGTAACTATTACTTTTTCTAAACCACTGAAAAGCCGAAAAAATAATATAAAAACTAAAAAAAAATAATATAAAAACTAAAAAAAAAAAGCAAAAAGCAAAAAAAAATAAAATAAATAAAATAAAATAAAAAAATTGGGCCTAAAAAAATATGGGAGGCCTAGGAAATAAATAAAGACCAATTAAAAATCCAAAGAAGGCTTCAAATTGCTTGGCTGTAATGAATTTGGCGTGGACTAGAAATTATTGGTTTGGGCGATTATGCCCATGGATCATGGGTCGACCCGTCTCATCCATGAGACGGATCCCATGTATTCTCACAGGAGACCTCCTCTTATACTTAAAGAGTGTAAGCGTATTTAGGCCAATATATTATTTTTGTGAAAGAGTTTTTCGCTCAATGACATTAATCTTTGCCTTCTTTTGAAAAAGGTTAAGGGTTCATATATCTTCTCCTACATTATATTTGAAATTTTGTAATTTTGAATTTTGTAATTTTTTTTTTTAGTATTTTCATATAGATATTTGAATTATCTTTTAAATATATATATTCCCTCCGTTTCAATAATAAGTTCACCATTTTGACCCCGACACTCAAATTAAGAGTGGAAAAAATGTTTTGAGTGTAATTGTAAAATAGGAGAGAGAATTAGTGGAGGAAATAGTAAATTTGAAAAGTGTTGTGAGTGTAATAGTGAAATAGGAGAGATAATGAGTAGAAGAAATAGTAAAAATTCTTTGCCAAAAAAGAAAAGATGAAACTTACGCCATTTTAAATAAAAAGTGAAGTTATTAATTGGACGGAGGGAATATATATATATAGAGAGAGAAAGAGAGAGAGAATTGATAAGGCTCATCATTTTATTTGGAATAGATTAAGAATACAAGATAAGTTGAGACATCCATGTCCCATCGAGATTCAATGTAAAAGATAAGGTTATTGGAGAATATTCATGTACCCATTTGGGTGCATGTTTACATCATTCCCCCAGTTACTTTCAATTTCTGTGACAATGTTTTCTTTTTCTTTCTTTCCTAAATTACTTTAAAGTATCTGACTAAGCCTCTACACACTACACTCCGAGTCTCCGATATCATGCTCCTTCCCTCTCATAATAAAAAGTATCAATTTTTTTTCTTATCCATTTCAAAATTAATATTATATCTCATTTAAAAATATTATAACAGAGTATATGTGAAAGATATAAAACGATTAACAATCACACAACACACAACAGACAAATATATATGTTTCACCAACTTAACTAATTGCCAGTGTTCTAAAACGCGGTTCAGGCAACCGCCTAGGCGCCGCAAAGGTGCTGGGCGGTGACCAAACGCCGTGCCTATAAGCAAGTCGACCAAATTAGGCGTTGGCGCCATTAGGCGTGACTAGGCGGGATTAGACGTTGACTATGCATTGACTAGGCGGGGGTTTGGAATTAATTTACCCAAACCCAATTGTCCAAAGCCAAGCCCATTTGCCCCAAGCCCAATGATACATGCTCACTCTTTGCTTTAGCCTCATTATATAGCCACTAGCAATATTGTAGTTCTTTTTCTTTCCATGTGAGATTCTGTCCAAGGCCGGTCAATCCCAATGCCACGGACGAGCCAAGGCAAGGCCAAGGCCGGCGGAGCCAAGGCCTAGACGCTGTTTTAGTTTCGTTTTCTTTCGATGTGGGATTTTGTCCAAGGCCAAGGCCAAGACCGGCCAATCCCAATGTGATGACCGAACCACGGCCAAGGCCACAGTGAAGGCAAGGCCAAGGCTAATTTTTATTATTTTTAACAAATAATAAAAATTAGTGGCACTATTTTTTGAATATATATATAAATTTATGAAATATATTTAAATGTTGTCTAATTTCTCGACCCCGCATAGGCCCCGCATAGGCCCCTAGGCGCTAGGCCTGACTCCGCCTAGCGCTTTTTAGAACCTTGCTAATTACACGTGTAGAGAAAGAAAATATTATTATTATACGAAAATCAACATATTACAATCTTTAATCTAGTGGACGAATTCTTATATATAAAAATTTATGTCAATGCAAACCATAAATCTATAAAACAGATAACCAAAATAACTAATCAAGTTGTTAGTGATAGGTAGTATTTATATCGCCTACTGCTAATCGTGCAGGATTTTAAACCCTGTACTGAATTTGCCGCACGACTCGTTATCACGAATGGCCACTGGGCACGACTCGTGAAATAGAGCACGACTCGAGCCCATCAGCATAAATCAATCCAGCAGCTGAAACATCAGCAAGGCCAAACAAATTTTTGACAATCTGAAATCAAACACCAGCTAGGCTTGAGCTTAACACTTTCCTTAACCATTTACACCTTCAGCAACAACATCATACCTAACATCATTTAACTCATTCAAGATCATTTCAACACAATAATTTGCACCAATCTAAAATGCAACATATATATTACTACCATTATCACCTTACCCTCAATTCTACTCCCATCCTTTCACCTTAAACCTCAACACCATTTCTATCATTCTAAAAACCAAATAAAAATGGTCCAAAATCACATGCAACAATTTTTCAACACCCAATTCCATATTAAACATTGAATGAGCAAAAATTTGAAGGAAATCATAATAACTTACCTTAAAAATTCGAAAATAAGAAAAACTTTATCCGGATAGAAATGCCCCACTCGACTTCCTCAACATTTAAGTACGAACGGATCGAAGAACGGAACAACGCTTGATTTATGGTGATTTATTGAAGGTAACCCTAGGTTTGGTTCTTGCTTAGAACAAAGGAGGATAATGTTGCTGAAGTTTTCTTAATGAAGCTTCTCTATCAAAATCAAGAATAAACACTAACTAAAGTTACACTCTAGCACCTCAATAACTTTATATATTTATTAATTAAAATTTCAACAATTAAGATTTCAACTATACAACTCTTATTTATTCAAATTAGACATTAAATAATTAAAATAAATTTTATTAACATCCTTAATATCTCAAATAGGTTATTAAAATATCAAACTAACACATAAACATTTCAAATATCCCGAAAGGCATAAAATGAGATGCTACACCCCACCCCCACGTGCTCAACAAGTGCTTAAAATGGTGCCTAGGATTAGGGTCGTGACACTCACTCCCCCTTAAAGAAAATTCGCCCTGAATTTTAAATTTACTTACTTGCACGCTCAAACAACCAAGGATACTTCTCTCGAATTTCAGACTCCAACTCTCAAGTAGCTTTCTCAATGGTATGATTCTTCCATAAAATTTTCACGACTGGAATGCTCTTGGTTCGAAGTTCCCGGACTTGCGATTCAACAACTCTCAATGGTTTCTCCATGTAGGTCATATCCGCCTGAATATCCTCGGGAGGAGAACTCAAGACATGAGAAGGATCGTAACAATACTTTCGCAACAAAGAGACATGGAATACATCATGAAGAGACGAAAGAGGTGGAGGCAAAGCCAATCTATAAGCCAACTCACCAACCTTCTCTAAAACTTCAAACGGACCAATGAATCTCAGTGCCAACTTACCCTTGTTACCAAACCTCTTAATCCCAGTCCTCGGAGAAATTTTCAAAAACACAATGTCACCAACTTGAAACGATAAATCTCTTCTTCTGTTGTCGGATTAATTTTTCTGTCGACTTTGAGCCGTCTTCAATCTATCTCGGATCACCTTAATCTTTTCCGTTGAATCCCGAACTAAATCTGGACCCTAAAGTCTTGCTTCACCAACCTCATCCCAACACATTGGAGATCGACATTTTCTCCCATACAACGCCTCATACGGTGCCATCTCAATGCTAAACTGATAGCTGTTATTATACGCAAACTCAACCAACGGCAAATGATCTTCCCAAGATAAGTGGAAATCCATCACACACGCCCGTAATATGTCCTCAAGAATCTGAATAGTTCTCTCAGTCTGCCCATCTTATGAGGATGAAACGCCGTACTGAAACTCAACTTGGAACCCAAAGCCTCATGCAAATCCTTCCAAAAACGCGATGTGAACCTCAGATCCCGATCTGAAACAATGTTGACCGGTACTCCATGAAGTCTAACAACTTCTCGCATATAAAGTTGTGCTAACTTCTCCATCGAATACTTCGTTGACACAGGTAGAAAATGAGCCGAATTTGTCAATCTATCCACTATTACCCAAATGGCATCCGTCTTCTTCGAGGTCGGAGGTAATCCAGTCACGAAATTCATCGAAATTCCTTCCCACTTCCATTCCGGAATATCCAACGGTTGAAGTAGTCCCGCTTGTCTTTGATGCTCGGCTTTGATTTGTTGGCAAGTCAAACACTTGGATACAAACTCAGCAGTTTCCCTTTTCATTCCATTCCATCAATAATCCCTGTTCAAGTCTTGATACATCTTCGTGCTTCCCGGATGAATAGCAAATCTAGATTTGTGGCCTTCCTCTAATACTTGCCTTTTGATCCCCGGTGTAGAAGGTACGCAAATTCTTCCTTGGAAGGTTGAAATCCCATCTTTATTCAATACAAATTCCCCGGTCTTTCCATCTTGTAACTGCCCCAAAATTTTCTTCAATTCTATATCATTTTGTTGAGCTTCCTTAAGATATCCATACAAGGTAGGGATTGCTCGGACATTCGCAAATAACATCTCACTTCTCGACTCTCGGGACATCAATGTTGATAAATAAGCCTTCTGGCTAATCGCATCCGCCACCACATTAGCCTTCCCCGGATGATAAGAAATAACGCAATCATAGTCTTTCAACAATTCCAACCATCGCCTCTTCCTGTTGTTCAACTCTTTATGGGTAAACAAATATTTCAAACTCTTATGATCGGTGAAAATCTCAAATTTAGCCCCGTATAGGTAATGCTTCAACTTATGCAACGCAAAGATAATCGAAGCCAACTCCATGTCGCGAGTAGGGTAATTCTGTTCCGCCAGAGTTAACTTCCTCGAAGCATACGCAATTAATTTCCCATTTTGCATAAGAACATAACCTAACCCTTCTTTTGACGCGTCACTGTGAGTACCCCGATCCGAACCCATGATTTGGATCCACTTTAATTAAAATTTGGGCTTATATAATTGCTAAAAGGCAATATTTAGTCCAAAAACCCCAGCAGCCCATCAGTCCATTGGGCCTGCCAAGCTTTCGGCCCATTATGGCCAAAAGGAGTACGCTGTCGTCCGACATAGAAGTCACTAAGGCGGTTTAACTGCCCTTGTCGTGCGACATAAGACTCCCCATCAGCCTGCCTATAAATACAAGGCATGGCTGATCATTTTAAAGGACTTGAGAGTGAATATTGGGGAGGATACCAGGAATATAAGGGAAACTCTGTCCAAATAGAGTCCCCCTCTCTCTCTCTCATACACACATTCACCTCCCTCCTCACACAAACACACACTTCAAGGCCAAGACCTAAAAAAATCTTCCTTTGTTGGTGTGTAGAAGGGGTAGACACCATACTATTGGTGATCTCACTTTGTGGACTACAATAGGTAGACCCTAAACCCTTCTCCCTCTTTAAATAAAGTCTTTAATACATTTATAATACATTGCATGCTTACTTGCTTTAATATTATGTAAAAATTGGGATTTTTGCATGATAAAGGTGGTGGAGAAGTGAATCTTCAATATTCACTTCTCCCCACCTCAGATCTGGACATTTGGTCATCATAGGATCAATAAAGGTTCAACCTTTACACATTTGCATCGAGTTAGGAGGAGATGGCTAATTCAAAGTGGCCAAAAATATGTGATTCATCACATTTGGTCACTAAAGCCATGTGATCCTCCCATAATACTCCTATATTATTGTTATATTACTGTTTACAGTAGTTAAGTATGCTTGGTTTGCCTTGGAGAACAAAGGGGAAACAAACAGACTGAAGGGCACAGAAATGGCCTATCTATGTCGGGCGACACATGACTCCATGGAGATCCTCTGTCATACGACATAGAGATCCCAGAAGGCTGTAAAGCCATTCTTGTACTCCAGATCTGTCCAGTTTATTCCCTTTGCCACTCAGAGCTTTCCTAAGCATTCTCGTGGCTCATAAGCCACTATTTGAGTGCCTATGATCTGTTTGGGTGCGATTTATTGGAGGCGGATCGTCATATGACATGGATAACTTCGGATGTTCCACGTCACATGACATCCGTATCATTCAAAGTCTATCGTGACTTTGCTCACTCCCGTCAATCCCAAACTGATTTTAGACCTTCAAATAGTGTCTTGAATGAGTTAAATAAAAATGTCATTCCAGTTCCAGAAATAGCTTGGTCATTGTAAATGACAATCTGACCAAGAGGTATCATGTCGTGCGACACCCTCTTCCTAGGAGGTCCTGTGTCGGACGACATCCAAGCTTTCGGGCGCATTGTCTTACCTTCTCGCCTTATTTTGATAATCATAATATGTAAAAAAGGGTGTGGCCCCCTGTCATGGCTCACAAGTTGTACTCAGCTTTCATATTATCAATGAAAATGTCAAATTTGCATGTTTTACACATCGACACATATTGCACACACAACTTTGAATGTCCAAAATTGTCCAATGTTGATTGAAAGTCTCGAAAGAGGCGTGTTGGGTGAACTCTCTAGTTCTTCCCAAACACGTAACCAGACTCCCGGACTCAAAATCTCTCAAAATAGGTTTTTCAATGTTTTCCTCTAAAAACGGCATGGCGACTACCAAAACCGAAGTTTTCAAAACTCATCGTATCATTTTCAAAACATTAAAAAACTCTTTCAAAAAAAGGGAGAAAATGATTTACGATAATATTTTTTCGGCGAGCGTTCATTCAGTCACTAAAGATCACAAAGTTCTCGCATCCCTCTGGAAGGGTAAGAACCGGAGCTGTCGTCAATCTCTTCTTCAACTCGGCGAAACTAGCTTCACACTTAGCATCCCACACGAATGATATATCATTCCGAGTCAACCTTGTCAACAGAGTTGCAATTCTCGAAAATCCCTCAATAAACCTTCGGTAGTACCCCGCCAACCCAAGAAAACTACGGACTTATGTCACTATTGAAGGATGTTTCCAGTTGACCACAGCCTCAATCTTCGAAGAATCCACGACAATACCCGAACTTGACACCACATGACCCAAGAAAGAAATCTGCTCGAGCCAATATTCACACTTGCTAAACTTTGCAAACAACTGTTTCTCACAAAGCACAGATAAGACAATTCGCAAATGCTTCTCATGATCTTCCCGGGATTTTGAATAGATAAGGATGTCATCAATAAAGACGACCACAAAACTATCAAGGTAAGGTTTGAAAATTCTGTTCATCATATCCATAAACACCGCCGGTGCATTAGTCAACCCGAAAGGCATAACAACGAATTCATAATGGCCATACCTCGTTCTGAAATCTGTCTTGGAGATGTCATCCGGTCGGATCTTCAATTGATTGTATCCACTATGCAAGTCAAGCTTGAAATAGATGACGGAACCTTGAAGCTGATCGAACAAATCATCGATGTGCGAAAGGGGATATTTATTCTTGATAGTGGCTTGATTCAACAAACAGTAGTCAATACACAATCTCAAGGTACCATCTTTCTTCCTTACAAACAAGACTGATGCTACCCAGGGTGAAACACTCGGACGAATGAAGCCCTGATCTAACAGCTCTTGCAACTGAATCTTCAACTCTTTCAATTCAGCCGGTGCCATTCTATAAGGTGCTTTCGATATTGGTGAAGTACCTGGCACTAAGTCAATACAAAACTCCACTTCCCTATCCGGAGGCATTGAATATTTAGTTAAAAACACATCTACGAATTCATTCACAACTGGGACATGAGATAACTCTGGTGACTTCTTACTCGAGTCTAACATATAAGCCAAGTACCCTTCACACCCTTTAGACAACAATTTTCTTGCCTTTAATGCAGATATAACATGAATACCAAATAAGGACTTATCTGCATCAAACACAAACATAGGCAAATCAGGCATAGAAAAGGAGACTCGCTTACGACAGTCTACCAAAGCCTGACAACTACTCAACCAATCCATGCCAAGAATAACATCAAAATAACGGATTGGTAACTCTACCAAATCAACTTGCAATACATGCCCACACATAACCACGTCACAACCATGGTAAACCAAAGAAGATTCAAGGCACTTTCCCATAGGAGTAGAGACCTCCAACACATAAGGCAAAATCTTAGGCAGTTTATGCAAAGCAAATGCGAAATGCGATGCCACAAAAGAATGGGATGACCCGGAATCTATAAGAATATGAGCCTTAACTCCTGAGACAGGTAATATGCCTCTAATGACAGCTGTGAGATCTACCTCTCCACGCCCCAAAGCAAAGACTCTCCCTTGGATCTTTTCCTTTGGTTTCCCATCATTATCTCGCTTTGTACCACCCCTCGGTTGGCCACCCTGCTGTCCACTTCTCGAAGCTTGAACCCGCTGCAACCTTGGACAATTCCTCCTGAAGTGACCCACTGCTCCACACTCAAGGCACTTGCCTTGCTTGCTCCAACATCGATCCTCGGAATACCCCACTTTCTTACAAAAATTACAAACAGTACCAAACTGACTTGACACTGGACGGGTTGTAGAAGTTGTAACATTTCCCCCTCGTACATTCCCTGGAGCTGAAAACCTTGGCGGTCCTCTATTCTGCCCGGAGTCTTGTCCTTGAAATCTTGGTTTGCTTCCACTACCACCTTCGTATTTGCCACGGTGCTCCTCAATGTCATTTTCAATCCTATACTCCCTATTCATGGCCGCCTGATAGTCGATGAAGTCATGCTCAATAGTTGCTTCCGGAATTCCAATCTCAAACCTTTCACAAACCGGTAAACTCTTCTCTCCTCCTCCGGTACCGAGTGAGGGAAATAGCGAGCCAACTCCGTGAATTTTGCTGAATATTGGGCCACCGACATAGTTCCTTGCTCTAGCCTCAAGAACTCCACTTCCTTCTTATCACGGGTAACCAAGGGAATAAAGTGCTCTTTGAACCTCCGGGTGAAATTCTCCCAAGTCTGGGGCGTATGATCCCACTCCTAACTTTCCTTCAAGATCTGCCACCAGTGCTCCGCTGGGCCTTCAAGCTTGAAAACTGCACATCTCACCTTCTCTTCATCGGGACTTTCCATAGCCACAAAAATTTTGTTCATCGCCTCTAACCATCTTTCTGCCTTCAATGGATCAGGATCCCCATTGAAACAAGGTGGATTCATCTTCAAAAACTTCTCTAACCCATGTTCTTGACGTCCCTCAGGTTGATTCGGAGCTGGTCCCCTAGTTGCCATGTTTTGCAACTAGGAAAAGGTTTATCATCTCTTCATTTTGATTTCCACCTCCCCCGACATTACCAACATTTCCTTGAGCCCTTTGTTGATCATCATCATTCCCCGCCATTGAACAAACCCCTACATCAAACACTCGTCGTCAGTTATCACACACTCCCCCTTATTCTAGACATCTACCCTTGACTTCTAAATCGAGCTCTGATACCAACTGTGGGGTCCCCAACCCGAAACCTTAGCTCGTGCCCCGAGCGAGAGGGTCCCCTTGCTAAAACAAACCACCTAAAATTTAAAACTTTTGTTTAACTTTGAAAGATAAAACAAACTTTCACATTTTAACATAAAACCATCTCAATACATCTCCACTTGGAGGCCAGTTATAAAACAAACTTTCAAAAGATAACAACGTGTATAGTTACAAAATGAACACAAATGTAAAGGTTTACAAAAGTAGTTCCATATACAATTTGTCCCCCAAAAGAGCAATATCCCAAAAGCTACCCCCAATCAACCAACTCTAAACATATACATACCCTGACAACCCAAAAGAAAGCTTGTCTAAACTCCTTCCTGTCCTCACTGGGTTGGTCCACCTGTGGCAGTGCGATCTAAAACAATAAAGGGATAAGGGGTGAGAATAAATCTCAATAAGCTATTTTGATGCAACAAGATTCCATATATGATGCAACACATAACATGGTTGCTCACAACACATTGCTAAAGCGGTAAACACATTACGTTACCTTAGTTTACCTTTCCCGTCTGAACAATAAGTCGTACAACGTGGGAGTAAAATTCCACTCTTTTATGAACTGCTTAAGCATATTCACATCTTATAAAACTCATTTTTCAGATAACCATATAAGATACTAGCTATCTTTAAAGGCTTTTGGCTCAATACAGAAGCTATCACCCCAATCTGTGGCCACAGAAGGGGACAGTCACATGTATAATGTAATTCGATCACCTTATACAACATTTTCCATAATTGATCGTATTCCATTATACCCCTAAACATCAGCTGATAAAAACACATTCAAGCACATAATAGATACTTGAAAATAAATCCACACTTGGGATATCAATGTAACAAGATGGTATTAGTACTCATGTTTAAACCAATAAAATAGTGCAACATATATTTCATACACTATTTGAACAATAAACCATGAATATGTAACCAATTATGGGCACAATATATCACAAGCAATCCCTACATATTCACTATACAACATTGAGTACCCTTTATAATGGTTCAAGATTGAATTACCAAGTTTTGAACAACTTTGGTTAAGTTCCCCATTATGCTTTTCAACCATTTTCAAGACAATATTTAAGGACCTTCCCAATATCATTTTGGACAAGTGAAGACATCATTGCATAGCCCATATATTGTACTAGGATTTGAGTCAAAAAAGGGTTAAAGATATGCTAGGTAGTTAGGCTTGAATTGGCTTGAAAACTGATACAAAGAAAACAGGGCAGGGCACGACTCGTGCCACTTGAAATCAGAACGGGTGCAACCAAATGCACGACTCGTTATCACGAATGGCCACTGGGCACGACTCGTGACATAGGGCACGACTCGTGCCCATCAGCAGAAATCAGTCCAGCAGCTGAAACTTCAGCAAGGCCAAACAAATTTTTGACAATATGAAATCAAACACCAGCTAGGCTTAACCTTAACACTTTCCTTAACAATTTACACCTTCAGCAACAACATCATACCTAACTTCATTTAACCCATTCAAGACCATTTCAACACAATAATTTGCACCAATCTAAAATGCAACATATATATTACTACCATTACCACCTTACCCTCAATTCTACTCCCATCCTTTCACCTTAAACCTCAACACCATTTCTACCATTCTAAAAACCAAATAAAAATGGTCCAAAATCACATGCAACAATTTTCCATTACCCAATTCCATATTAAACATTGAATGAGCAAAAATTTGAAGGAAAGCATAATAACTTACCTCAAAAATTCGAAAATAAGAAAAACTTTATCCGGATAGATATGCTCCACTCGGCTTCCTCAACATTTAGGTACTAACGGATCGAAGAACGGAACAACGCTTGATTTTTGGTGATTTATTGAAGGTAACACTAGGTTTGGTTCTTGCTTAGAACAAAGAAGGATAATGTTGCTGAAGTTTGCTTAGTGAAGCTTCTCTATCAAAATCAAGAATAAACACTAACTCAAGTTACACTCTAGCTCCTCCAAGGCTTGAAGTACTACAATTAGATTTCCTAGGTTTCCACTATGACACTTTAGCACCTCACACTACCAGAAACAGGTGGTTTAGCGACAGAATTATCAGCGACGGATTCATTCCGTCGCTAAATAGCGGCGGAATATAAGCTTTAGCGTCGAAATTATTTTGGTGTCAAATTTAGCGACGGAATTTAATTCCGCCGCTAAATTCCGCCGCTAAAACGAATATTTCTCGAATATTCGTTTAATTACCGCCACTATTTTCGCGGTTGATTTACCGACGGAATATTCCGCCGCTAAATCTTTATCAGCGACGGAATTATTTCGCCGGTGAAATATATCATTTTTTTATTTTTTTATTTATCAGCGTCGGAAATATTCCGACGGTGAAATTAAAATATTTTTTATTTTATTTTTTTGAAATATTACACCGACGGAATATTTTCGCCGCTGAATAATTAATTTTTTTTAATTTATCAGCGTCGGAAATATTCTGACGGTGAAATTAAATGTTTTTTTTTAATTAAACACCGACGGAATATTTCCGCCGCTGATAATTTAATATTTTTTTATTTATCAGCGACGAAAATATTCCGTTGCTGATAATAAAATGTAATTTTTGTTTATTTTTAGAACTAATTAACAAAATAACAAACTAAAAAATATTAAAATATCATAAATATTTATGATATTTTTGAAAAAATAAATAAATCATAAATATTTATTAATTTTAATTTAATAAATATCATTATTTTTATTTATATAAAATATGAAAGTTATTTTAAATTACTCTCAAAAAAATAAATATGAGTCAATAAATATTATTTTTGAAAAAATAAATAAATTCTAAACCCTAAACCTAATACCCTATATATACACTATACACTATACACTATACATTATACCCTATACCCTATATCCTATACCCTATACACTATACCCTATACACTATACACTATACATTATACCCTATACCCTATACCCTATACACTATACACTATACCCTATACACTATACCCTATACCCTATACCCTATACACTATATCCTATACCCTAAACCCTAAACCCTATACCCTATACCCTATACACTATACACTATACACTATACCCTATACACTATACACTATACACTAATTAATCTTAAACCCTAAACCCTAAACCCTAAACCCTGCAATGTAAGGGTACTGGAGAAACTATCAATGACAAGGACCGCTGCCCACAATGCAAGGGCGAAAAGGTTGTACAGGAGAAGAAGGTCTTGGAAGTGGTTGTGGAGAAGGGTATGCAAAATGGACAGAAAATTACATTCCCAAGAGAAGCCGATGAAGCTCCTGACACTCTTACTGGAGACATAGTCTTTTTACTACAACAGAAAGAGCACCCAAAGTTCAAGCGAAAGGGTGATGACATATTTGTTAAGCCAATGTACCAAAGACCATTCATGAGGGGCAAATTATACATCCACTTCTCGGTCGACTTCCCAGATTCATGAGGAGACAACCCTTCACGATGTCAACATTGAAGATGAGATGCGCAAAAAACAACAGGCGGCGCATGAAGCTTACGATGAAGATGATGACATGCACGGTGGTGGGGGCCAGAGAGTGCAGTGTGCTCAGCAGTAATGATGTGGGTCTTTGTTTTCGTGATATCTTAGTTATGACTTATGAGACAATAATCTCAAGAGTGTTGTCTAATAGTTGGTCAGTTCCTAGTTTTGGACTAATCTTGTTTTTGTTTTATTTTGAATAAAAAATTTAAAATTGTATGCAATTTACCAATTTGGGAATAGCTCCAAGAACCCTTGCAATTCTTATATATATGGTCATTGTTTCTATTTAAAAAAAAAAAAACCCTAACCCCTAAACCCTAACCCCTAAACCCTAAACCCTAACCCCTAAACCCTAACCCCTAAACCCTAAACCCTAAACCCTAAACCCTAAACCCTAAACCCTAACCCCTAAACCCTAAATCCTAAACCCTAACCCCTAACCCCTAACCCCTAAACCCTAAACCCTAACCCCTAAACCTTAACCCCTAAACCCTAAATCTTAAACCCTAACCCCTAACCCCTAAACAGTAAACCCTAAACCCTAAACCCTAAACACTAAACCCTAAACCCTAAACCCTAAACCCTAAACCCTAACCCCTAAACCCTAAACCCTAAACCCTAACCTCTAAACCCTAAACCCTAAACCCTAACCCCTAAACCCTAACCCCTATAGTGTATAGTGTATAGTGTATAGTGTATAGGGTATAGTGTATAGGGTATAGTGTATAGGTGTGATGTACCCGATTTTTTTTAAAATCAAACGGAGTCGCCACGCCATTTTTGTTTTAAGGGCCAAAACTTTGAAAAATGCCCGGAATGAAAGATTTGGGTTCGGATGTCACGTTACACGCCGGGAAGAACGTTAGTGTTCACCCGAAATGCCTCGTAAAACGAGTCTTCTAAGTATTAAAAACCATTTGTGTGTGTGTGTGTGTGTTTTGGCCAAAATAAGTTGAAACTGAAAAGTAAAAATTGGGAACTCTTATTAGACTTTGAACAAATCCCATGATTTTTGGTGTGATTTTTGGGTTGAGTTTTGGGACTCAAAAGATTTTTTGAAGTTGAAAACCAATTCTGCCAGAATGAAAAAGGCAGTGGACACTTGATTTTAAAATGGATTTAAGGGCTTTAAAACTTCATAATCTGAGGAAACTCAGACGGATAAGAATGTGCAGTCAGGAGCGTTCAAAATCGTCAGAACCAAAATCCGATTTATTCAAAAAAGAAATGAGAGAGACCCATATTAAGAGTACCACCCCACGAAAGTTGTTCCAGACACCTTAAATAATATTTATGTAAAAGAATTTTCCATTTTGGAGATGATTTGAGGGACCAAAACCTTCTGGAAATCTCAAATGTGAAATCTGGGTTTCCAGAGACTGATGAACTGAACTTTAAAAGATAATTTGAAAAAGGGAGTTTTACTCACGCAAAAAATAAAGTAAAAATATGTCTGGAAAGCTCTGGATGTTGGCTACAAAAAGTGTTTTGTAGTCAATGCCAAATTCCAAGTTTATCTGTGTCCAAAAAATTAGACCATGGACAGAGGTCTTAGACAAAGGCTACTGGACAGCAACTTTCTCTTGAAGAAAAACATGATTTTAAAGGGGTTTTGGCATCCATGCTTGTCCCCATTTCCCTAAGCTTTGATTAGTGATCACTAAATATTTTAGTGGTGATCTACTATATCAAGCTATCCTTGGGGTACATTAGGACTTTAAACATT
Source organism: Adenophora triphylla var. japonica (assembly GCA_022495995.1). Taxonomy (NCBI): domain Eukaryota; kingdom Viridiplantae; phylum Streptophyta; class Magnoliopsida; order Asterales; family Campanulaceae; genus Adenophora; species Adenophora triphylla. Next base: position 254,849 of record JAFEMH010002063.1, on the reverse strand, counting down.
TCATTTGCTTGGGAAGGGGAATTTTGACTTGAAACAAAGATTTTCTTTGTATGAAAATGATTTTTGAAAACTCTTTTGAGTAAGAAATATTTTGGAAAACACTTTTTAAGTGAGTAAGAAGTAATTTGGACCCTTTAAATGGTCATCCATGGGAATTTATTCCAAGGTGACTACATTTTTAGGTCAAGCAAAGATGAACAAGTTGATGAACAAACTACATTTTTGAAGTTTGAGATGCATGCATGGATGAGGGGATTTTTGGGTAAGGAGAGGGAGGTTATACCTATCTTCTCTTGTGTTTGTATTTGAATGGATTCAAGGCTTGAATGTGTTTAGGGTTGGAATATGTTTAGGGTTTGTGATTAGAGTTGGTCAAAGAGAAAACAAGTAGATAACAATTAAGTCCTCTATGTTTTCTCTCTAATCCTCCTCTTAAGGGGTGATTGAAGCTTGGGCTTGTGTATGATTGGGAGTTATTTGAGAGTATTTGGAGTGAGTGGGGTTTGGGAAAGATTCAAGAGAAAATGGTGGCAATCTAAAGATTCCCACTGTTTTCTCTCTATTTTTCGCCAGAGTGTTGTTGCTATGTGTGAATTATGTTGTGTAGACTGAGAGAGGAGGGTTCAATTTATAGGCCACTGGGAGAGGCATAATCATCCGCGCGGACAAGTCAGGAGGCGTGCACTGTTCATTAAATGCAGCTCCAGGCTTTGGACACAAGGAATATCTTTTGAAAATTCAAACTGGTTGCTGTTTTTCAGCTTGCCAATTCGGGTTTTTTCCAATTTCTTTTCTTTTTAAGATGCTTTTCTTGGTTTAACCTTAAATGGAAATCCCTAATCTACCCTTGCTTTGTTAGAAAGGTTAGGAATTGTTAGAAATGTTAAGAATGTTAAGACTTTCGTTAATTTTCTAACGAAAATGCTAACAACTCAAATTGGAGCACTTATAGTAGCCCCTCGGCGACGGCGCTTTCGAAGGAAGCGGGGTCGTCGATAAGAGTAAGGCTCCATATTTGACAGGATGATCAAGTGATCGAGTGGCTGAACCTAGCGATAGGCTACCTACGTATCCCGAATGGGAATCAATCCGGCCGTAGTTCGGGTCTTTCGATGTCGACCCTAGAGTGACTGTTTTAGGATGTCAACCTGGCGAGCGAGTTCTGCAGTCATTTGTTGAAAGAAACTCTGCTGGGAATGACCATTTTGGTCTGATGGCTAGAGTTGTATATCTGCTCTGCTGGGGATAGGAATGACCATTTTGGTCTGGTGGCTGAACCTAATGATAGGCTACCTACGTATCCCGATTGGGGAATCAAGCCAGTCGTAGTTCGGGTCTTTCGATGTCGACCCTAGAGTGACTGTTTTAGGATGTCAACCTAAGATTTGACTATTTTTGGAAAGTTGCCCTAAGATCTGACTATTTTTGGAAAGTCGCCCTATGATTTGACTATTTTTGGGAAGTCGCCCTATGATTTGACTATTTTTGGGAAGTCGCCCTATGATTTGACTATTTTTGGGAAGTCGCCCTATGATTTGACTATTTTTGGGAAGTCGCCCTATGATTTGACTATTTTTGAGAAGTCGCCCTATGATTTGACTATTTTTGAGAAGTCGCCCTATGATTTGACTATTTTTGGGAAGTCGCCCTATGACTTGACGATTTTTGGGAAGTCGCCCTATGATTTGACTATTTTTGGAAAGTCGCCATATGATTTGACTATTTTTGGGAAGTCGCCCTGGTAATGATTTCGGTTTGTCGAATTAGGGGATGATTGCGATTTATCGCTTTCCTAGTGTTGTGTGTGATAGCGTTTTAGGTGCCTCAAACCTTAATGATGGCGTCTTAGGTGCCTCGAACCTTGGTGATGGCGTCTTAGGTGCCTCAAACCTTGATGATGGCGTCGTAGGTGCCTCGAACCTTGGTGATGGCGTCTTAGGCGCCTCGAACCTTGGTGATGGCGTCTTAGGTGCCTCAAACCTTGATGATGGCATTTTAGGTGCCTTGAACCTTGATGATGGGTGATCTGGAGGTGACAACTTGTTTTGAAACGATTTCCTTCGATGTTCGTATCTTTTCGTTGGGGACAGACTTCGAGGGGATATACAGTCTTTTGGTGGACTTCATTTGAAGGGATCGGAATTCCGTTAACTTTCATCGGGGATGAACCTAAGCTGAGATTTAGTTCAGAAGTATGAACCTAAATGAGAATTCAGTTCAGGAGTATGAACCTAAATGAGGACTCAGTTCAGGAGTATGAACCTAAGTGGGGACTCAGTTCAGGAGTATGAACCTAAATGGGGACCTAGTTCAGGAGTATGATCCTAAGTCAGGGTTTCAGTTCAGGAGTATGAACCTGGATGGGGACTTAGTTCAGGAGTATGAACCTAAATGGGGACTTAGCTCAGGAGTATGAACCTAAGTGGGGACTCAGTTCAGGAGTATGAACCTAAATAGGGACCTAGTTCAGGAGTATGATCCTATGTCAGGGACTCAGTTCAGGAGTATGAACCTAAATGGGGACTTAGTTCAGGAGTATGAACCTAAATGGGGACTTAGCTCAGGAGTATGAACCTAAGTGGGGACTCAGTTCAGGAGTATGAACCTAAATGGGGACTTAGCTCAGGAGTATGAACCTAAGTGGGGACTCAGTTCAGGAGTATGAACCTAAATGGGGACCTAGTTCAGGAGTATGATCCTAAGTCGGGGACTCAGTTCAGGAGTATGAACCTAAATGGGGACCTAGTTCAGGAGTATGATCCTAAGTCGGGGTTTCAGTTCAGGAGTATGAACCTAAATGGGGACCTAGTTCAGGAGTATGATCCTAAGTCGGGGTTTCAGTTCAGGAGTATGAACCTAAATGGGGACTCGGTTCAGGAGTATGATCCTAAGTCGAGGTTTTGTACTGAGGGAGACTTGTTTGAGGGCTGCCAGCTGGGAAGATTTGAGCTTACGAGGATTATCGGGGAAAAAGGTGACCGTGTTGGTCAAGTGGCTGGACCTATGGTAGGCTACCTACGTATCCCGTAGTTTGACAACTGCTGGGGATGGTATTTGAGAGTCACCCGAGGTTTGACTGTTTTTGGAAAGTCGCCCTAAGATTTGGTGATAATGTTCTTTTAGAAAAGTAGTTGACTAAGATATGCTTTCATACCTGTGCTGTGCTTACCTGTAGCTGCCGGAAGGACTGAGGCTACGGCTGATGTTGATGAAGAGTTGTTGGGTTGCCGTTCGTGGGACGGTTTCTAAGGACGATTTGCTGTCTTTGGAGGCATTTTGACCTGAAGGAGGAGTTTGGTTGAGTCTGCATCTTGCTGGTGATCGTCAACCTTGTAGAAGTTGTTGAGCTTGTCTTCACATTAGGACTTCTTGCTTTTGAGAACTTTGTGTCTCTGACCGATTTGCATTTGAGAACTTGGTGTCTGTAACCGAATTGGATCTGAGAACTTAGCGTCCCTGACCGATTTGTATTTGAGAACTTGGCGTCTCTGACCGAATTGTATTTGAGAACTTGGCGTCTTTGACCGATTTGTATTTGAGAACTTGGCGTCTCTGACTGAATTGTATTTGAGAACTTGGTGCCTGTAACCGAATTGGATCTGAGAACTTGGCGTCCCTGACCGATTTGTATTTGAGAACTTGAAGTCTCTGACCGAATTGTATTTGAGAACTTGGCGTCTCTGACCGATTTGTATTAGAGAACTTGGCGTCTCTGACCGAATTGTATTTGAGAACTTGGCGTCTCTGACTGAATTGGATCTGAGAACTTGGCGTCCCTGACCGATTTGTATTTGAGAACTTGGCGTCTCTGACCGAATTGTATTTGAGAACTTGGCGTCTCTGACCGATTTGTATTTGAGAACTTGGCGTCTCTGACCGAATTGTATTTGAGAACTTGGCGTCTCTGACCGATTTGTTTTTGAGAACTTGGCGTTTCTGACCGATTTGTAGACACCGGAGGCGGTCTTCATATGTTTGTGAATGTTGGGGGTTGTTTTCACCAAGTTGCAGACGCCGAAACTTGTCTTTGCCAAGCTATAGACATGGGAGCTACCTTTGCCAAACTGTAGATGCTGGAGGTCGTCTTCATCCATTTGTGGACATTGGAGGTCGTCTTTGGTGGAGACCATTCTCGCTGCGGAGAGGCTTCGGGTAGTGATGGAAAACTGGTCTTTCGTGCTTGAATTGCTACATTTGTTAGTAGAGGGACAAATGCACATATGACATTCATGAGGATGGTTGCATGCATAGAATCAAAATGATTATGGGAACATCAGTGCATATGTTCGCGAGATGATGCATTTACTTGCTTTTGGAGATGCACTTAGCCTAAGCTTTTAGCAGGAAAATTATGACTTAGGATTGTTCCTATTGATTCAAGTTTTGTGCATGCTACATGAACCCTGGGGAGATTTTTTTTTGGGAATGCATGTGGTGAGAGGGGATGTATTGGAATGTATGTATCTGGAAACTGTTTGGAACAAATTTTGAGCAAGTGGGAGGGGGGTGAAAGCCCTCGATCGCGATTTAAACAGCGGTTGTTAATGAGGTTTTGTTAACAGTATCGCATGGACCTCAATTTTGATGAGATTGGATTCGGATCCCGGGTCTTGGTTAAAATTTTCCCTCTCAATCTTGGTCATTTGAAGCTGATGCCGACAGGCTGTAGAGTAAGTCGGTATGAGTGAAACTTCTATCATTTGGGTGAGCTGTGACTTGGCCGAAACCTTGTTCGGAGAATGATTTGATGAAATTGCTACTGCCGGGAGAACCCCAATTCTTAAATTCCGATGCTATGGGAAGCTGCTATGTACCAAGTTCTGAAGCTGAAAATCTAGTTGTTGATGTGCCTAGACCTTTCTTGTGACTTGATAAAATTCATGTTCAAAAGGCCATCTTGACAAAGCCCCCAGATCCCTTCTTTGGCAAAGCCCCGGTTTGAAGAACTGAGTAGGCGAAGTCCAGATTTTGAAGAAGTGACTTGGCGAAGCTCCAATCTTATAACCTCGTTGTGATTCCGACATAATTAGCAGAGTCCCTATCTGATTGGTAATGCAAAGCAATCCTGAAAATAATCTGACAAAGATCGAATCTATCTCGTAGTGAAGAACCCAATGTGGACCCAAAGATGACTATAGGAGCCCCAGCTTGAAGAGCTGATACATGAAAACCTGGGAGAACCGCTTAGCAAAGCCCCAGCGTGAAGAAATTCGAGTAGTCTTACAGAGGAGGCACTCATCTTTTCAGACCTTAGTCAATCAGTCACTGGACAAGACTCAGAAATGTTTACCTGCAGGGGCATATCTTTTGAAAGGTGGGAATGTCTCCCGAATTTGTGTATGACACTCTCGCTTTTGGTTTGACTCTTTTAAGAGAGTATAAGCATCACAAGGTGTGGAAAAGTGTATGAAAGCCCCTGCTGACAGAAAGACAGTGTTTGGCTCTATTTCCCTATGATGGAGAGAGAGAAGACTTGTCGAGACACTTGAAAACTTGTTTTATTCGTGATGATCACAAGGCTGCTTAAAACCCTTTGTTAATGTTCGGGTTATTCAACCCCTAAATCTGATATGAACAAATATTTTGATTAATCACAAGGAGAAAGCCAACTGATATCGAGAATCAAGCTCGGAAAGTGTGTAGGGACGATCCTTGATGAGACCGGATTTTTTTTTCGAGATTTGTTTGTGATTTCGACCGGACCAATTATGGTTGCCTACGTTCCCCTCATCATGAGGAGCTCAGGTCGCCGTAGTTCGGGTTTAGCCCGATTGAAGAGAGAATGAATGTGAAAGTTCGAGATTTTGAGGTCCTTTGAGGATTTTGAGGATTGGAGATTTGAATAACATACCCCCTTAGAGTGTCCATGAAAGACACGGATGCGGAGCCCCAATGGGACATCCACGGCAAGTGTTTGTGGAGGAGAAATGAAATATGCTCACATGAAATGTCGAATGAATCAGATTTGAATTTGCACAATCTTTGATTGATGATTTTGAATCAAGATAGATTAGATTCCAATTTAAGCAAGCAATGAAGCATCAAATTGATTTAGATCTTAAAGATATTACGGTGAAATTGCTATCCGATAGGAATTACAGCTGGGTTTCCGGGCTTCGATCGACCATCGGGTGATTTGGGAAATTATGACCTCTTAAGATGAGAGGTCGGCTGGGCCTTTTACTGACTGAACCTCTAAAGATGAGAGGTTGGCTTGTAGGGATGTGTTTGGGAAATCTACGGTGATGAAGATTGATTGCCTCTAAGAAGGAGAGGTCAGATTTTGACTTTGGCCAAAGGCGAGGGTAATGGTAATGGGGATATTCTCTAAAAGCGAGAGGATGGCTTGGGATTGATTTAAGGTAATGGTGAGAGGAAGTCCAGGCCGTCGAGAACTTTTGCGAACTTGCGAGAACTTGGGCTCCCTTTTTGGAGAGCTTCTTGAGGAGTCGGGGACTTTTGCTGAATTGTGAGGATCGACAGTCCTTCTTTTTTTTTTTTTTGGAAGGCCTTCTGAGGAGTTGAGGATTATCTTTGTCCTTCCTTCATGGCTTGAGATATTTTGCGCATCGCCGACTCTCGAAGCTAACTTCTTGGCCTTGCTTGGACTTCTCTCAGTAAGGAGCAAATGTGATGGCTAAACAGGGTTTCAAAACACGCCGATCTTGAAATGAAAGGTATTATTTGGTGAGGGTGAGGTAATGGCTTTCCTATGGGTAAAAGGCTTCAGCCGCAATCCCTACCGGATGACCTAATTGAGATTAAGTCTTCATTGCTTGCTTAAGCTTTTAATGAGAAAAGATCCGTGCAAATTCATCGAGCAACAAAATGACGAGGATGATGTGAGCATATGAGATGCAAGAGGGGGAGTTGGTAAGCCCCAATTTGAGAAGGATATCAATTGACTTTCTCACTCCAATTAATTTGAATATTAATCATTTCAAAGAATTAGTGGTTGAGCAGCACAAGTGATCATTTTGGATAAAACCATTTCAATTAAGTGTAACGTGGGTGTGCAAGTGATGTCTCGAGTCTAGCAAGAAAAGAAAGAAGACTTATATAAAAGTTAGACATTTAACTACTATGTCCAAAATGGACTTACAACGACAAATGTCTAGGAAGGACTTAGGTGAAAGAGAAGTACTAGAACCTACGAAGGTTGACTTAAAAGACTATTTTAGAGATAGGTAGCCCCTAGTCTAGCCGCTCTTTGCTGTTGGACCATGCATTTACTCTTCGACGCTGGAGATGGGAGCTATCGCAGATCTTTCCACCAGGATTTCTTTGGCAATCCCTTGCTCAACCCAAATAGTTTTCATTGCCTGCAATGACTGGTTCATCGATCTCACAAAAGGGCGAGTCAAATTCCCTTATGCCCACGAGTCTTGAATCACCAAACTCGACCATGTTGACGCTCATGTTGTTATTTCTAGGGAATGAGCTATTGATAGTATTGGGCCCTTCAGGCACCTCTAATTTCCCTTGCTCAATCAAACCTTGGATTGCCTTTTTCAGGGGGACGCAATCGTCTGTCAAGTGCCCATGGTACTGATGAAAGGCACAGTGCTTGGAGGTATCCAAAGGAGCATTGGGGTTTCTGGACTGATAATTTTCTAAAGGCCGGAGCAAACCTTCTTTTACCAAACCTCTGAAGATATCACTCAAAGGCATCCCAAAGTTTCTCAAGTCTTGGAGCCGGGATCTGGACGCATCAGGTTTCTTGGGAACAAAGGGAGTGGCATTGTTACAGTCCTGTCCCGAATAGGGCTGGGCAGGAGTCGTGTTGGAGGTGGATGAAGCCCGGTATCTGTAGGTAGGTGCAACAACTTGCTGTTGATTGTGAGCCCTCTCAAATTTAGCCCCGGAATTAACCATTGCGCGCAAGTCCGCGTAGGGGAAGTGACTGAGGGAGGCTCTCAGACGTGGTTTCAGACATGACTGAAAGATGTCCAATTGTTCCTCTTCAGAAGGAGGGATGGCCATCTCACTGAGTTTCAGATTCCACCGCTTGTAGAAATCCCCGATATTCTCATCGGGACGCTGTACTGTTGTCTGCAGATCAACTCTATTTATTTCCCATTCCAAGTTAGCTTTGTACTTCTCTGTCAAAGCACTAGTGATCTGGTCCCATGTGGCCCTGGCCTCGGGTTTTAAGCGGAAGAACCATTTCAAAGCCCCTGACTTCAAAGAGAGACTGAAGTAGTCGGCCAACTGCTGGTTTGTGCATCCCTTAGCTTTCATTGCCAAAGTGTATGTATCCAGGTGAGTTTTTGGGCATGCAGTCCCATCAAACAGATCTAGATTAGGCATCACGAATTTGTGGGGCAGGGGCACAATGGAGTCCGGGTCCGTAGGCCGGAAGGCAGACTTCTTAGCGGTCAATTCAGCAATCTGCGCTTTCATTTCCTTATGTTGTTCCATGAACCAGGCCAGATGAGGATCTTGTGGTGGAACCATGGCATTCAATCCAGTGACTGAGCAAGAGTGAGGAGTTACCACTGGCGGCACACTGGTGGAAGGGATACCATACTCCGGGGCATAGGTGAAAACCTGTCCTTGGCCCAAATTACCCTGGGGAATGTAGGTAGGAGCTTGGGCAAAGGGATAAAACCCAGCGGCTTGCTGTTGGATTCCCATTGGCGGAGAAGGTGGAGGCAGACCTGAGGTAGCCGAATAGCTCAGGTTCCCGGAGTGAGACCCATAAGTAGGCTTAGATGCGGGCTGCTGTCCCTGGTTGTTGAATTGCATGGCTGGCTGTGGCGATGGTGTATAACCCGGGGGGTACTGCGGTCCTGGTGATTCTGATGAAACCGGGATGGAGGTTTGGTAACCCATCGAACCCTGAGTGAGAAATGGGTTTGTGAAAGCTGTGTTAGGAGCGGCTGAGCTAGCATCATTCTGAGGAAGGGCTCCCGACCGTTTTCCCCGGACTGCATCGTGGGGCATTCCAAACTGTTGCTGTGAAGGTCCGGATTGATCGGTTCCAAACTGAGGTGGGATTCCAATTTGCTGGGGCATTCCGAGGTAACCCCAACCATGAGAAGACATTCCGTACTGGCTTTGTCCCCACTGAGGAACTGTGAACTGATTAGTGCCGTCAGGCTGCATGGATCCGGTGGTCTGTGGTTGGGGAGCTGGCTGTCCCAGAGACCGATGAGCATGGGTTCTGGTAGTGGTACCATAGGAGGTGGGTGGTGGCATCCTGGAGTAATCAGGGCGACTGAGAGTGGGATTGGCATCCTCTTCTTCTTCCACGGTGAAGGTGCCATCGGGATTGAGGCTGGCGGCCAAACCGTGGCTCTTAATAGCCTCCATAAGGCTATTCAGCTGTGCTTCCTGTCGTAATCTCATCTGTTCTGCTAACTGATTCCACTCCTGTTCTGTCTGAGGGGTCCCGGGAGGCGGAGTGACGTTATCCCCATGTAAGTACCCAAATCCGGATCGTCAAAATCCGTCAGAAAGTTAACTGAAATCCGTTAATTGGCCCGCTCCAGGTTAACCGGAACTCGTTAAACTCCCCGTTGTCGTGCCAACGAGACGTCCCGGGACTGCCCCATGCATCCCGACGTCGAACCGTACTTAACACGTGTCATCACACGTAAAAGTAAGTCTTTCCCGGAAAAACGCACTTTTCGGCACTTTCCGGGGGCATTTCGGACATTTTCCGGACTGTTATTTTAAAAAATGGACAAAACCGGGACCGGGGAACGAACTCCCACATGGCTGGTGACTCAGAGGGCACGTGGCAGCCATGCCACCTCCCTCTAGTCACTCTTCAATCACAAATCAAGGCCAAAAAACCAAAATACCCCTGATTTGCAAGCCAAGTCCGGCCGGACTCCCTATGCACATTTTCTGAAATTGCCAGCAAGTCCTTCAAATTCTCAAAATACGACAAAACCCCCTGAATTCAAGCAAAGTCCATCCGGACTCCTACTGCATTTTTCACCTATAAATAGAAATGGCTGTCAAAGCCAAAAAAAGAGAATTTTTACCCCAAAATTTCACCATCCTCACGGCCCAAACTGGTTTACACCCCTTTCGAGCTTCCGTTCTGCCTCGATTCGCGTGAAACCTTCGTATTTCGATCAAATACGCCCCTTTCCACTTCAAAACAACCTTTCGAACTACTTTTCGTGTCCCGTACACACCTTCCGAGCCAAAGGAGTCGACCCTAGCCATAGGTATAACTCCCTCTCTCTAAATCTCTCGTTCCGTCTCGGTGTACGCGCCAGTCGCTACAACCGTTTCGAACGTCGTTATCAAAATGTAGACGCCTCCGTCTAATGGGGTCCGATACGTTTTAGCCCCTCGATCCTCTTCTCTTTCCGTAAGAGAAGTAATCACGGGTTAAAACGGCGTTCCGACCCCGTTCCGTTTACTTTTATGTCATTTACCAATTCTGGATCGATCGATCCGTCGATTGTCATTTAATTTCTGTCATTTACAAATTCGAGCCGATTGGCCTCGTTGATCGTCATTTACAAATCCGAGTCGATTGGCCTCGTTGATCGTCATTTATGATTCCGGATCGTTTGATTCCGTTGACACTGCTTTAAATACTGTCATTTACAAGTCCGACCCGTTTGGATCGTGATAGTATTTACTTTTCAAAGTCCGAGTCGCAACCCGATTCGTTTATCGCATATCATTTAAAAAGCATTTTTCCCGTAAAAATCGCTAACAATGTAATGCCCGGTTCAAAACCGGAGTTCGTCCGTCGAACTCTCTTTCAAAACTCGCGACATGACGTTTGGCCTCCAAACGCTCATCTTCAAACTAAAAGCCACCATTTGACACTCAAAATCATTTAATACACATTTTTCCCGTAAAAATCGTTAACAATGACTCGCCCGGTTCAAAAAATCAACTCAAAATCGACGTTTGCCACGCGAACGCTCATTTCAAACTCAAAATCGACGTTTGCCACGCAAACGCTCATTTCAACTCAAAACCGACGTTTGTCATTCAAACGCTCGTCTTTTCAAACAAAGTCACCTAATCAACGTTTGTCATTCAAACCAAGATTAAGCTTGTCATTCAAGCCCCCATTTCAAAAGACACTCACACACACACACACGTTTTCGAGAAAGGTAGAAAGACTCGTCATGCGAGGCGTTTCGGGCGATCTCGTAATACTCTACCCGAAACGTAACTCGACCTCCGAACCTAACAATCTCTGGTACTAAAAGCTTTTTACTCGTTTTTGCTGCCAATAAAAATGATCCCCGTTTTTAAAGCTTTTTCCTAAGTTTTTGCTACCAATAAAAACGATACCATTTTCAATAGCCGTTTCTCAACGTTTGGGCTCAAAATACAAAAACCGCGTGGCGACTCCTCATTTTTCCTTCCCATGAAGCGAGGTCTCAGACACCAACCCTCCGCGAAAGACAACCGCATTTCGCGCCCGCGCGAAATCCCGGGTAATTTCAGTTGGCGACTCCGCTGCGGAAAAGATACTTTTTTCAAAACTACCGTTGTTTTCTAAAAAGCCTTCCGTGGGTCAAACTTTCGTTTACCCTTCCTCGTTTTCGTGTGTGTGTTACTTTCAACCTCGAACGTTTTTTTTCAAAAGGCATTACATTGTCAACTTTTCAAAATCATACCATGTTTGTGCATCCCCATTCATGCTTGATTTTCATGCTGTCTTTTGAACTGCGCATCATAATGCTTTAAGACACATTCTGAAAAAAAATCTCTGTTTTACTCAGAAAAAGAATTTTAGTGACCGCACACTATGCGCACTTGCTGCCTCGGAACACCGCACTTCACGTGCACTTACTGCTTCGGTACACTGCACACTACAACCCCTAACCCGGGATGGCCTTATCAGTTGCACTCCGATTGGTCCGCTGCACACCTTCGGGGCGCACGGGGTCAACCCAAACATCCCATCCTAGCCCGTGTAAGCCATGCACTCTTTGTGTCACACTTTGTCCAAGACCCCGATTGGTTTTTGGCTTAGCTCGTGTCATAAAGCCTAAGTGTATGTTTTTTACGCCGGGCCCCGCTCCGAGTCAAGCTCGAGAGTTTGAGACCAAAGGTCGTTCCCGACCCGAAGTCTCGCACTCTTCATCCTTGACTTTGACGCGGAGCTCTGCCGAAAAATATACCCGAAGGTTCAATGTGACGCCGTGTCACCAAACCTCGCCGTATGTATCGTGCCAGCCACAACTTGGCCAATGCTAAAAAGCTAAGGTCTCGCACAAGCGAGTCGAGAGGTCATGCCCAAATTTTGGCACGATCCCCGCCTTAACTTAAGGACGTTGACTTCAATCGTGGCCCGTACGTCACACACGTTGAAAGTTTGCGTGATCGCCTAACCTTAAGTTCACTTTTTCCTTTGTCGATGGAACTCGCTTGCCTTATCGACCTCGCTCGGGATAGTCCGTCCCGAGAAAGATGATCTACAATGGAAACGAGGGGCTTATAAGCGTAGTGACGAGATCCACCTGATTAGAGCTCTAGGATTAGTTGCGAAAAGAAGACCCGCTCTTTTCCAACCGATTAGGACTCGAGAAAACGCGCTTTAAGTAAACATTAATCGGTAATCGCACATTGCACAAGCCCGAAACCTGAGCCAAATACCCTTTTCCGAAGCCTAAACCCTTCCTTTCGTTCCCGCGGTGAGCGTAAAGTGGTTCGATTTCCGGGTCGGCACCTTGCCAGATCACCGTTACGGCGGCGTCGACAGTTCTTCGGTTCCCTCGCCCTCGGCCCGAATTTCCGACATGTCTAGCTCACCGAGAAATCGTGACGGGGAAGGACCCCGCCACCGTGCAGAATGGATATGACTTTGGAAGAAGCCATCCGGGCTTGTGAGGTTCACAAGAGGCGAAAGAAGATCGGCGAATTTCGTGGTACGGCTTACGAATGAGCGTGGTATAGCAGGCTATCCCCGTCAGACGGTACTTTTGTCCAGTCGAAGATGACGATTCCCCGAAACCAGTTCACCAAACCTTTAACCAGGTTCCTCCCCGCCAACTTACTTACGGGATGCCTTCCAATCAAGGAAACAAATGACCTAGGCTCCATGTTGCCACCTCTCGGGGCAACCCCGTCATTTTTGGTCGCCCGGTGCTACTCCCATCACTCAATTTCACCGGCCGCACTGGACCATCTCAGGGATGCCAATATTCCTCAATACCCTCCCGGGTTCGTCCCTGCCTATACACGAATCCCTAAACACCGGGACAAACCCCGATACAGTTCAGAAAAGGCCCCCGTATATTCTCATATACCAAGCCTTCCACCTCCAATCACTACCGCTCACGTGGTAGCACCCGGCGCCGAGCCTCAAAGTCCACCACTGGACCCAACTTTAGCCGGCGGTTGCCGCCCTTGGTTAGCACCCGGTTGCCGCCCTTGGAAGGCGCAGTATTTGCTGAGATGGTCCAGCGCACCGCTGGACCATGTCAGCAAATACTGCGCCTTCCATCAGTATCACGGCCATACCACTGACAACTGTTTGGGGTTACGATACGAAATCCAGAACTTGATAGAAGAAGGCAAGTTGGAGCGCCCCCGTGGGCCCAATACAGTCGGAAACCCTTTTCCGAACAATAACAGCGTGAATTCCATTGAGTGTGTGCCCAAGAAGAGTGCCACGAGAACCGGTTTCTCCGCCTCTTTGGTGGATCCTCCTCTAATGTCCACATCAACTACGATGTTTGTGGATCGCTCCGCCGCTCGGGGTACGAGTCCCGAGAAACGGTCGAGCAATCCTCCGAGAAAACAAAAGAAGAAATCCTCTCAATAGCAATCGAGAGAAAGATATGAAGCTGGGGACACCGGTGTAGGTACACTCGGAGAACCTTTCGGGAGGTTCGACTACTACGCACCGCACTCTAGCGCCTCCTTGCCTCCAGTGCCATGCGGCCTTTAGAGCAAACAAAGGTGTGGAAAGCCCAAAAGTCCCGCCGAAACCAGAATTCGCACTGGGACACCGTAATACCTCGGATCTTGGTAATCTTATCGCGCCAAGCCTAACCCTCCCCAGGATCGCCCTAGATTCAATTTGTCCAGCCTTCCGAGCTCGGACCGGTAAAGGAAGATCAAAGTCGCCTTGGCACTCGCACTCGATCAATGTGCTAACCAAGGGCGGCAACCGCCACAAGCAAATTTCAACACAATCCCGAGGTTCCAAAGAAAGGCTTTACCTCGCAAAGAGGAAGACAGAAACGGATGGCCGGATGACTCTCCTTCTACGGATAGAGACGAGATCTACGACTCCCGTCCGTATGGCGCATGATCACGTTCGTGACGAAGACTTATCGAGAGACGCCTCGGGCACAACGAAGCCCCGTACGTCACTCTCAAGCTCAACACCATATCACTCCTGAGTACTGGCACAACGGGTCAGCCGTTAATGTTCTCCCTCTCGCATGATGCGAGCCCTCCGCATCAATGAAAGCCACCGATTCCATCTACTCGGACTATCAAGGCCTACGACACTCGCCTCGTCCCATCTTGGGGACGGTGACTCTGGAACTCGGTTCGAAACCCAAATGGTGCCAAAGAAAATTCCATGTGATGGACATTCCATCCGAGTTCACGCCTCTTTTGGGACGCCTGCTACACCACATGAAAGCCATAGCTTCCACTCTCCATCGGTGTTAAGTTCATTAACCTAAGCAGGGAGATCTCGAAGTCATCCGAGGGGATAGTTTCCTCATAGGAAACGAGGCCGAGACAAGAGCCAAGCGTGTCCGCACTCGGACACCGGGTTACCTCCTTCGAATCAACCAAGGGACTATCGGGGCAAATCTCATCAAGATCCCTCGTAGTCCGGAGATGCTAACTATGTAAACGTACTCGAGTAGTGCACTCGGCAGCCCGATACATCAAGTTCAACTGTCGTTTCCAACATTTGGAGGCGGATTGGAAGGAAACGCCGAATATCGCCATGATGCGGGCACATAAACCCCAGCCTCCAATCGGAGATTCGTCAAAGATTCTCCAAACCAACTCTACGGCTCCCGCTGTGCGAAGAGATCTTCGTGATAAAGGTCAACAAGCACCGCCATTCTCGTGATGAATGCATGGAAGTCGTATGGGACGTCCTCCACGAGGAACGACCCGTCGTACCTCTCTTTCTCCAACGAAGAGCATGATATTTTCCTAGCCGCTCCAAAGAACGCAACCGACGCAATACATCCCTACGTTTGGATCGAGCCATCGATGATGACGAATCGGGACTCTCCGGAGTCGAGGACGCGGCACCCGCGGGCGGACCTCCGCATTCACATGCTCGCTTTTGAGGACGGAACTCCTTCCGATCGTGTCACCTACGACCAAGGTTCCAATACCATGGAAATTGTCAAGCTCAACGTCCAAGACAAAGGCGGCTATCCGACAATTGGAAGCAACTGGTTGACACGACAAGGAATCCCTCTGATCAAGTGGCTGACGACGACTTCGTCAACATCATCTATTCCAGATACCCTAATGAAGCCAAGGATCCAGTCCTTATCGTCAGATTCTGTAATACCAAGGTCACCCTCGACGACCGCCGCTCACGGTAAACGAGGCTCGGCCAAGCGAGCTCGTGAGCTCATCACTACTTTCGAGTACCACCGGCCCGCTGCAACCGGTCCGTGCCATCAGTCAAGCTTATACCCTCAAGCGCCGCCAAGGCCAAGGGCAACAGCGCAGGAGACCAAACTCCTCACCCTGCTACGAAGTCGATCAACCTCGGGAACGCTTCGGCAGCCTACCCCGAAAACATACTGTGGAAAGTCTTCCCCGCAAGGCGTAGTCGCCTTCCGACATAGGAAATGACCACCTCAAAGATCAAACATGCTCCAGTTCGATTCTACTCCCACCATCACGACCCCGATTCGTACATCCCGCGCCGATCGCTAGCTCTGATAGACTTGGCGATCGAGCGAGATCACAAGACTGTCAACATTGCAGAATTCAACACCCCCGTGGGGTCAATCAAGCAAATATGGGCGAATTTCTTGGTAATCGAGATCAAGGAAGGCCGCATGGAATGTCCCAGCCCGACTTCCTTCGTCAACGTAATCCAAGTGTTCCCGCCATTCGGCGATTTGAATGTAATCACGGTTCTGGACACTAGTCAGATGATGCGCACCTACGGAGACTGCTTAGCTCTCCCAAGGAAAGCCCTCATGGAACTAGTCGCTCAAGAAAGTCGTCTTTGGGACGAAGACCAAGCTCGAAAGACCTACAGGGACAAAGCCCTTAAAGTGTCACGGTGCGGCTTCGGACAGAAGCTAGAGGCCACTCTAGACCGGTTCGACCTCAAGAGTTTTGCTCATGGCAACTTCCCGGACTACCGTCTGTTCTCATCCAACCCCTCTCGCTGTGCAAGGGTGGTCAACGGTCCCGATGACCTAGGAGATGGAACGTCACAACAGAATGAATCCCAGCGCTTACCTTCCCGGGGAAAGCAAGTTCTCTGTGAAAGCGACGACGAAGGCGATGAAACCATTCTCTTCCAAGACGGGCATGAAGTCAACAAAACCGGACTCCCAAGGGTCCTGGGAGGATGGGAACGGATCATTTCCGCACTCAAATTGAAAGGCCAACTCAGGGAGGAAGGTCTATTTAAAAACAAGAGGAAGATGGAAATTCGTCTCGAGCAACTACTCAGGGAAATTCCACAGACTGAGGCATTCATTTACAGAAACGGTCAACTGGGGCAGCAACCAATTACATGGGCAGATGTTCGGGAAGCCGCGTACTCGCCTTCTGACATACCCGCCACTCAGATAAAGCAGAGGAGAAAACTCTCCCCGATGGAGGTTTACCTAGACTGCCGCACGCAGTTCAAAGAAGCACTAGCTATTCTCACATGGGAAGAAACGCAGGCACTAACTCTCGACGCAGGCTCCGCTGCAAGAAGGTTGATCTGGGCCAAGAGTGGAGGAAAACTAGCAAACCACGAGTATCGCCAGACCCAACTCCGTAATGCCCTGAGTATGCTCAGCAAGAAGGAAAGGAACGCGATATACCGTGAAGAGATCAAGGAGACCGTTCGCTTGAGCCGAGAACTCTCCAACCTCCCAGGAGGGTCGGCAACGCACAGCTTCGGTTCAGTAACCACTTTGTTGTGCATCGACGTTCGAACAAGCTGCGTCAAGCGTAGGCTACCTCCCCGCGAGAGGCACCCCAAGCCGGTATCCAGGGACGAGAATCCGTCAAGCCGCCGAAGCTCCCGGAATTCATCCACAATCAATGAGTTGAGGGAAGACATATGGCCCTATGCTACGAGGAATCCTCCTCTCACTATGGCTCAACTCGAGCACTGCTCGAAGGGACCAAACCCGATGTCGGCGTCCTAACCCGATCGGGTCAAATCCATGCATTACCACCTAAGGCCACCAAAAAGCCGACGGGCAGCTGCAATGCAATCCGGCCGGCCCGAAGACGCAAATTCCTTGAAAGAGGACCCGATCCTCACTCGGCTCAAGCGGAACTCGAGTGAACATTTCCCTTTGGTCTCTGCTCACCTCTTCATATCCTCACAAGCTCAAGCTAGAGGAAAGCCTGGCCCGTACCATGGTCCCCGTGGACGCAACCCCAGATGAAGTCATTCAGATGATCGGCAACATCCACTATGGCAACATTATCACCTTCACAGATTTGGACCTTCCAAAATTTGGGGCTGATCACAATGAGCCGCTCTACATCACATTCCAGCTGGACGAGAGTCGCCTTCCCCGCGTGTTGGTAGACGGAGGTTCCGGAATGAATGTCTTGCCCGCCAAGATGATGGACTTCGACATCAAGCCGCATCTTAAGCCTTCAGTCCACACTGTCAAGGCCTATGACTCTACTTCCCGTACAGTTCTCGGGGTTCTGTAAGTACGCCAATCCAATTCGCAACCTTTTCGATGCATTTTAATATAATAAAACTGCATTAAGGGGCGTTTTGGTAAATTCCCGGCCTATTCCGAGACTTCCGGGAACTTTTTATAAGTTTCCCGCGAAGGAAGTATTTTTTAGTATTTTTCCCGGACAAAAAGACCTAAAAGGAATAAACTGCTTTGGGCTTTTAAAGAATTAACCCGGAATGTTCTAGAAGCATGTTTTGGCGCCAGAAACGGTTACGGACGTAGCCCGTCGTGCGACAGCTTGAGGCATGGAAATTGGGAGCAGGAGGTCGTGCGACCAATTAAATCCCATTTCCAAATCTACGTATAAAATGCCAATTGCGTTCATTTGTAAAAGGGAGCCTCACATATTTCACACACAACACACACTCCTTCTCTCTCAATACGTAATACTGAGATCTCACCTCTCTCTCCCTCTAACCTCTCTCTATACGCAGGAAGCTCCCTCACCGGCGATCTACCCCCTCAATCATCCCCTTCACCCAAACCAACTCTCCGGCCAAATCTCAACCTAGCCTCTCCCTAATCTCCGATCTAACCAAACTTCTCAACCATCTCCCTCACCAATTAACCTCCGTCCTCAACGAGCCCAACAACAATCAACCGGAGACCTCCACCCAAACCTTCACCTGTTCCCTCCCTCAACACCGGTGACCTCGGCCGAGCTTCTCCCTCACCCAAATCTAATCGGTGACCTTCCTCTACCTCAATTTCCTCCCTCTCCAATCACAAAACCAACCGGCGACGACCCTCCAACCTAAGCCCGTTGATCGCGATTGCTTCCCCGTTTACACGGACCCTAGACCGTCAACTATCCCCACGGTAACCTCGCCGACAACCCTTGTCCAAAACCACCGGTATACCCCTTCCCGATTCAAACCAATTGCCGTCTTCTTCCTCGCTTCCAAATCAATTCCGTTCCAAGCCTCGTTCAACGCATACCACGTACCGGTAATTGCAAGCCGCTCAACCCGTGAATCCGAATCTGTCCCGAAGCCGAAGGCGATTGAAGAATTCGATACCTAACTTGGTATCGAATTTGTGGACTACGAGGGTAACGAATTTCTTCCTCACCTCTATCTCGTATTTTATTATTATTTGTTTCATTGCAATTGATATTCCCCGGACTTGATAATTAGACTCTATCCGTCCCCGAATTATCAAGTCCCAACTGCCGATCTCTCTGTTTAATTGCTTTGCTTGGTATTGTTGATATTCATAAATGTGATCGTGTGGGATTTGTTGCTTATTGGCCGAGGGAGTGTGGATCTCCCTATATCCACATCCCCTCGGTCAATCTATTGTATATTCATTGGTATCTGAATTGTTTGTATATTGTTGTTGGGATTTGATTTGCTCTCGGTTGGATGCGTAGCTTCATCTCGTAAGGTTCTCGCAAGCGGTAAACATGTGTCACGCGACACATTGTGCCTAGCACGTCCTATGTCACGCGACACATGGTGACCATCTGCAGAGGATCATCCTTTCAGTTGTAATCTGTTGGTCCTCGATGTAAAGTGGGACGTGGCCTCCCAGAGTCAATGGCCTACAAAGTTGTATTCCCCTTTGTTGAGTAATATGACAAAGTACTATTATGCATTTTAATACATATTTTTGTCATACACACTTTGCACACACATTGGGATGATTTGAATGTTGAACATTGAAAGACTCGTCTGCGGACGAGGCGTGTTGGGTGAACTCTCGGTTCTTCCCAACACGTAACTTGACCCCCGGACCCATTTTCTCTAAACAATAAAAGGTTTTCAATGTTTCCTCTTAAAACGGTGTGGCGACTCCTTATTTTTAATTTCGGCAAGCGCACATTCAGTGGCGACTCTGCTGGGGACATGAAACTTGTTTTTCAAAAAGTGGGTCAGACTTTCGTGATTGTTCAACATTCATTCTATTCACTTGTGTGTGCTTTGTTGTGTGACATATTATGTGTTTAAATGCATTTTACGTGCTTTGCTTTATTCCTCTCCCCCTTTGTGTCCCATCCTTGTTGATTGTGTTGCTGATGCTGGGGCTTGAGATATTGCTTTGGTGCTTGGAGGCTGGGGCTGTTTTGACTCTTGTTCAGATTCTGGCCATGGGACTTCTTACGTCACGCGACACAATGTGTTTTGGTTGTCTGTGTCACGCGACGAAGTGGCCACTCTGCGGGTTGTGAGTTCCGGTTCGACTGTGATGTGGGGCGAGTCCCCATAATTATATTTTGATCATTTGATTGTTATACTACGTGGGGCGTGTGTGTGTTATTTTTCTTTATCACCCCTTTTCATAAAAAAAAAAATAAAAAAATAAAAAAATCATTTTCGCAAAATAAAGGAACATAGCCATCCCGCACACTACACCACGTAGATCTAGAACCCTCGGGTGCGATTGACGGCATCGCGGACGGCCATGAAATTCGCCTACGCTTGAGCGCCTAATGTCAAACCCATACCCCTAGTGCATTATAGGTGGCGCCACACTTTTAAACTTCACCCAAAACGGTTGGTTTTTGACACGACATTTTTCAAATACACTAAAATGATTTTTTTCAAAATTTCTAATGGACTTTCATACCTTCCCCAAACCCTAGCACGTGTGGGCATGTTGTCAACGCAACATGGTTTCACGAAAGGACATGTCTTTCCCACGGCATGTTCTAACGAGAGATCATGTCGCTTTGTCAACGTGCACCGACGAGAGGTCATGCCGGATTTTTCCTTGAAATTCTTCAGGAATACCCGTTATGCTGCCCAAATTTCTCCAGAAATTGGGGCTGCTCGTCCGTCCCATAAATGCTCGGGTTTCGTTTAGGTACTGTCGCCCATTATTAATTTTGAAACAATGCATTTGGTGTATTTGTGGATGATGTGTCCTAGGTTCCCCCGATGTCTAGATTGCGTGAATAAAGGCTTATCCTTTTCCAACCGTCTCTAGGACTTAAAACACCGATTTCTACTTGAAGATTAATAAAGTGTTGCACGAGTCCGTCTCATTTTCCCGTTCTTCCCTCTCCCGTACCATCTCAAGATTCTATATCCTCCGCCTTATACACGCTCTCACCTCTTCACCTCTGCAAGGCTACAGCAAGTTGGGTGTGCGCTCTCGTTCCCGGCGCTCATTGGTCCATATTTCTGAGGCGGAAGCAGCTCAAGTGCCCGAGTGATCGTCCATCTGATGCAGAATCCAAAATGCTCGGTGCAGAGAAGACTATGGCCCACGAATCTAGAAGTTCATATCCCATGGGTCAGCAGCAGAGTGCAAATGGTATGTCCATCGAAAGAGTTGCGAGCTACACTTGAAGATATTTTTCCTCGCAAGCGAGAGGCCCGGGTGCTTGCCCAGATTGCTAAAGCCAAGAAGGAAGACCTATAAATGACAAAGAGATCAAGAAGGGTCCTCACCGCACCGATGGCAACGATGCTCAATGTTGAAGAAGTCAATCAGTCCTCGTAGGGTCTAGAATGTCCACTGTCGGACGTGAGTCTGTCGAGTCCAAGTCGGACCGATTTTGCTTTGCAGTGATAAAATCTTTGTTTCTCTTCTTGCTAGACTCGAGGCATTACTAGAACACCTGCGTTACACTCAATTGAAATGGTCTTATTCCAAATGATCACTTGTGCTGCTCACCGACTAATGCTTTGAAATGACTAATGTTTGAATCGATCAGAGTGAGAAAACCGGCTGATATCATTTCCCACCTCGATTCCCATATGCTCACATCTCTTTCCGTCATCTTCGCTATCTCGTTGCTCGATGAATTTGCATAGATCTTCCGCGAAGTAAGCTAAAGAAGTAACGAAGACTTAATCTCGTTCGGATCATCCGGTAGGGGCTGCGGTTGAAATCTCTCACCCATAGGAAAGCCATTACCTCACCCTCACTAAACAATACCCCTTCATTTCAAGATCGGCATATTTGAAACCCATGTAGCCATCACCAGAAGAAGAGGGACTATCCTTGAGACTCCCGCTACGCAAAAGAAGATCGACCGTCTCCAAGCTCAAGAATGACGGAAGGCAATGATCCATCCTGGGGACTAGCTGAAATTCTCCTCTCAACAAAAAAAAAAAGAAGAAAAGAAAGAGAGCCTAGTCCCCAGCGATTCTCTCAGAAGTGAAAGTCAAAGGATTCGGTCATTACTCAAAGAGGAGTCTTAGAGTGAATAAAGAGACAGCACGGATGTCCCTCACCATTACCTCTAACCGATCCCAAGCCGTCCTCTCGATTTTAGAGGACATTACCATTACCCTTACCCTTGTCTTTAGCCGAAGCCAAGATTGACCTCTCATTCTTAGAGGCAGCAAAGATGCAACCACAGATTTCCCTCACCTTAGAAATCCCAAACACATACCCGAGAGCCAACCTCTCATTTTTAGAGGATCAGTCAGCAAAAAGCCTGGCCGACCTCTCGTTTTAAGAGGTCATGATATCCTGAATCACCCGAAGACCGATAGAAACCCCGAAGCCCAGCCGTAGTTACTACCGGATAGCAGTCTCAGTCTAATATCGTCGAGATCTAAAATAGACTATTGCTTAAAGCGGAGCCAAGTCCATCCCGGCTCAAAAGATTATCAATCGAAGATTGTGCAAATTCCGTCCGTTCATTCGACGTTGTATGTGAGCATATTTCATTTCTACTCCGCAAACACTCGCCGTGGACGTCCCACTGGGGCTTCGCATCTGTGTCTCCCATGACACTCCAAGAGGACACGTTTTTTTTCAATTCTCAAAAATTCTCGAAGGTCCTCACATCCCCGAACTTCACCGTTCATTCTTTTCATTCGGGATAAGCCCGAACTACGGCGACCTGAGCTCCTCCCAAGGAGGGGAACGTAGGCAACCATAACTGGTCCGGTCGAAATCACAAACAAATCTCAGAAAATCTGGTCTCCTCAAGGACCATGCCCATACATCTTCCATCCTTCCGAATTTGATCTCGATATCAGTGGGCTTTCTCCTCAGGATTGATTGAAATATTTGCTCATATCAGCTTTGGTGGTTGAGTAACCCGAACATCAATAAAGGGTTTTAAGCAGCTTTGTGATCATCACGAATAAGACAAGTTTTCAAGTGTCTCGAAGAGTCTTCTCTTTCTACATAATAGGAAGATAGAGCTAAACACCGTTTCGGTCAGCAGGGGCTTCCATACACTTTCCACACCTTGTGATGCTTATACTCTCCCAAAAGAGTCAAACCAAAAGCGAGAGTGTCATATACAGAACTCGGGATTCATTCCCACCCTCGAAAAATACGCCCCTGCACGTAAACACTTCCGAGTCTTGTCCAGCCGATTGGATTGCGGTTTGAAACGATGGGTTGCCTCCTTGGCCACAAGATGACTTTGCCTCCGATGAAGCTGCATGGATTTGTCCTCAAGCTGGGGCTTTGGTTAAGGTGTCCCTCCGGCTCTCCTTACCAGATTCCCTCCAAGTTTTCTTTGCACTACCAACTGGGGTTTCGCCAAGCCGGGATCATCCTCTGCACATTCTCTCTACACTTCTTTGTCTCGGACGCGTGATGTACTCTGTCCTCACCAAAGAATGGACTCGCTTGCAATCTGTACTCTAGAGAACGCCCCCGACTTGCCTAGCTGCGCCATGTCAGTTCTCCACCTCGTGGGAGAGGGTCCACCCCATTGTAAACACTTTCGTCCTATATATGACCCCTCATAGCACAACTGCTACATACATATCTGCTCGTCAGGCCGTGCAAAATCCCCACTTCCTTTCCATCCCCAGCCGAGGTGGACTCGTGCAATAAAAGCTAATAATGCATAAATTTAACAATAAATGCAAAGTTCCTAGAGTGTTGTGTTTTCCCCCCGCAGGGTACGATAATCAAGTGATCATGAGGACTGCCCCTCGAATTACAATCTTGGACAGGGATTCCAAACCCTACAGGTGGCAGACCCCGCCTTTATTATCTTCGTAAGGCCCAGACTCGTCAGCACCATCGGAAAAGAACCCCAGTTGCCTTAGCCCCCAAGCAGTGCTTGTCAAAGGAAAAGAGCCCCAGCTGCCCCAGACTCCAAGCAATGATGCTCACCAGCCTCAGCAACTTTAAGGCATGTTCCGCACATCGAGATTATCTTCAGTAAGAACCCAGTGAGGCAGATTTTCGCAAGAGCTCGTTCCCTGTGGGCAGATCATTACCAAGAGCCCGTGGGCAGATTTTCAATGAGAGCCCGTTCCTGTGGGCAGATTTTCGCCGAGCCCGTCCCGTGAATGGCCACCCGGAAACCGTCAACAGAATGCAGCTGTAGCATAGGTCCCTCCCCGGCAGCCCTACACCTATCCCTGCAGAATCAATGATAACATGAGTCCCTCAGATAGCTACAACCCTCCATCACCAACATCAATGGTAGCACCCGGGGCCCCTCCTAAGCAGCCTACATGTGTGAGCACAAAGACGGTATGAACGCATATTTCTTTCAAGCGTCAAATCATCATACCATGTCATTTTAAAATTGGTTCGAGACACCATAGTTCTCACAACATTTTCAAAAGTGGTTCGAGACACCATAGTTCTCACAATATTTTTCAAAAATGGTTCGAGACACCATAGTTCTCACAATATTTTCAAACTGGAGAAGAAAGAACAAAAGCAAAAAAAGCATGCGTATTCGTGACAGCCCCAAGAAAAGTCTCTCAAGCAGAGCCAAACCAAGAGAAGCCTCTCAAGCAGAGCCAAAACCAAGAAAAGCCTCTCAAGCAGAGCCAAACCAGAAAAGCCTCTCTAGCGGAGCCCACAAAGAAGAAAAGCCTCTCTAGCGGAGCCCACCAAGAAGAAAAGCCTCTCTAGCGGAGCCCACCAAGAAGAAAAGCCTCTCTAGCGGAGCCCACCAAAAAGAAAAGCCTCTCTAGCGGAGCACCCGAAGAAGAAAAGCCTCTCAAGCAGAGCCAAACCCAGAAAAGCCTCTCTAGCGGAGCCCACAAAGCATAAAAGCCTCTCAAGCAGAGCCCAAACCAAGAAAAGCCTCTCAAGCAGAGCCAAACCCAGAAAAGCCTCTCTAGCGGAGCCCACCAAGAAGAAAAGCCTCTCTAGCGGAGCCCACCAAAAAGAAAAGCCTCTCTAGCGGAGCACCCGAAGAAGAAAAGCCTCTCAAGCAGAGCCAAACCCAGAAAAGCCTCTCTAGCGGAGCCCACCAAAAAGAAAAGCCTCTCTAGCGGAGCACACAAAGAAGAAAAGCCTCTCAAGCAGAGCCAAACCCAGAAAAGCCTCTCTAGCGGAGCCCACCAAAAAGAAAAGCCTCTCTAGCGGAGCACCCGAAGAAGAAAAGCCTCTCAAGCAGAGCCAAACCCAGAAAAGCCTCTCTAGCGGAGCCCACAAAGAAGAAAAGCCTCTCAAGCAGAGCCAAACCAAGAAAAGCCTCCCAAGCAGAGCCAAACCTAGAAAAGCCTCTCAAGCAGAGCCCAACCAAAAGAAGAGCCTCTCTAGCGGAGCCCACAAAGAAGAAAAGCCTCTCTAGCGGAGCCCAACCAAAAGAAAAGCCTCTCTAGCGGAGCCCACCAAGAAGAAAAGCCTCTCTAGCGGAGCCCACCAAGAAGAAAAGCCTCTCTAGCGGAGCCCACCAAAAAGAAAAGCCTCTCTAGCGGAGCACCCGAAGAAGAAAAGCCTCTCAAGCAGAGCCAAACCCAGAAAAGCCTCTCTAGCGGAGCCCACAAAGAAGAAAAGCCTCTCTAGCGGAGCACACAAAGCAGAAAAGCCTCTCTAGCGGAGCCTACCAAAGAAGAAAAGCCTCTCAAGCAGAGCCAAACCCAAGAAAAAGCCTCTCAAGCGGAGCACAACAGAAGTCACAGGTAAGCATAGCAAAGGTATGAAGACACATCTCTACCCCTTTCTTGCTTGTATGTCAGTATTAGTAATTCCGAACTACGATTTGGCTTGATTCCCTTCTTAAAGGGATACATAGGAATCCTTTCTCAGAAAGGTCCAGCCATAATTTTCCCCTTCTCACCCTTCTAGCCCTTCACCTTAACCCCAGCCGCTCATTGAGATTGGGTCTTATTTTATCGACAACCCCACTTTTTCCAAAAGTGACGTTGCCGAGGGGCTCTGTAAGTACGCCAATCCAATTCGCAAAGGTTGCCCACTTAATCACAACTACCAAGATAATTAAGGATGATTCGAGGTACGACCCCATCGGAGTAGAACCTCCAGCACATAAGGCAACCCTTAGGCCAATTATGCAAATAAAGATAAAATGTAATGCCACATGAGAACGAATGTACAAGGATTTACAAAAGTAGGGACCCTAACTCCTGAGACAGGTAGAATACCTCAAATGATGGTGGGGAAATCTATCTTTCCATAACTCACCTTTCCTTGATTCCTTGGTTGATTAATATCATTTTCTGCCTTTGAACAAATTCCTGCATTAAACTCTCGACGCAAGTTATCGCACACTCTCACTCGCCTAGACTCTACCCGAGAATTCTAACCGAGCTCGATATTAACCGTGAGGACCCCGACCGGAACCTACACGTGTCCCGAGCTGGAGCGTCCTCAAACTAACCCAAAGATCCTAAACTTTTAAAACCTTTAATTATCATTCAAAAATAAATACCATTGTTGTAATTATTTCAAAATAAATCTACACCTTTTCACCATGGAGAAATAGTTGACTAACTTAGAAAGTAAGAAACTGTTTTAATTACAAAAAGGCCTCGGTTATAACATAAAATAAAGATTTATAAATACAAGTCCACAAATGAATTATACCAACGTACACTTTCCATACCAACCTAATCATACCCCGACAATTCCCACAATATAACTTCCAACCTCCTCACCGCCCTTACTTGGCTGGTCCACCTGTCTCAGAATCTAAAAACGGTAAAGGGAGAGGGGTGAGAATAAATCTCGGCAAGCAATTATGAATGCAAAGAAGATGCCAAACAAGATGCAATACATCAAAAGACATATCCACATAATCGAGAGGCTCGCCGCCAACCGTCCCATACCGGTTGGAAACAACGACCACTCATCATGAATATATCACAACACATAAGTACGATAAAGTAACACTTAGAAGGATACTTGAGCCAAGGTTTTAACTCCAAAAGGATATACACATCCGAGCAAAGAAGAACATTTGATGAAGCGGTTCCGGAACCATGAACAATAACGGTACCATAGGGATTCGACACACAGTCATATCCCCAGTGAAACTAGACCATCTACCTCAAAAGAGATGCTAGCCCACTAATCCCACACAAGGGGGACAATCGGGTTACCAATGTATGAATTATAATGAACTTGGCTCGGTGCCATTATAATTCCATAACATTGCCCAACAAACAAATACCACTGGATTTACATAACTAAGCACAGTAATAACATACTTGCTTAACCAAACATTGTATGATCCAAAGTAGGGATACATACCACAATAGCATATCATGAAGATAGCAATACTATATCAAGTATTCAACATTTTCAAGCACATAATAGATACTTGAATAAAATCCACAAAAAGGGATAACAATATATCAACATGGTAAATATACTCATGTCCAACCAATATCATAGTGTAACAATAAATTAACACACTATGCATAATATAACCAATGTATACGAACTCAAAGTAAGGCAAGGAAATATCATCAATCCCTCCTACAAGGTCATTATACAATAAAACAAGGCCTCTATGAAGGTTCAAGCTCAATTTACTAAGTGGGAGTCACAATCTATAAGTGACCAAACAATGATGCTAACAAATTCCGGTTCAGATTTACAGTTAAACTTCCTGGGGTCTTGGGCGACCGCCCATACCTCTTGGGCGACCGCCCAAGAGGGTTTTCAAAGGCAATGGTCTTTCTGGGCTCATGGGCGACCGCACATGCTCACATGGGCGACCGCCCATAGCCAATCTCCAGCAGGCTCAAATCCAACATCTTCCACTTAGTTCATTTTTCTTACCTTTTTGCTCTACTCTAAATCCAAGAACACCAAGGGAGTTTCATGTCTTTACCAAGTTCATCCTAAAATCATGCAAACCCAAAATAGTTAATTCTAGATTAATTATTACTACACCCATCACCCATTTCAAATCTCCTAGGTTATCTTCATTGAATCCTAGCTTCAACAAATGTCATTTACCAATCATCCAACTTCCAATAAGGTTTCTAAGGCATGAAATCAACATTTTAAGAACAAGAACATCATTTAAAGAGCTCATGAACAAGTAAAAGAAGGGAATCATAACAACTCATTTACTAAGCCATGTAACCCAAAATGATTAAATCTTATATCATTTACCCTTTGAATCACTACCCATTTCACTATCACTTTCCAAGTATAAATTTCTTAATTTAGTTAACCCATTTGCTTACCTTCTTGACCCACTTTCCTAATCAACAACAACATTCTAATTCACTACTAAATTTCTCAACATCCAAGAGAGTTTCCAAGCATCAACAACCATTTTATTAACAAGAACAACCTTAATTAATTCATGAACATCACATAGAAGGGAGGTCATAATAACTCACATTGGAATAGGAGGTGGATTATGGATTTCTTGAGCTTGAAGAACTCCTCTTGGTCTCCCGATTACAAAAGTGCTCTCGGATCTAAAAATGGTGAAGGATTGATCAATGAAGGAGCTTGAGAAGAGGTGGGTTTCCAAAGCATCCATGGAAGGTTGAGAGAGAAAGTGAAGGAGAAGAAGAAGAGAGGTGGAGTACATATTTGGTAAAGAGAGGGGGGGCCGGTCCAAGGAGGGAGTATGAGGGAAATTAGAGATAAGGGTATGGTCCCCCCATACCCAAATATTTAGGCTTTCACATTTTATTTCTTTTCCCCTACACAAACTAAAGCCTAACTACTCCCATTTTATTATTGTCAATTATTATACTCTCTCCATAGACTTTATTTGATTTTCTCAATTATCCCATCCTAATATAAGTAATCTAAGATATAAAATGATCACATAATATTAACGATAATATTAAAAGCACACAATATGATGTTAAATTAGTGCCTAGGGTTAGGGTCGTTACACTCACTCCCCCTTAAAGAAAATTCGTCCCGAATTTGACTGTCACTTACCTAACTAATCAACCCGCATCGGTTACATGCATACCTCAAACTTCAATTTCCAAATAGTCTCTTCAATGTTGTGATTCTTCTCCCAAAGAAATTAAATTTTTAATTCCATTAATAGTATGATATTACCACTTAATGATCCAAGCGTACTATACAATTATCACTAACACGAATTTTCCGATCTCGATGAAAATATAAATAAATAAGGTATTACAACTTATGTCACCAAATACATTACAATATCACATTAAAACTTCAAATACTCTATAAGCTTCTCCAAGTCAGTCTATAAGTCAAATCACCCACCTTTTCTAAGCTTCAAATGGATTAACGAACTTTGGCGCCAATTTACCTTAGGCCTTGCTTCTCCAAACTCACTCCAACAAATTAGAGATCGATATTTTCTTCCCAAACTATGCCTCATACGGTTTTATCTCAATGTTAGAAGGATAACTACTATTATACGCACTCAACCCTCGGTAACCATACGTACCATTGACCACTAACATCCATTGTTCATGCCCGTAGCATACCATCAACAATAAGTAATGATTCCTCAACTTTTCACAAGGTTAAACTTAATAGCATTCCTACCTTCCCAAAAGGACCTTCCCGAACGATGTCTATCCAATCCATTTAACACTATGGGTTTATACAATTAAACGATCTCCTAAGATTTATGAGTACTATATCAATGAATACCTCATCAAAATATACATATAATGAGTCGAAAATACAAATTAACTTCCTATAAACAAAATGACATACTCCCTTTTTACTTCCAAGGTAACCCAAATCACAAAATCCATCGTGAAAATACTCTCAGCTCAATCTAGAACTCTAAATATATTAATAAAGCTTATAACGTCAAATTTCTATTTTCACATTTATGACCAACCCACCTTATGTCTCGACTCGCTTGAAACGAATTATCTTAATTATCTCATCCTCATTCCTCATGATACAAACATTAAATAACTGTCTACGAAATAATAAATGTAAACATGTCAATAAGACCACGATTCCCATAAACGGAATACTAGTCGACTATATATCATAATTCAATGCTCTAATTATGCTCGAGGTCCAGTGACGGATCAATATTCAAATCAAATGGTTGGCCGCCCACAACGGAGCCGAACCAACTCCAAAACAAAACCGAGTCTCATCGCGACCAACACAATAACAACCTCACAAATTATCAATCATTTCTCGGATCAAGACTTGAATACAATCAATCATTATAGGGAAACTAGGTTGCAATTTCTACTTGCTTCGAACAATTTATATCTTTAGGATACCAAGTCTTTCTAAAAGTTACAACATCTTTCAAAATTCCAAAGGATAATATAAAAAGAGATTCAAAGAGACCCGAATGGTTTATTTATTTAAAACCGGCCCATACCAGTTTTAATTAACTAAACCACTCACAATTTAAGAAATTTCAAAAGATTGATAAGCTAACAAAATAACTCGAGTGATTTAATTATCTACAACCGTCCCATTCCGAGTGGTGGATAATTAAATTACTCCTGCATTTTAAGGTACACAAAAACGGTTCACCGACTTTAATAAATTAAAATATCCCCTGAAGGGTACAAATGCTCATACTTGGAGTTCAATTTATAATCCAAAGTTGTAAAGCACTTTTAAAACAATTCCAACAAAATATTCTTGTTTGACCTCTATTTATAGTATAGCCACCACTTATAATATTTATACTTAGTTAATTTCTTTATAAGAAAACACAATCTTGCCATACTATTACTATTTCCGATAAATAACACTAAAACAATCGTTAAGCTTATAAACTAGGTAAATCATCCTCAATTCAATAATTCCTCAAGTTGAATATTCAACACTTTTACTTAATTTGAGTCATCTATTCCTTACCTTCGATATTGGTATTGTACTTAGTAACAACGTATTGTAACATCTAGTTCCCAATTAAATACCATAATTTCTAAATAAGAAAATATAATTAGAACTCACATAGATCAATCATTCCCAAATTTCGATTAAACATTACGGTATAATCTAACTTACCTCCCTATAACCCTCAACAATTCAAAATCCGTATAGCGTCAATATCTTCCGAGCATCACACCAATCCCTTATATGAGTCGCGCAACTAAGTCAACCTATACGGTGTAATCATCCTAAAGTATCCTGTCTTCCAATAAGATTTATCCTCATTTTATTTTCTCAACTAATGATAATCATCTCTCAAAACAAACCATGTGCATGTTTCACCAATTCCTGAAGTTGATCCTTTAAGTCACCAATAACTGTATCTATTATACTTCTTTGCATTTTCCCTATTTTACCTCTCCATCACTAATACACAATCCACAAATCAAAACGGTCATACTATATATATAAATGTTATCTTAAGTATATCCTTTAAGCAAATTTTCACTGTAATTGTAACACTCCGAAAAATTTAACTAATAACCATTGAGTATCCTACTAGTTTCTAAAATCAGTCATACAAATCGTCAACAAGTGCTAACGAATACTTATTCTTCACAGTTACCTATTTAAGATCTCTATAACCTTGTAAATAACCACCAAGTATCATCTTTTCTAATTATAGTAACAATTTACCCTTATGGAGATTCCCTAAGCTCATTATCTTCTTTATCAAATACTTTCCCAAGATGAATCATCAAGTCCATCATCCCAATTAGTGTCCTCTATCTAGGAATCCGAATGCCAAAATAATACCTTATAGCAATTCAAAATCTCAATATCCTGGTATGATACACCGATGAAAACCCATTTTGAAACTCACATAGAAAACACCACTTAATCAACTAATAGCACATAAGGCAAAGATATATTGGTTCTATCAGATCTCGTACTCGCGATATTTTATAACCCATATAATCCCACTTAGACTATCACTTTCAATACTAGCCCCATATATCTAGTCTCCCCACGAGACACCAATGTATAATTACTCACGCAAGTACACAACCATAAATCACTCTTAATTAGGCCATACTTTCGACAATTACGCGTATGTGACATAATATCAATTAATAATTTACCCGACTCAATTATACACGGAGGTAAATCAAACGTAGATAAGGAGACTCGCTTCTTGCGACAGTCCTCCTCAAACACAACAACTACTCAAATAATTCGAGGTTAACATAACGACGATTCACGGATTGGTAACTCGACCAAATCCACCGGCAATACATGCCCACTTAATCACAACTACCAAGATAATTAAGGATGATTCGAGGTACGACCCCATCGGAGTAGAACCTCCAAAGACATAAGGCAACCCTTAGGCCAATTATGCAAATAAAGATGAAATGTAATGCCACATGAGAACGAATGTACAAGGATTTACAAAAGTAGGGACCCTAACTCCCGAGACGAGGTAGAATACCTCAAATGATGGTGGGGAAATCTATCTTTCCATAACTCACCTTTCCTTGATTCCTTGGTTGATTAATATCATTTTACGCCTTTGAACAAATTCTGCATTAAACTCTCGACGCAAGTTATCGCACACTCTCACTCGGCTAGACTCTACCCGAGAATTCTAACCGAGCTCGATACCAACTGTGAGGACCCCGACCCGGAACCTACACGTGTCCCGAGCTGGAGCGTCCTCAAACTAACCCAAAGATCCTAAACTTTTAAAACCTTTAATTATCATTCAAAAATAAATACCATTGTTGTAATTATTTCAAAATAAATCTACACCTTTTCACCATGGAGAAATAGTTGACTAACTTAGAAAGTAAGAAACTGTTTTAATTACAAAAAGGCCTCGGTTATAACATAAAATAAAGATTTATAAATACAAGTCCACAAATGAATTATACCAACGTACACTTTCTATACCAACCTAATCATACCCCGACAATTCCCACAATATAACTTCCAAACTCCTCACCGCCCTTACTTGGCTGGTCCACCTGTCTCAGAATCTAAAAACAGTAAAGGGAGAGGGGTGAGAATAAATCTCAGCAAGCTATTATGAATGCAGCAAGATGCCAAACAAGATGCAATACATCAAAAGACATATCCACATAATCAGAGAGGCTCCCTGCCGCCAACCGTCCCATACCGGTTGGAAACAACGACCAGCTCATCATGAATATATCACAACACATAAGTACGATAAAGTAACACTTAGAAGGATACTGAGCCAAGGTTTTAACTCCAAAAGGATATACACATCCGAGCAGCAGCAACATTTGATGAAGCGGTTCCGGAACCATGAACAATAACAGTACCATAGGGATTCTGACACACAGTCATATCCCCAGTGAAACTAGACCATCTACCTCAAAAAGAGATGCTAGCCCACTAATCCCACACAAGGGGGACAACTGGGTTACCAATGTATGAATTATAATGAACTTGGCTCGGTGCCATTATAATTCCATAACATTGCCCAACAAACAAATACCAGCTGGATTTACATAACTAAGCACAGTAATAACATACTTGCTTAACCAAACATTGTATGATCCAAAGTAGGGATACATACCACAATAGCATATCATGAAGATAGCAATACTATATCAAGTATTCAACATTTTCAAGAACATAATAGATACTTGAATAAAATCCACAAAAAGGGATAACAATATATCAACATGGTAAATATACTCATGTCCAACCAATATCATAGTGTAACAATAAATTAACACACTATGCATAATATAACCAATGTATACGAACTCAAAGTAAGGCAAGGAAATATCATCAATCCCTCCTACAAGGTCATTATACAATAAAACAAGGCCTCTATGAAGGTTCAAGCTCAATTTACTAAGTGGGAGTCACAATCTATAAGTGACCAAACAATGATGCTAACAAATTCCGGTTCAGATTTACAGTTAAACTTCCTGGGGTCTTGGGCGACCGCCCATACCTCTTGGGCGACCGCCCAAGAGGGTTTTCAAAGGCAATGGTCTTTCTGGGCTCATGGGCGACCGCACATGCTCACATGGGCGACCGCCCATAGCCAATCTCCAGCAGGCTCAAATCCAACATCTTCCACTTAGTTCATTTTTCTTACCTTTTTGCTCTACTCTAAATCCAAGAACACCAAGGGAGTTTCATGTCTTTACCAAGTTCATCCTAAAATCATGCAAACCCAAAATAGTTAATTCTAGATTAATTATTACTACACCCATCACCCATTTCAAATCTCCTAGGTTATCTTCATTGAATCCTAGCTTCAACAAATGTCATTTACCAATCATCCAACTTCCAATAAGGTTTCTAAGGCATGAAATCAACATTTTAAGAACAAGAACATCATTTAAAGAGCTCATGAACAAGTAAAAGAAGGGAATCATAACAACTCATTTACTAAGCCATGTAACCCAAAATGATTAAATCTTATATCATTTACCCTTTGAATCACTACCCATTTCACTATCACTTTCCAAGTATAAATTTCTTAATTTAGTTAACCCATTTGCTTACCTTCTTGACCCACTTTCCTAATCAACAACAACATTCTAATTCACTACTAAATTTCTCAACATCCAAGAGAGTTTCCAAGCATCAACAACCATTTTATTAACAAGAACAACCTTAATTAATTCATGAACATCACATAGAAGGGAGGTCATAATAACTCACATTGGAATAGGAGGTGGATTATGGATTTCTTGAGCTTGAAGAACTCCTCTTGGTCTCCTGATTACAAAAGTGCTCTCGGATCTAAAAATGGTGAAGGATTGATCTTGGAAGGAGCTTGAGAAGAGGTGGGTTTCCAAAGCATCCATGGAAGGTTGAGAGAGAAAGTGAAGGAGAAGAAGAAGAGAGGTGGAGTACATATTTGGTAAAGAGAGGGGGGGGGGGCGGTCCAAGGAGGGAGTATGAGGGAAATTAGAGATAAGGGTATGGTCCCCCCATACCCAAATATTTAGGCTTTCACATTTTATTTCTTTCCCCCTACACAAACTAAAGCCTAACTACTCCCATTTTATTATTGTCAATTATTATACTCTCTCCATAGACTTTATTTGATTTTCTCAATTATCCCATCCTAATATAAGTAATCTAAGATATAAAATGATCACATAATATTAACGATAATATTAAAAGCACACAATATGATGTTAAATTAGTGCCTAGGGTTAGGGTCGTTACAGACCTTCCACTGTCTCACGATCAGATTCCTCCTGCCATGAGGATGATGAAACTCATGAACTTCATCCCAGGACTGGGGCTCGGCAAAAGGCTACAAGGCCAACACTGGTGGTGAAGTCGAGACCACACCACGGTCCGGGAAGCTTGGCTACGTGCCAACACCGGCTGACATCAAGGAAGACAAAAGGCTCGCCGCGCACGACGGCAAGCAAAGGGAACCTTGACGGACACCCAATCTCCGACCTTACGGCTTTGACCTCGCTCATTACTTCACCAGGGAACCGGCAGAAGCGAGGGGACCACAGGGAACCGGCAGAACCGAGGGGACCGACAGAGGAACCGCGAGCTGAGGGGACCGACGAACCGGCAAACAGACGAGGGGACCGACAATGAGGCCCGATGAAGATGAGAAAGAAGCGGGGATAGTCGGCACCGAGACTACGGGAAGAATGGAACAACTAGCATGGGACCTCAGCGTTTGAGAGGACTCAAAGCTAATCCGATAAGGGAGCATTCCTCGACATCACGGCTCTACCTGGACCAACCGCCACCACAGTCCGGCCACGAGTACACACTCAGGGAATCCCAGAGACTTGGAGGAGCAACTCAAGGTACTCTCCATGGGAAGCAGTGTTCGGATCAACCACCGAGGCCACATTCGAGACAAGTAACTCCAAAGCGAAGGAACCAATTCATAGAAGACGCTCTCGGTGGACCGGCTCTACGTAGTCTGTTTGAAGAAGTCATGGAGTTGCCAAACTTGATCGGCGGGGCTCCGACAACGGACACGATTGCCATGATTGGGACAAACAGTAAGCCAAGCCTCTCGATCCCCGGCACCCTCATCAAGCATCCAAAGATACCTGAAGAATTGGGTAACTTTCACCGGACGAGGGCAAGCCGGGCGGGGTGGAAGACAAGCCGGGCCCGCACCCACATCTCCCTAAACCCGGTCTCAAACCCTCCGAGTCGGTCCTTGTCAAAGTCAGTCCTACGAGTCATCCAACGGCCTTACGCAGGAGGACCATGATAATGTAGCCAATCATGTATGCCGTTCTTGTTTAATGTAAAGTCGACCTTTCGGAGTATCCTCTCATTGCCACTTTAACAGCGATAAGTTAACAAACAACTTAAAAGACGTTAATAATTCAATTGATAAAGAAGCGAGACACATTAAACGAACAATACATTAAGGAAGTTCTCGAGCGTGAAGTTGACCAAGAGGACAATAGGGCCCCAGCTGTAGAAGAGGTTATGACCAAAGTGAACACGGGGGGGTCGGGCAAGAGCCTAAAGAGACACAAGTGGGCGGTTTCTTCGCCGATGCGAGAAAAGAAGCCACGATAAGCCTCCTCAGGGAGTATGTTGACGTGTTCGCACTGGTCATATCGGGACATGCCAGGACTTGATCCTCAATCGTGGAGCACGAGAATTCCCTGGATCCACGAATCCAAGCACATCAAACGAAGGCTGCGGAAGATCAAGCCAGAGTGGTCCTTGCAAGTTAAAGAAGAGATTGACAAAATGCTCCGAGTTGGTTTCACCAAGCCTGTCAAACAGAAGCTGCGGAAGATCACTGCCTAACATCGACATGCTGGTCGACACCATGGCAAATTTCGAAGTAAAGTCCTTCGTGGACGGGTTCGCTGGATACAACCAGATCAAAATGTCCGAGGAGGATCAAGCCAAGATTGCCTTCACCACTCCATGGGGGACATGCATTACACGGTCATGCCGTTCGGTCACGAAGAACGCCGGGGCTACTTACCGGCGAGCTGCAGCGGCCCTCTTCCATGACATGATTCACAAGGAAATCGAAGTATATGTCGACGACATGATCATCCACTCCAAGGGATCAGACATGCAGCACATGACAGATCTGAGAAAGTTTTTCAACAGACTCAGAAAGCACTCCATGAGGCTAAACCCGGCAAAGTGCACCTTCAGCGTCAAGCGCGGCAAGGCACTGGGGTACATGGTTACAGAAAGAGGTATCGAAGCCGATCCAAAAAAGATCAAGGCCATCATCGACATGAAACCGCCTCAAACCACGACAAAGTGAAGAGCTTCATGGGAAGACTTCGATTACATCGATCGCTTCAATCAACCGGTTGACATCTCTCTGCGAGCCCATGTTCAAACCGATGAAAAAGAATGTCGAGCATCAAATGGGACTCAGAGTGCCAAACGGCTTTTGAGAAAATCAAGACCTATTTGGTTAATCCCCCAATTACCGTGCTCGCCACATGAAGACAAGCCACTACTCCTGTATCGACGATGAACACGTCAATCGGAGCAATGTACACAAGAACAGAGAAAGATTCCAAGGTTGAGCATGCAATCTACTTCGTAAGCGGAAGCTTCAAGGAAGTGAACTCGGCTACTCGGCATCGGAGAAAACTTGTACCGCCTTGGTATGGGTAGTCGGGAAAGCCCGAAACACTACATGCGGTCGCATTCGGTGCTCTGGTCTCCAAAGTGGACCCGTCGATATCTCTTTGACAAGCCATCTCTGTCAATGCGGCTAGCCAAGTGGTCATTCTTCTGGTGCGAGTTCGACATCATGTACATGGTCGAGAAAATCAACAAAGGGTAGAGTCAATGGCGAGATCAGTGGCCGACTTCCCGAGCGGTGAACCTAAGGGTCACGATCCGCAATTTCCGGACGACGAAATCTTTTCACTTGACGAGCGCAAACCGGCAGCAGCTCTTCTTCGATGGGGCAGCCAACAAGAAGGGGAATGGTATTGGAATGCTCCTTGTCGATCCCAAGGACGAGCATACTCCCATAGCCATCAAGGCGAATTTTGAAGCAACCAACAATGCGGCGAGAATACGGCTGTGCGGCGGGTTTGGAAGCCGCCCTCGAGCGCAACATCTCGAGTTTGGATGTATATGGAGACTCGGCATTGATCATCAATCAAGTGTCCAACAAATAGAAGACGGTAGATTACGGCTTTCGAAGTACCATACGTACATGGAGGAGCTCATTGCTCGGTTGAGGACATCTCTTTTCATTATTTGCCAAGAGTCGGGAACCGTTTCGCGAGGAACGCCTTGGCAACCCTCGCCTCTCTTGTCGAAATTCCGATGGGAAAGCGGTAAAACCCCTCGGGAATAGGCGGACGGGAAACACCCGCCTATTCTTTGTGAGATCGAAAAAGAAAAAGAAACGATCGACGAACCTGAGTACAATCGTCAGTTTACCAGTACCTCCAAAGCGGAGAAACTTCCTTCACAAATGAAGATGGAAAATACAAAGAAGGAATCAAAGCCAAAAACATGATGGCATTAAAACGCTGGCATCCCACTTCGTCATGCAGGGGTATGTTGTACAAGAAGCGCCACTGAGGGCCACTCCTTCGGTGTGTAAACAAAGAAAAAGCACGAGCTAATGAATGAAGTTCACAACGGAACTGCGGTCCGCACTTGAAACGCCCGAGCATTGACACAGATCATTCTTCGTATGGGATACTATTGGATATCAATGGAAACAAGCGCATCCGGTTCGTCCAGAAGAGCTGCGACAAATGTCAACGGTTCTCCAACCTCAATCACATCCCACCTCACGAACTCTATTGCATGACTACGCCATGACCTTTCGCCACATGGGGAATCGACGTCATTGGCAAGATCACTCCTCCGAGGGAGCAATGGTCACGAGTTCATTTTAGTCGCGATCGACTACTTCACCAAATGGGTAGAAGTCGGATCGTACAATCTTGAATTCTAAGAAGGTGGTCGAGTTCATCAGAGAGAACATCATGTGCCGATACGGAGTGCCCAGCGAGATCATCTCAAACAATGGGACTCACTTCGAAGGAGATTGTGACCAGCTGCGGCCGAATTCGAGTCACACGTCACAAGTCTTCTCCTTACGGACCACAAACCAATGGTGCGGTAGAGGCGGCCAACAAAACTCTCGCCATGATAATCGAAAAGATGACCGCCGGAGGTCGGGAGGCCCGAAAAGCTACATTTAGCCCTGCGGAGATACGAGCGTCAGTCAGGAACCGCCACGGGGAGACTCAGATTCGCGCTTACCTACGGAATAGAAGCGATGTTGCCGTGGAATTGGAAATTCCATCCCTCGAGTCCTCTTGGAAAACGGGATCAATGGTCGAATGGCTACAAAGCCGTCACGACGAACTTGCTCTACTCGACGAGCGCGGATTGAAAGCCATGGAACACACTCGAGCCTACCGGAGCGAGAATGGCCCGAGCATTCGATAAGAAAGTCAAGATCCGAGACATCGAGAGAGAGGCGACTTGGTGCTAAAGGAAAAGCCTCCTACGCGGACCAATCCCCTCGGAAAGTGGGAGCCTACTGGATAGGACCGTTCGTGGTACAAAGAATCTTCTCCGGAGGAGCCATGAAGCTAGCAGACTTGGACGGAAACCCTTTCGTTAACCCCGTTAACGGAAGCAAGCTCACGAGAATACTTTGTTTGAGGAAGAGCACGAGTCAACTCTCCTTCCCCATACCTGTCCCCCTCGGTAAATTAAAGTGCTAAAAGAGTAATACCCAATTTGGATACATTCCCGCTAATGATCCGGGTAAAAAGCAGTCGCACTTCTTTTTGTCTTTGCTTTTCTCAAATTCACCTAAAGTGTCGAACTACGGTGACTTGAGCCCCTTAGTCCAATTGTAAAAGGGGAACGTAGGCGGTCATCATTGGTTCGGTCTAAAAAACAAAAAAAAATACAATAAGCATCAATTGCTTGTGTTTCGAAAAACTCTTTTCATTTAACCTACAAATTCATAACGGTTAAAACATTCTTTGATGAGTTCAAGCACGGTCGACTCTTGACTCGCTACACGCTAGCAAAACTACAATAAAACATTAATCAATTAATGTGTACGCAATGACAATGGGTGGATACTCACGGGACGAGGTCAACCTAGTTTCCGTACTAGGTCCTTCATCCTTCTTCCCTTTCCCTTTTCCCCAGGCCAGTGTTCTTCACCTTCGCGGGAAAAATTCGGTAGGCCTTCTACTGGCTCGGGGACTCTTCCCGACGCCTCCGTCAAGCTTTGTGGTACATCAGCGCGACCCTTTCTCTAGCTCTGTCTAGAGCCGCCTCGCTTCGAGCCATCATCGGTGCTTTGATTGGCCTCTCGATCGGCACTTGTCTCATAATCGGCCATGGCATCGCCGATACGATTCCCGGGGTTAGCCCTCGCCGGTCCTCCTCAAGGTCAAGATGTCCAGGTGATCGGCACCCAGCGGCTCACTCCGTCTCCACAAGATAGCCATCTGTGTCTCCCCTATACACTCTTCGTACCGGTTCGGATCTTTGCGTCGACGAGCAATGCCCTCTCTCGGTGAAAGAGAACCACAGCGAGGAAAGGGCGTGTATTGCCACCACGGGTGATCGGCAATAGCGTCGAAGGATCTTCCATCCGCGAGATCCCACCTCGAAGGTAGCGGCATAACTCGGATCGATCGGTGCTTTGCTCCGGCCCGTCTTGTCGCGAGAACCAATGATGGAATATAGAAAGACGTGCGAGACGGCCCGGCACTCGACAGCCAGACCCTCTGAGTGGTCCTACAAGTCTGTAACTTCCAATGGGGAACCCACCATCGCAAGTGGTGCGTGCGAAAGTCACGGCCATCCGAGTTCCGGCTCGGCCTTTGATCGCCCATTATCACCGGAGAGGACGTCGAGAGAAAGACCAAGCGTCACAAGACATTGGCACCTCGGGCATCATCTGTAGCCTCTCCCTCGGCCACATGGTAAGCATAGCGGGACTCCTCCCCACATGTATCGGCTACCGGTCGCCATCCGACCTATGCCCGGGAACGTCTCGCCCAGAGACCCGGCGGCACGATGTCTCCCCCCGCTCCGGTTTGCCTCACCGGGTCCGATGCGTGATGGCACACGCCCGAGAGACGTGAATGTGAGCAGTAGCAATCGCGCCTGAGCAAACGCGTCCCACGAAAAGACGCTCCCCTCGGCTCAGGCAAATCTTTCGGGCGGTCCCGAAATGTCAACGTAATCGGTATCTGTAGCTCACGTATCCTCGTATGCTTCTCCAGTGAGATACCAAACAAAGACACTAGTTTCTCAGCGGTGGCCATGCCACCGGCATACGGAAGAACTAGTTGTTCCGTCTCGGGTCCTCCCGAATGGCCCGGAAATCTTCAAACGTAGGGGTGATCTCGTTGTACGAAAGGCTGTACACATTCCTCCGTACGTCCCGAAGCGAGACGCGGCTCTCAAAAGATCCCAATCGGCATGAGCTCCTTCAAAGCCCAAGCAGATTTAATCCGTAACGACCTTCGAAAAACCCTTTGTTACGCCTCGTGTGGTTCCGTACCCACGGCGAAAGTTGTCCAAATATCGCTCTTGCATCCGAGACGATAACTTGGGAAAGGGAGCCATGAAAAATGAAAGGAACCTTGGAAGTTTGAGAGAATTCGGCGAGAATGATCAAAAACTATGTGCGGTTTCTTAACCAATTGCAAAGTGAGCGCAATTTAAAGAATACGGAAATTCATTCCAAGTCAGTGCCGGACTCCTACTGCGATTAACTTGGTCAACTCTGCGGCAATTGCCTAAATTGGAAACATTTCCAAACAACTCCTGTTCACCCTTAAGAAACTGCGTCTTTGCCCATGGTTTCATTCAACCAATATCGGTATCCCTTCCGCTGGGCTCGTGCAACGGTGCAAATAATTAATAATTAGTGCATACATGCTTAATTTTTGACCCGTTCAATTTTTAGTGCATTTCTCATTTTATTTATTTTTGATTAACCTACTTCCTTATTTGCCAAAAATAACGAAGGTGATCACAAAATAAATATGCGAAATCTGAGTTCCACCCACGGGCGCCTTTTTGCAAATACGAGTTCAAATCAAATTTGTTCACGACAAATACATGCATTTTGTCTAAACAAAGCGGTAAAGAAAGAAAGCGGTAAAAAGGACTACTACGAGTCACGCTCGTCATCCGTGCACTCGACGCCTTGGCTGCTCCACCATTGCTTAGGATCAGTCGCAAAGCAGGGAACTCGCCAAATTCCTCCCGGTAGGGAATAGGCAAAAGGCCTCCTCGGAGTGCGCGAACTCGAGGACTCCCCCTCTCGCACCCCGGAGTGCGCGGAAGAAGGAGCTCCAAATCCGGTCGTTCCGCTCGCGGCGGCTAACCCCTGTGTAAAGTCCTCCCCACCCAGGTTGTGTGGGAGCGGGCGAATCTCTCGGCCTAGACGGCCCGATCCACGGACATCCACGCTCCTCCGGGAGCTGCACCGCATGAACTCCACGAGCCTCCTAGCGTAGGCGGACCACCGATCCACCGGCCTCATGCAGGCGTCGTTGTACGTGCGGCCGGACACTGCGAACCGGGGAAAGCCATCGGAAGACAAGCGAAAGTACGGATGCAACATTTGCGGAATACTACTATCAAATGCGAGAAAATCAAAAGGTGCTCACCGAAGCATTGGGGTCCGCCTGTATCGTGGTCTCGGCTCGGCGGAGCGGGATCACAAGTCGCTACGCGAACCATCCGGCCCCTCGTACGCCGGCCTAGCTCGTGGGACCGGAAAATCTCGAGGACCTCCGGGGACCTCGCCCTCTCTATCTTTGCACTTGCGGGCTCCTAAGCCTCGTCCTCAAGAAAACATCATGGCGGCCCCGCTATGATGTACTCGGTGTACATGCCATGTATGTACCCCTCCGGGTCCTCTATCGGCATCTCCAGGGGATCTTGCATGTAAAGGAGGATCCACGGCACCAAGGAAGGGACCCCGGCCTATCTTTGACGAGTCACCCTCTCCCCGGATACATGGCATCGCAGTGAAGTCCCACCGGGAGCTTCCGCCGCCGTGTAGTCTCGCTAGCAATACGAACGGCTACGGCATCGAACCTACTCCACCGGGTCGGCTTGATCCTCTCGAGAGAACTCCCGATTCGGTGCACGAGACACCTCCTCGTATGACACTCGAGTGCCAACTCTCGAAGAGACCGCCCTCTTCGCTTTCTTACGCCAAACCGGCATGGCGGGGAACGGGGGTCGGTACGGCTCCTTGATGTCCCAATCTGCGGATGAACACCTCATAGCACCGGACACCAAGAGAATGGAAAGTTATGTCGGCTACTGAAAGCGGATACATACGAGTACATAAAAGAGGCAAGGAAGAGAAAAGTACGTAAACTTACATCCAAGACGGGCGTGAAGCGGCTAAAGGAGTGCTCCTCTCCCCACGAGAACTTTGTCTAGGGAATGATAGAGCTCGGCCAGTCCAGCCTCCCCCCACGCGAACCCCCTCACGGCATCCAAGTCTATCAGTGACCCGAGCAAAGGGAAGTGATAGGACGTGTCAGAAGTCGGGAACAATGTCGCTGACAGCGCAAACCAAAGGAACCCTCGAGCCAGGCGCTCCGCGGTCATCCTCAAGGATCCCGGCCCGGATAAGCGGCGACACCCGCCTCAGATGCCTGCTCCATCGGCCTATCACCGAATGCCTAAGCCCTGGAATCGGTAATATCAAAACCCGGCAGCCCGGAAAAGCGCTCAGGGGTATAACCATCAACCCACACCGGCGTGTTGCCATAAGTCGGCAACCCGGTGATAGCGGCAAAATCCGTGGGAGTCACCGTCGCCTCCCCATCGAAATGGAAAGTGTGGGTCGTATCCCACCAATACTCGCTCGAGCAACATACATGGACTGGCCCTCGGCGTATCATTTGTGCGGCCACGGCAGACTTGATGAACCCAGCTAACCCGGAGTCAAGCACCAGCTGCCGCGGACTCCTCTCTCCCTCTCGAGCCACGTTCGGGATAATATCCCACAATGCTCGCACCGCCTCAAAAGCACCCCGACTCTTCTGGTTGTGGGTATTAACCGTCCCTGTCCCCTGGAGACAAACAGCACAGAAGCAACGTCAACAGAATGCACCAACGCATGTCAAAAGGATGCAATGCAGATACGGTTCTCATTCATTTCCTACGTATATTCCCATCATTTCGAAAACTCCGTCGAATCCGGAACTTTCAAAACCTTTCGAAAACTCCGTCGAATCCGGAACTTTCAAAACATTTTGAAAACTCCGTCGAATCCGGAACTTTCAAAATCTTTCGAAGACTCCGTCGAATCCGGAACTTTTAAAATCTTTCGAAAACTCCGTCGAATCCGGAATTTTCAAAATCTTTCGAAAACTCCGTTGAAATCGGAACTTTCAAATCTTTTTCGAACATTTCGAAAATTTACTCCGTCCCGAATTAAAGCTACTTTAATTTTGAAAAATGCATCTAGACATGGAATTTTGCAACCAAAATTTTTATGTCATCCACCCATAGTGTCAATTAAACTACATCCTAGTCAATTTCGACAACAATTCATGGCAAAGTCAAAAGCCCCAATTCGGGCACCAAAATCCCTAAGTTCATTCCTAAACAAATTTCTAACATTTAAAGAATGCACATTCTTAAAATTAATGGAATTTGTAGGAAACTTACTTGTCTCTTGATCCCATCCTTGGAGTTGTGTCTATCCCTCGCCGGATAAAACTCCGCCGGATTCAATGGATGCACAATGGTTCGAATGGTCCGAACCAACCGTGTTCTTTCGTCATCGGTCCTTCCGTGGCGAGCCATTGGTCCCAAATCACCTTCCATAGCGATTTTCCTTCACAAATACGAGCAAACCTTGCAATTTGGGATGAAAATTCTCTCCTCTTTTCTCTCCTTTTCGCCGGAAATAATGAAAGAAAATGGCTTCTCCTTCCTCGGCCTCGGCGCTGAAAAGGACA
Source organism: Adenophora triphylla var. japonica (assembly GCA_022495995.1). NCBI lineage: Eukaryota > Viridiplantae > Streptophyta > Magnoliopsida > Asterales > Campanulaceae > Adenophora > Adenophora triphylla. The sequence goes on along the minus strand of JAFEMH010002063.1, from coordinate 210,049 downwards.
TGGTCAAATTCAGTAAAAGTCCGGCCGGACTCTTACTGCACCAGAAAAATTTTTGCCACTTTGGTCCCTCAGCTTTATGTAGTTCCAATTTTACCTCTTTTGGCCCTCCCAAAAGTATAAAATTTCCCCAGTTAGACATTTCTAACACCCCATCCCCCGAGGATAAATTCCCAGTTAGTTTTCACTAACGCTCGTCTCCAGACGTTAAAATTCCTAATGGTTTTCACCATTACTCAAATCCTTAATCGCGACCTTTCACGGTCCGATCTCAATTCTCAATCGCGACCTTTCACGGTCCGATTCCAATTCTCAATCGCGACCTTTCACGGTCCGATCTCAATCCTCAATCGCGACCTTTCACGGTCCGATCTCAATCCTCAATCGCGACCTTTCACGGTCCGATCCCAATTCTCAATCGCGACCTTTAACGGTCCGATTTCAATCCTCAATCGCGACCTTTCACGGTCCGATCTCAATCCTCAATCGCGACCTTTCACGGTCCGATTCCAATCCTGAATCGCGACCCTTTCACGGTCCGATTTCAAATCCTTAATCGCGACCTTTCACGGTCCGATTCCAATCCTCAATCGCGACCTTTCATGGTCCGATTTCAAATCCTGAATCGCGACCTTTCACGGTCCGATTTCAAATCCTTAATCGCGACCTTTCACGGTCCGATCTCAATCCTTAATCGCGACCTTTCACGGTCCGATTCCAATCCTCAATCGCGACCTTTCACGGTCCGATTTCAAATCCTTAATCGCGACCTTTCACGGTCCGATTTCAATCCTTAATCGCGACCTTTCACGGTCCGATTTCAATCCTCAATCGGGACCTTTCAAGATCCGATCTCAAACAGTCAATCGCGACCTTCGCGGTCCGACCTCCACTCTCATATCGAAACCTTCGCTGTTCATTCCACCTCACCTGCAGCAGCAATAAGCCCGAACCCCAAGGCACGAACGCCTTGCAACAATTCTTCCCGGCCGCCAGTCGTAAGCCCGACCGTTCCACCTCAGCGGCAGCTGCAATAAGCCCGCACAACAATCCCTCTTCGGCCATCAAGGTAAGCCCGAATGCTCATCCCCAGCAGGATAAACCTGGCAACATCAATAAGCCCAGCACCCAAGGCACGAACGCCTTCGTCACAGGATAAACGTATCCTCGCAGCTCCGGTTTGAGGCGCCACACGCCCTCGTCAGCATCGCAACTCCGGTTTGAGGCACCACACGCCCTCGTATGGTTCAGCAACTCCGGTTTGAGGCGCCACACGCCCTCGAAGGTTTCAGAAGTCCCAGGTTCAGACGCCTCCTAATAGTCTCCATTCAGGTACAGGTACCTCGCGAATGGTCTCATTCAGGTTTAGACGCCGCCTAACATGTCTCGCTCAGGTCAAGGTCCCCATGCGCGGCCCTTTCCCCCTTTCGAACTACGATCGGCTTGATTCCCGCTCGGGATACGTAGGAATCCTTTTCGCTAAGGGTCCAGCCAGCTGACCGCCCAGGTCTCTTTCAAAGTAAGGCATCCCGATTTGGATCCTTATCTTTTCAACGACCCCGCCTCCTTCGGAGGAGGCGTCGGCGAGGGGCTAGCGTAAGTACCCAAATCCGGATCGTCAAAATCCGTCGGAAAGTTAACAGAAATCCGTTAAGCGGCCCGCTCCAGGTTAACCGGAACTCGTTAAACTCCCGTTGCCGTGCCAACGAGACGTCCGGGGCTGCCCCGTGCATCCCGACGTCGAACCGTACTTAACACGTGTCATCACACGTAAAGTACGTCTTTCCGAAAAATGCACTTTTCGGCACTTTAGGGGCATTTCGGACATTTTCCGGTTGTTATTTTAAAAAACGGACAAAACCGGGACCAGGGGAACGAACTCCCAGCATGGTGGTGACTCGGAGGGCACGTGGAAGCCATGCCACCTCCCTCTAGTCACTCTTCAATCACAAATCAAGGCCAAAAGACCAAAATACCCCTGATTTGCAAGCCAAGTCGTGGGACTCCTGTGCACATTTTACGAAATTGCCCTGCAAGTCCTTCAAATTCTCGAAATACCACAAAACCCCCTGGATTCGGGCAAAGTCCGTCCGAACTCCTCTCGCATTTTTCACCTATAAATAGAAATGGCTGTCAAAGCCAAAAAGAGAGAATTTTTACCCCAAAATTTCACCATCCTCACGGCCCAAACTGGTTTACACCCCTTCCGAGCTTCCGTTCTGCCTCGATTCGCGTGAAACCTTCGTATTTCGATCAAATACGCCCCTTTCCACTTCGAAACAACCTTTCGAACTACTTTTCGTGTCCCGTACACACCTTCCGAGCCAAAGGAGTCGACCCTAGCCATAGGTATAACTCCCTCTCTCTAAATCTCTCGTTCCGTCTCGGTTTACGCGCCAGTCGCTACAACCGTTTCGAACGTCGTTATCGAAATGTAGACGCCTCCGTCTAACGGGGTCCGATACGTTTTAGCCCCTCGATCCTCTTCTCTTTCCGTAAGAGAAGTAATCACGGGTTAAAACGGCGTTCCGACCCCGTTCCGTTTACTTTTATGTCATTTACCAATTCCGGATCGATCGATCCGTTGATTGTCATTTAATTTCTGTCATTTACAAATCCGAGCCGATTGGCCTCGTTGATCGTCATTTACAAATCCGAGCCGATTGGCCTCGTTGATCGTCATTTACGATTCCGGATCGTTTGATTCCGTTGACACTGCTTTAAATACTGTCATTTACAAGTCCGACCCGTTTGGATCGTGATAGTATTTACTTTTCAAAGTCCGAGTCGCAACCCGATTCGTTGATCGCATATCATTTAAAACGCATTTTTCCCGTAAAAATCGTTAACAATGTAATGCCCGGTTCAAAACCGGAGTTCGTCCGTCGAACTCTCTTTCAAAACTCGCGACATGACGTTTGGCCTCCAAACGCTCATCTTCAAACTAAAAGCCGCCATTTGACACTCAAAATCATTTAATACGCATTTTTCCCGTAAAAATCGTTAACAATGACTCGCCCAGTTCAAAAAACCGGAGTTCGACCTTCGAACTCCTTTTCAACTCAAAATCGATGTTTGCCACGCGAACGCTCATTTCAAACTCAAAATTGACGTTTGCCACGCAAACGCTCATTTCAACTCAAAACCGACGTTTGTCATTCAAACGCTCGTCTTTTCAAACAAAGTCACCTAATCAACGTTTGTCATTCAAACCAAGATTAAGCTTGTCATTCAAGCCCCCATTTCAAAAGACACACACACACACACGTTTTCGAGAAAGGTAGAAAGACTCGTCATGCGAGGCGTTTCGGGCGATCTCGTAATACTCTACCCGAAACGTAACTTGACCTCCGAACCTAACAATCTCTGGTACTAAAAGCTTTTTACTCGTTTTTGCTGCCAATAAAAATGATCCCCGTTTTCAAAGCTTTTTCCTAAGTTTTTACTACCAATAAAAACGACACCATTTTCAATAGCCGTTTCTCAACGTTTGGGCTCAAAATACAAAAACCGCGTGGCAACTCCTCATTTTTCCTTCCCATGAAGCGAGGTCTCATACACCAACCCTCCGCGAAAGACAACCGCGTTTCGCGCCCGCGCGAAATCCCGGGTAATTTCACCCCATCATTACCGGCTGATGCAGACATTCTGAAACCCGGGGTCGGAACAAACGGTGAAGCTGACGATGCGCTTGACTCTTCCCAACTAATCAAACGGTGACCCGGTGCCCGAAACCAAGCTTTGTGAGGAGCTGCGGGGGAAAAGGCACGAGGGTTCAGTTGTCTGGGGATAGAAGGAGGGTAGGTGTTTGGGCTTTGGACTCATGCAACATGCAGTTATTTGTTCTTGTTTACTTAAAACATGTTTTATTAACCTAATCGGTTGGAAAAGATTGCTCTTCTTTTTTCGCAAACTACTCTGGATCCTGGATCAGTGGGCCTCGTCACTACGTCTATAAGCCCCTCGTATTCCACCTGTATTTCGACCTCCCAGGGTGGACAGCCCCGGGCGAGGGTCCTATAGGGCAAGCGGGTCCCACCGACCGAAAGAAAACGATCCTAAAAGTCTGGCGGGTAATCGAGTCTTAACGAGCATTCGATGTAAATTACGGACAAAGTTGACGTCAAAGTCAAGATCATGTCCGAGGGCTCGACAAAAAGTCGGCATGATTTGGACTGATAAATGTCCACGATTGATCTTGACTTGTCATCAATTAGGCAGTAATTAGGCATGGAATAATCATTAATCCTTGATGACTCAGTGTCATGCTGGGAGTCTGTGTATAATTTGTGCCAGTCAGAGTCAAAGTCAAGGCGCCAGTCAATATCTGGTCAAAGTCCGTGACGGAAAACCGGCAGGACTTCGACTGATTAGGGTCCCCGAAATATATTGACTTGGTATGTCCACTAAAGCTTGAAAGGAAAGGTCTATACACAGACAGGGCATGACACAGACCAGACTAAAAACCAACCGGCTCTCGGACAAAGTGTGTCACGGACAAGTGCATGGTCGACACGAGGCTCCATGGGATGTTTGGGTAGTCCCGTGCTTGCACCGAGAGGCGTAATAAGACCAAACGGGCCGCGACGGGGATTTTCCCGGGTTAGGGACGTAGTGTGCAGTGTAAGGTCACGTGCGCGTAGTGTGCAAGCAGTCTATCTTCTTTTTCTGAGTAAAATAGAAATTTTTCATGTGTCTTAAAAAGAATGATGCATGATTTTTTTTTGAAAATTTTCTTTTTTTTTTTGATAAATCCTTTTTTTTTTTGAAAATCTTTTTTTTTTGAAATTCTTTTTTTTTTTTGAATTATTTTTTTTTTGAAAGTAAATGCACACATAAGCACATAATTCAAAATCCGAGGCAACGGGTCCGACAGTCAAAATTTTGACTTTTCCGAGGCGGCCAAAACAACATGAAAATGTGAAAAATCAACACACACCACAAATGATTTCAAATGCCGGGACGGAAGCTTGACCCTCAAAAGCTTTTTTTTTTTTTTTTGAAAACAATGATACCGGTACGTGGAATTGTTAAACCACAATTTATCCCCGACTCGTGTTAGGAGGCGATAACGGGAAGTTTAATGGTTTCCACCAATATACCAAATATCATATTTTTTTTAAAAAAAAAAAGCTTAAAAATCCCCAGCGGAGTCGCCACTGTGATGTACCCGATTTTTTTTTGAAAATCAAACGGAGTCACCACGCCATTTTTGTTTTAAGGGCCAAAACTTTGAAAAATGCCCGAAATGAAAGATTTGGGTTCGGAGGTCACGTTACACGCCGGGAAGAACGTTAGTGTTCACCCGGAATGCCTCGTAAAACGAGTCTTCCAAGTATTAAAAACCATTTGTGTGTGTGTGTGTGTGTTTTGGCCAAAATAAGTTGAAACTGAAAAGTAAAAATTGGAAACTCTTTATTAGACTTTGAAAAAATCCCATGATTTTTGGTGTGATTTTTGGGTTGAGTTTTGGGACTCAAAAGATTTTTTGAAGTTGAAAACCAATTCTGCCAGAATGAAAAAGGCAGTGGACACTTGATTTTAAAATGGATTTAAGGGCTTTAAAACTTCATAATCTAAGGAAACTCAGAGAATGAAAGTTGTTCTAGACACCTTAAATAATATTTCTGTAAAAGAATTTTCCATTTTGGAGATGATTTGAGGGACCAAAACCTTCTGGAAATCTCAAATGTGAAATCTGGGTTTCCAGAGACTGATGAACTGAACTTTAAAAGATAATTTGAAAAAGGGAGTTTTACTGACGCAAAAAATAAAGTAAAAATATTTCTGGAAAGCTCTGGATGTTGGATACAAAAAGTGTTTTGTAGTCAACGCCAAATTCCAAGTTCATCTGTGTCCAAAAAATTAGACCATTGACAGAGGTCTTAGAGAAAGGCTACTGGACAGCAACTTTCTCTTGAAGAAAAACATGATTTTAAAGGGGTTTTGGCATCCATGCTTGTCCCCATTTCCCTAAGCTTTGATTAGTGATCACTAAACATTTTAGTGGTGATCTACTATATCAAGCTATCCTTGGGTTACATTAGGACTTTAAGCATTTCATTTGCTTGGGAAGGGGAATTTTGACTTGAAACAAAGATTTTCTTTGTATGAAAATGATTTTTGAAAACTCTTTTGAGTGAGAAATATTTTGGAAAACACTTTTTAAGTGAGTAAGAAGTAATTTGGACCCTTTAAATGGTCATCCATGGGAATTTATTCCAAGGTGACTACATTTTTAGGTCAAGCAAAGATGAACAAGTTGATGAACAAACTACATTTTTGAAGTTTGAGATGCATGCATGGATGAGGGGATTTTTGGGTAATAAGAGGGAGGTTATACCTATCTTCTCTTGTGTTTGTATTTGAATGGATTCAAGGCTTGAATGTGTTTAGGTTGGAATATATTTAGGGTTTGTGATTAGAGTTGGTCAAAGAGAAAACAAGTAGATAACAATTAAGTCCTCTATGTTTTCTCTCTAATCCTCCTCTTAAGGGGTGATTGAAGCTTGGACTTGTGTATGAATGGGAGTTATTTGAGAGTATTTGGAGTGAGTGGGGTTTGGGAAAGATTCAAGAGAAAATGGTGGCAATCTAAGGATTCCCACTGTTTTCTCTCTATTTTTCGCTTGAGTCATTGCTATGTGTGAATTATGTTGTGTAGACTGAGAGAGGAGGGTTCAATTTATAGGCCACTGGGAGAGGCATAATCATCCGCGCGGACAAGTCAGGAGGCGTGCACTGTTCATTAAATGCAGCTCCAGGCTTTGGACACAAGGAATATCTTTTGAAAATTCAAACTGGTTGCTGTTTTTCAGCTTGCCAATTCGGGTGTTTTCCAATTTCTTTTCTTTTTAAGATGCTTTTCTTGGTTTAACCTTAAATGGAAATCCCTAATCTATCCTTGCTTTGTTAGAAAGGTTAGGAATTGTTAGAAATGTTAAGAATGTTAAGACTTTCGTTAATTTTCTAACGAAAATGCTAACAACTCAAATTGGAGCACTTACAATAGGGTATAGTGTATTGTGTATAGTGTATAGTGTATAGTGTATAGGGTATAGGGTATAGTGTATAGTGTATAGTGTATAGTGTATAGGGTATATGGTATAGGGTATAGGGTATAGGGTATAGGGTATAGGGTATAGGGTATAGTGTATAGTGTATAGTATATAGGGTATATGGTCTAGGGTATAGGGTATAGGGTATAGTGTATAGTGTATAGGGTATAGGGTATAAGGTATAGGGTATATGGTATAAGGTATAGTGTATAGTGTATAGTGTATAGGGTATAGGGTATAGGGTATAGTGTATAGTGTATAGGGTATAGGATATAGGGTATAAGGTATAGTGTATAGTGTATAGTGTATAGGGTATAGGGTATAGGGTATAGGGTATAGGTATAGTGTATAGTGTATAGGGTATAGGGTATAGGGTATAGGATATAGTGTATAGTGTATAGTGTATAATGTATAGTGTATAGGGTATATGGTATAATGTATAGGATATAGGGTATAGGGTATAGTGTATAGGGTATATGATATAGGGTATAGGGTATAGGGTATAGGGTATAGGGTATAGTGTATAGTGTAAAGGGTATAGTGTATAAGGTATAGGGTATAGTGTATAGGGTATAGTGTATAGGGTATAAGGTATAGGGTATAGGGTATAGGGTATAGGGTATAGTATATAGGGTATAGTGTATAGGGTATAGTGTATAGTGTATAGTGTATAGTGTATAGTGTATAGGGTATAGGGTATAGGGTATAGGGTATAGGGTATAGGGTATAGGGTATAGTGTATAGTGTATAGTGTATAGCGTATAGCGTATAGGGTATAGGGTATAGTGTATAGTGTATAGGGTATAGGGTATATGGTATAGTATATAGTGTATAGTGTATAGGGTATAGGGTATAGTGTATAGGGTATAGGGTATAGGGTATAGTGTATAGGGTATAGTGTATAGTGTATAGTGTATAGGGTATAGGGTATAGTGTATAGTGTGTAGTGTATAGTGTATAGAGTATAGGGTATAGGGTATGGGGTATAGTGTATAGGGTATAGGGTATAATGTATAGTGTATAGTGTATAGGGTATAGCGTATAGTGTATAGCGTATTGTGTATAGTGTATAGTGTATAGTGTATAGTGTATAGGGTATAGGGTATAGTGTATAGGGTATAGGGTATAGGGTATAGGGTATAGGGTACAGTGTATAGTGTATAGTATATAGTGTATACTGTATAGGATATTGGGTATATGGTATAGTGTATAGGGTATAGTGTATAGGGTATAGGGTATAGTGTATAGGGTATAGGGTATAGTGTATAGGGTATAGGGTATAGTGTATAGGATATAGTGTATAGGGTATAGGGTATAGGGTATAGGATATAGGGTATAGTGTATAGTGTATAGTATATAGTGTATAGTGTATAGGGTATAGGGTATAGGGTATAGGGTATAGTGTATAGTGTATAGGGTATAGGGTATAGTGTATAGTGTATAGTGTATAGTGTATAGGGTATAGGGTATAGGGTATAGTGTATAGTGTATAGGGTATAGGGTATAGTGTATAGTGTATAGTGTATAGTGTATAGTGTATAGGGTATAGGGTATAGGGTATAGGGTATAGGGTATAGGGTATAGGGTATAGTGTATAGTGTATAGTGTATAGGGTATAGGGTATAGGGTATAGGGTATAGTGTATAGTGTATAGTGTATAGTGTATAGGGTATAGTGTATAGTGTATAGTGTATAGTGTATAGTGTATAGTGTATAGTGTATAGTGTATAGTGTATAGGGTATAGGGTATAGTGTATAGTGTATAGTGTATAGTGTATAGGGTATAGGGTATAGGGTATAAGGTATAGGGTATAGTGTATAGTGTATAGGGTATAGGGTATAGGGTATAGGGTATAGGGTATAGGGTATAGGTATAGTGTATAGTGTATAGGGTATAGGGTATAGGGTATAGGATATAGTGTATAGTGTATAGTGTATAGTGTATAGGGTATAGGGTATAATGATTATAGGGTATAGGGTATAGGGTATATGGTATAGTGTATAGGGTATAGTGTATAGTGTATAGGGTATAGTGTATAGGGTATAGGGTATAGTGTATAGGGTATAGTGTATAGTGTATAGGGTATAGGGTATAGGGTATAGGGTATAGGGTATAGTGTATAGGGTATAGGGTATAGGGTATAGTGTATAGTGTATAGTGTATAGGGTATAGGGTATAGTGTATAGGGTATAGGGTATAGGGTATAGGGTATAGTGTATAGGGTATAGGGTATAGTGTATAGGGTATAGTGTATAGTGTATAGTGTATAGGGTATAGTGTATAGTGTATAGGGTATAGTGTATAGGGTATAGTGTATAGGGTATAGGGTATAATGTATAATGTATAATGTATAGGGTATAGCGTATAGTGTATAGTGTATAGTGTATAGTGTATAGTGTATAGTGTATAGGGTATAGTGTATAGGGTATAGGGTATAGGGTATAGGGTATAGTGTATAGTGTATAGTGTATAGTGTATAGGGTATAGGGTATAGGGTATAGTGTATAGTGTATAGGGTATAGTGTATAGGGTATAGGGTATAGTGTATAGGGTATAGTGTATAGGGTATAGTGTATAGGGTATAGTGTATAGGATATAGGGTATAGTGTATAGGGTATAGGGTATAGGGTATAGGGTATAGGGTATAGTGTATAGTGTATAGGGTATAGTGTATAGGGTATAGGGTATAGGGTATAGGGTATAGTGTATAGTGTATAGTGTATAGTGTATAGGGTATAGGGTATAGGGTATAGTGTATAGTGTATAGGGTATAGGGTATAGGGTATAATGTATAGTGTATAGGGTATAGTGTATAGTGTATAGGGTATATATAGGGTATAGGGTATAGGGTATAGTGTATAGTGTATAGTGTATAGTGTATAGTGTATAGTGTATATATAGGGTATTAGGTTTAGGGTTTAGAATTTATTTATTTTTTCAAAAATAATATTTATTGACTCATATTTATTTTTTTGAGAGTAATTTAAAATAACTTTCATATTTTATATAAATAAAAATAATGATATTTATTAAATTAAAATTAATAAATATTTATGATTTATTTATTTTTTCAAAAATATAATAAAAACAATTATATTTATTAATAATAGCGGCGGAAATTTCCGTCGCTGAGTTTAAAATCAGCGGCGGAAATTTCCGTCGGTGAGCGTGCCACGTCATTGATCCATGTGAACATATAGGTTAGCGTCGGATTTATCAGCGACGGAATATTCCGCCGCTAAATATTAATTATAGCGTCGGAATTTAATTTCCGCCGCTATAATTATTATTTAGCGGCGGAATATTCCGTCGCTGGGGGAAATTATAAATACTGGTTTTAACATTCTGAAATCAATTACGCCATATTTCCTCTCTCTCTCTCTCTTCCCGCTATCTCTCTGCGACCTAGAAAGAAGAAGAAGAAGCTCTCACGCCGCCGTCTGTCCACCTCTCCACCGTCTCCGTTCGAGCTGCTGCCGCCGTCTCCGTCCGTCCACCTCTCCACCGTCCGTCTCGAGCTCTCACGCCGTCGTCTCCGTCCGTCCGTCCGCCTCCTTCCACCGTGTTTCTCTCTCTTCTCTGTACTCAACCAGGTATTTCGATCGATTTCTCTTTCTATCTGCAATTATCTGTATCTATTTAAACAATTTGACAGACCATAATCTCTTTGAAGTTCATTAATTTAGAAATCATTGAAGATCATACTTTAGTTCTTGTTCATTGCCCGTGTGACCTATTCGATGAAATTCCCCACATTAATTCCGAAATTTTTTTTTAGGGGCGTGTTTTCTTGAAACAAAGGGGTTAAAATTTGTAAAAGTGTGATTTTTATACTAACAATTCATTTTTTTCCCCTAAAAAATGATAGTGGCTACTGTTTCTAATCCCAAGTGTAAGGTTGATCTTAGGATCACCATCTGGAAATGGACTTTTTAATTCTTTTATTTTAATTTTAATTTTAATTTTTACTTTTAATTTTTTGAAAAGTGATTAAGGAATGAGAAAGATAGGGGAATGGGGGTGGTGGAAATTATTTATATATAATTTATTGTTAATTGTAATTGAATTTATATACCTATTTTCATTTTTATTTTTGTTTTTGGTGAAGTGTAATTTGAGTATGATGATATATAGAATGATAATAGCCACAAACGTGATCTCCTCATATTTTCTTTCAATTTGCTGTCTTTTGAATTTTAGTGTATGATAATTGCTAAGACACTTGTTGAATGGTGTGGCTGCAGCTGGATTTGTAACTTCTTCTTTGGTGCAACTATTTATCATCCGTTCTAGATTTTTGGCTTCTTTTTTTTTTTTTTAATCATTGAAATTTACATTTTGCCTTGCTTGATCTTTGATAATTCTATATGGTTTATCTCTCTTCTGCTTATGTCGCCTACGTTTGTGCTCCATTTATCTTTTTTTGATTTTGTTGTAAGCTTGTTTTAATCTGTAAAACTCTTGTTTTCGTTTGGGCTATTGTTGTTTGATGTTATAAAGTTATACTCCCTTGGATCTAATAGAAGATGTGGGTATTCTTTTAAAGTCTGTCCCATATCTAACATTTACTTTATGGATTATCTTTTAACCGCTAAAAAATTTGTCGCGGTCGAAACGTATGTTCTTCTTAACTGCGACGAGGTTGGGGAATATATCAAGTAAGTCATTGATGTTATGTTTACGCCTCGTCGATTAAATTATGCATGTTTAATTACCTGCATATGAAATGCCTTGTTTAAACCTATTGCAGAATGTTTGAAGATTTAGCTCAGGATTTATCTCCAGAAATCATCGCAACTAGGACAGAAAGAGAATTTTCAAACTGGCTAAGGAAATATGTAAATATTTCGTTTCATTCAAATTTATTCTATACACTTCTTTAAACATTCAATCTTAAAATTGTATTAAATTGGTTACAATATTGTCTTATAGATAGCTGAACATCCGGGTGATGCCAAAGCTGCGAGGTTAAGACATTTAGCATCAAGTCCGTACTTGAACGTTCATTTATACAACGGTTATTTCGTGAATGGCTATGTGTTTCATACCAAAGCTTACGGGGGCTCTAAATTGACGTGGAATAGCGGTGTGAAGCTTAAAGGAAACCTTGATTATTATGGCGTCCTGAAAAAAGTAGTCGAGGTGGAGTAATTAGGTAGAAACAGTGTTGTCTTGTTCAATTGTGATTGGCGAGATGCTGTGCGAGGTGTTAAGAAGCACGCCATATTTGACCTCGTCGATGTAAAGGACTCGTCCAGACATAATGGCGACGACGTCTTCATCTTAGCATCTCAAGCACAACAGGTATACATGACTCCCTACCCTCGTCCGCTACCCGACGGATGGTGGGCTGTCTGGATGACCAAGGCTAGGAGCATGATTGACAACCTACCCTCGTCGACAACTACAGAGTCGTCATTAGAAACACCCTATCAAGAGGATGAAATGCCAATGCCACATAACGTTTCATCAGCTAATCATCCATTAGATGATGTCACTCATATTCCTCAAAATGTTGATGAACCCGAGGAGGATATCTTACCAGTGAATTTGCCAACTCCTCCGCCTCGTTCAGGTCATCTCGCGCACATTGATATTTATGAGGAAGAGGAAGAGGAGGAGGAAGAGGAAGAGGAAGAGGAACCAGAGTTTGATTCATCAGAGTCCGAAGACGAAGATGAAGAACTCGAGTTTTGTAGTAATTCAGAGTCCAGTGATGATGATGGGGACGAAGATTAATAATAGTTTAAAGTTTTATATGTATTGTGAATGCTTTAGATTATTAGAACTTTAAAGTTTTATATGTATTGTGAATGCTTTAGATTATTAATAGTTTAAAGTTTTATATGTATTGTGAATGCTTTAGATTATTAGAACTTTAAAGTTTTATATGTATTGTGAATGCTTTAGATTATTATTAATATCCGTCGTTTTATGTATATTGTGAATGCTTTAGATTATTAGAACTTTAAAGTTTTATATGTATTATGAATGCTTTATATTATTAATAGTTTAAAGTTTTATATGTATTGTGAATGCTTTAGATTATTAGAACTTTAAAGTTTTAGATGTATTGTGAATATATTGTTTTCTATTGTTAAAGTTGTATATTTTAATATTTTTACTGTAATACGATATGAGTTCTAGTAGAAAGGGAAAGGGTAAGAAGACTAAGCCCATCTACACATCTATTCTTGGGGCCCACGTAACCGTCCCGATCCGGTAGTGATGATGTCGACCCTTCACGCAGTAGTACTAGCTCCACCTGCGGGGCCGATACTCGGACTCACTCGTCGATTCTGATGGGATGATATTTGTCCGGATATCGGCACATTATGACCAGTAAGTAACTCTTCATTAATTTGATATAAGTTGGTTCCTTTTTGTTTTATATATAATTCATTATTTAAGTTAAAATGTCATTGTATAAATATACTTGGCAGGTTTGTAGGGGGATACCCTACCACAGGGACTAAGATCGGGCAATATTGGCGGTCTCGGAAAATGACCAAGTATTGGCCCAATCGGAAATCATTGCCACCGAGGCAGAAGGAGGATGCGTGGGAGGAGTTTAAGGTAATGTGTTAATGGTTTTTATTTAAAACTTAAATGTTAGTTTGTTATTAAAATGTTATAATTAATAATGATTATACTCTTTTAGTTTTGTAATGTTATCATTATATGTTGTAGGATAAATATTATTGGGCGCCGAAAATCGACGAGGCGACGGCTAGATATGTTTTCGATATACAGGCTCACAAGCTATTTAGGGATTTTATTGGTAACATATTTATCTATCCTTAATTAGTTTAATTAACAATGATTATACTCTTTTAATTTTATAATGTCATCATTATATGTTTACGAGATATTCATATTTTTTATAGGTACCATAAAGAGAAATTATTATACTAATCGGCTCGCGGCGGGACAACAGCCCTCGACACCTACTTGGATGACCGAGGAGGTGTTTCGTCAATTTTGCGAATATTGGGGGTCGGATGCGGCGAAGGCTATATCCGAACAGGCTAAGGCCAATAGAGCAGGCTCCTCGGGGTCGGCGGCGATGCATACCATGGGGACGCTCACGGTCGCCGAGCATCACGACCGCATGGTATGTATGTTAGTTTAAATGTAATAGTGTATGGATGCTTTTAAAAGGTTTATGCACGTATGTTAGCTAGGAGCCATGTTGATGCTATGAAATCCATGATTTTAGTGTAAATGTAGTGTATGCATGCTTTTAAATCAGTTTAAATGTTGCATTTATACAATTTCAATGTAATAATCTCGCTTATTTTATTTATAGGAAAGGGAGCATGGCCAGAATATCAGTTTTATGGATGTTTACGCTAGCACCCATCTTCGGAATCCTACAGCGCCCGATCAACCTCCGCAATGGGTTGACGATCGCTCTGCTAATGCCTTTGTAAGTAAACTATCATTAAATGACTTGATTTTGAATATGTAAATTTATTTATGTACCTTACATTGTGTATATGATTATAATTGTTTGTTTTATTTTGACAGAGAGCATATCAAGCCGCAGTTGTTCAGAAGGAACGCCTCCCGACGAGCCCGTCCCCTTCGTGCTCGATGTTTGGCACTCGGTCACCTCGAGGGACATCGAAAGAGAGGAGCCCGAGTGTTAGGGATGGGGATTACGGGCGTAATGCCCGTCGACGCCGACCGGCCGTCGGCGAAATGTTGCCCCGCCAGCGTTTGATCCGAGGGTTGACACTCTGGGAGGCTGCGTTGGAGGTGGAGAGACGCGAGCGGGCAAAGCTTGCGAGAGGCTTTGGAGGTTCGGGACGCAGATGCAGGAGGAGAGTGATCGGCGTCATGCGAGACTTCAAAGACAATTGGCGGCTGTTGATGGCTCATATCGGCGGGACTCCAGTGGTAATTCCCAGCCTCCCCCGAGTTGATTGCGGACTTTTTTAGACATTTTTGTACTAATTTATACTTGTTTGTAAACATTTGAGACATTTGGTACCCGCGGGAGCCCCTCCCCCCCTCGCCCCCCCTCTCCCCCCTCTCCCCCTCCCGAATTGGTACGGTGATATTTAGTTTTTATTTGGTACGCTGATATTTGATTTTTAGTTTTTATAGTTTTAGTTTTATAAATTGAAATGTTATATCAGGTACAAAAAATTTTTGTTTATTGATATTTTAAATTATTTTTTTTTAATTTATTTCAGAATCAGCGACGGAAATTTCCGTCTCTGAAATTAATTTATTTCAATTAATTTTTTTTACAGCGATGGAAATTTCCGCCGCTATATCAATTAATTTTAATTTAATTTTTGATTATAGCAGCGGAAATTCCGTCGCTGAAATAAAAATTAATTAAAATAAATTAATTTCAGCGACGAAAATTTCCGCCGCTAGCTCATTTAATTTTTATTTAATTTTTTATTTCAGCGGCGGAAATTTCCGTCGCCGTTATAAAAATTAAATTAAAATTAAATAATTTCAGCGACGGTAATTTCCGCCGCTGAAATTAATTTATTTTAATTTAATTTTTATTACAGCGACGAAAATTTCCGCCGCTGAAATTAATTTAATTAAATTAATTTTTATTACAGCGACGGAAATTTCCGCCGCTGAAATGAAAATTTAATTAAATTAAATTGATTTAACGGCGGAAATTTCCGTCGCTAGAACCATTAATTCACCGGCGGAATTTAATTCCGTCGGTAAAATCAAAAAATACCAGCGGAAATTGACTCGTCGGAGCACTGCGACGGGCTGGTAGCGGCGGACCACCGACGGAAATTTTCCGCCGGTGATTATTTTTAGCGACGGAAATTTAATTTTAGCGACGGAAATTTCCGTCGCTAAATGACCTTTTTCTGGTAGTGTCAATAACTTTATACATTTATTAATTAAAATTTCAACAATTAAGATTTCAACTATATAACTCTTATTCATTCAAATTAGACATTAAATAATTAAAATAAATTTTATTAACATCCTTAAAATCTCAAATAGGTTATTAAAATATCAAACTAACACATAAACATTTCAAATATCACGAAATGCATAAAATGAGATGTTACACCCCACCCCCACGTGCTCAACAAGTGCTTAAAATGGTGCCTAGGATTAGGGTCGTGATAGTATGACCCTAAGTTGAGACTATTCTAAGGCGTCTGGACCTAAGTTGAGACTATTCAAAGGCGTCTGGACCTAAATTGAGACTTAGTTCAGGAGTATGACCCTAAGTTGAGACTATTCTAAGGCGTCTGGACCTAAGTTGAGACTATTCTAAGGCGTCTGGACCTAAGTTGTTGAAGTGTTTGAGGACGTGGAGCGCCTCTGACTGAGTTGTTGAAATGTTGAGGATGTGGGGCGCCTCTGATCGAGTTGTTGAAATGTTTGAGGATGCACCGCAGGTGCTGGCCAAGGAGAGGAGGGATGGCTCATCTTCTCTTTCCTTCTTCGTTCTTACTTCTGCTGACTTCTTGGAGTATCCGATCGAGGAAGGTGCTGAGTTCACCGAGGATGATAAGGTGGCTGGCGGAGGCGCCGAGATGCAACATTCTTTACCAGGCAGTGGTGCCGATGACTCGGAGTTGGACTCTTTTTTTCTTTTCTGTGCATGTTATTGAGGTGAGCAACAAAATATTTGTATTTATATGCACAATGCATTCACATGTAATGAACTTTTTTGCACTTTATCGGTGATAACTTAGGAGTTGTTTCTACTTCCATTTTTTGTGTTTTGTGCACGTCGCATGAGCTTGAAATGTTTGTGGTATATAGGGGTTGAGGTAGCTTTGACAGATTCATGAGCGACGGCGGGAGTGACGTCTCATGGGACGTGTTTGCTTTGTGCGTGATAGCCACTCTTTTCATGGTTAGCTCCCTCAGGATATGCCACATCGCTTTGTTGGTTGTGGTAGGCCACTGCCGAACGGGCGAGGATATCGTTCCTTTGGTTCTGGGAGAAACCTTCCACGGTATAGACCGTCTGGCGATGAGGGACCGATTCATGCGTGGAGGAAGCCCCACTTTGATTTCCTTATGGTTGCGAGAGAGAGACTTCAAGCTATGATAGTGCCTCTGACATCTTTCAGTCCGTGGACGTTTGCTCAGCTGCCTCTTGTCTTAGATATGGATCAGTTCGCTTGGGAGAGGTAGACGGCTCGACTTGGCACGCACATCCGTTGGTGGGTTCCTCATTGGAGGATTGAGACTAGGAGGGCCTCTCAGGAATGTTCCTATGTTGTTAGGGTTCCGAGGCTATCTCAGTCCTCTTTCTACATCACATCGCTCGTTTCTCGACAGTTTGGGATGAGGCAGGAGCCTTTGCTGGGTTAGAGTGAGATTGCTACTATGATGGTATCTCCTTTCTCCATGACGGACCTATTCGCTTTCCTTCTCTTTCTGGACATATGGAAGTTTGCCGCTCTTCCTCCTGTGGTACTTCTAAGATGCCGGGATAGTATTGTTCTGTTCACCGAGTACCTGGATTGGTACGAGCGGCACCTTGGACAGACTCGAATTATTCTGGGGAGCAGGCGCGAGGCAATTTTGGGGAGCAAATGTAAGGCAATTCTGGGGCAGGGTTGGCATTCTGGTTACAGCCTTAGGAGCGCGGAAGCTTGAGCTAACCTGTAAGTACCCAAATCTGGTTCATGCCTTCCGGTTAAGTTTCCCGGCAATTCCCCGAACTTTCCTAAAGTTTAGGGGCAATTCTGGAACTTTCCCAAACCTTCCAAGGGGTGAAGGACTTGCTAGGAATTAACATTCCAAGCAGTCCCTCGCTGGAAGGGAGTTTCTAGGCGCCACCTTGCATGGTTCTAGAAACAGGCTGAGTCACAAAAGGATAAGACCGCACGGCTTCATTAGCCAGAGGTTAATGCCACACGGCTTCATTAGGAAGCACAAATCTGCCTATAAATAGAGGCCTCCTCTATTCATTTTGATATACAATTTTGAGTACTGTTACTCTGCCCAACTGAAACCACGAATTTCCAGAGTCCAAAACTCACTCAAAATCACCTCCCTCTTCTCCAAAATCCATCCAAAGTCACTCCTTCCTTAGGAAAACTTCAAGGGAGATAGAGGAAAATCACCATTGGTAACCTCTCCTTCCTTTCTCTTTGAAATATACTTGTTATCTTGTTATATTGCTTACTTGCTATTTATCTTACCATTTATTGCTATTATATGTGATTTATTGTCATAAAAATCAAGTCTTTACCATGTATACATCACATCCCCTTTTCCCCTTATCACATAGGATTCATGGGGAATCCATCCCAAGGATGAACAAGGACCCACAAGTGGCTTGTTCTAGGGAGGATTCCTCACATGATGATGTGAAAAATGTCATCTTTACATAAAAATGTCATCTTTATTATCATTATGTCATTCCCATTCCCTTGACCTTGCTTCTAAGGATTGTCCACCTAAAAAGGTTCTTAAAGGACATAGGAAAGCCTCAAAGGTCTTCCCTTTACATTCCTAGTCTTAGTTTTTATAGTGTTCATTACACTTGTTTCCATACAAATGCAATCTTTACTTTCAAATGAAACTTCCCATGTCCCTCATGGTTGGATCACTCTTCAAGGATTGTCTAGTGACCTTCCTAAGGCACAAAAAGACATAGGATGAGTATAAAGATCCAATCTTTATACCCCTCCCCTTAGTCCTTTGGTACTTGAAGCATCTCATGGGGCGTAGCGGTGTAAAGGTCTCATCTTTACATTGTTTCCTCCACATAAAGATGCCATAGTTGAAGCCCCTTTAGAAATGGACGAACCTAAGCCCTTACATCTCCGATCATCACTTGAGACGAGCATAACGTCCCTATTAAGCTCAAATCGTCTCAAGATATAGGATTGATGGGCAAAGGCTCTTCCTTTCTAAAGAGTCTCATTCTTGGACTATAAACGGGTCCCTATCTAGATCACATATGACTTTGTCCCAAAGAACGTTGGTTTAAAACACACCAAGGCTTCCAAGCCTAACATGGTTGATTATCCCAACGGGAGGGTGAAAAAGGTCACATAATGATGATCATAAGTCCAAGATGAGCACGAGATCAAAATCTCAAACACATCAAAATCCAAGGAATCCCGAGCGATAACTGAATGAGCGCTCGCCGAAAAATAAGTTTTGAGATGGGAGTCGCCACGCCATTTTAAAGGAAACATTGAAAACCTTTTTGAAATGAGAATTTGGGTTCGGGGGTCAGGTTACGTGTTGGAAAGAACCGAGAGTTTACCCAACACGCCTCGTCTGTAAACGAGTCTTTCAACGTTCAACATCCAAAATATTCAAGAGTGTGTGCAAATTGTGTGAGACGAGATATGTGATGAAATGCATATAAGTGCTTTGTTTTATTGATCAAGCTGAAGAATTACAACTTGTGAACCATTTGATAAGGGAGGCCACATCCCAATTACAATGAGAATGAACAGATTACAGTTTGGAAAAGTGATTTCTGCAGATTGGCAAGATGTGTCGCGTGACACAGGATCTTCTTGGCTAGTTGTGTCGCGTGACACAGGACGCATCCAGGCAAGTTGTGTCGTGTGACACAGGTTGCCATCCTGCAAAAACCTTACAGAATTAAACACAAACGAACTGAGATTGATCCAGATCCAATTACAACAATAATAAACCTCAGAAAACAATGAATCAACTATGAATCGACCAAGGGGGTGTGGATATGGGGAGATCCACACTCCCTTGGCGAGCAAGCCACAATTATGATGAGATCAAACCATGAATAATGAAATTATACCAAACAACTTGAATTAAACAGAGAGATGGCGATTGTGACTTGATAATCAGAGCAGATGGAGCTTGATTATCAAGTCAATGAACAGAGATTACAATGAATTGATTATGCAAAGAGCAAATATGAGAGAGAGAGAGAGAGAGGGAGTTTTTATCCTTGTAGATCCACGTTCTCTATACCAAGTTGGTATAGGGAACCTTCAATCAACTTCAGGAAGAGGATTTAAACACAGATGGAGGTAGATGGGTAAGATGTGTATGAGAGATGAGGGAATTGAAGGGAATTGGTATAGATTTGTGTGGAAGGAGGAGAGAGACGAGCTTCTGGGGGAATTTTGGCAGGGTGACAGTAGGGAAGTTGGAAAAGGATCCTCAAATGAGAGGGGGAGGGTCCAATTTATAGACTACTGATGAGGGCCAGTTGTGCCGCACGGCGCTACGCTTCAACTTTCCGTGGCTCGTTGTGTCGCGTGACACAACATGCCACTAACCGTTTCTGGCGCCAGCAACCTGCTTCTGAAACATTCCGAGTTAATTCCTTAAAAGTCCAAAATGAATAATTCTTTGTAGGTCCTTTTTCATGAAAATGACTTAAAAGTACTTCCTTCGCAAAAACTTATAAAAAGTTTCCGAAAGTCTCGGAATGGATCGGAAATTTACCAAAACGCCCCTAGTGCAATTTTATTATATTAAAAGGCACCTATAAAGGGTCGTGAATTGGATTTGCGTACTCACAGAGCCCCTCGGCAACATCACTTATGGAAGAAGTGAGGTTGTCGATAAAAAGGACCTAATCCCAATGAGCGACTGGGATATGGCAGATGGAGGAAGATGATTGATGGGGTTGGATGGTTGGACCTCTCGAGAGAGGTTTCCTACGTACCCCTAAGAGGGAATCAAACCTGATCATAGTTCGAAGGAGTGAGAACGTACGGCGCCTCAAACCGAGAAGTGAACTGAGTGAGAACTACGGCGCCTCAAACCGAGAAAGGTTGTGATTTACTTTTAAAGCTTTGTCGAGACGCAAAATCTCTTGCTTGCTTCTTGTCTGAACCTTGATGGCGTCCAACTTTTGGAATTTTGTGTATGCTTTAGACCGAACCAATGAAGACTGCCTACGTTCCCCCTGGACTGAGGGGCTCAGGTCTCCGTAGTTCGACCTTCTTTTGTGAGAGAAGGGGGAGACAGAAAAGGGGTAGAATGGTGCAACCCCGATTTTTTCCCTAGGCTGTGGTGTTTGGGATTTTCAATATATATATATATATATATATATATATATATATATATATATATATATATATATATATATATATATATATATATATATATATATATATATATATATATATATATATATATATATATATATATATATATATATATATATATAATTTTTTTAATCAATCAGTCAACTAAAAATGTGAAAGAAATGACTTGATTTGTTCATAATGATCACATGTTTGCTTAAAATCATTTGTTGATGTTCAGGTTATTCAATAATTAAACTTTATATGCTTTGATTAATCATGAGGAGAAAGTCAACCAGTATCAAGGATCGAGTTGGGTCAGGTGTGAGAGAAGGCTTGTATATATGAGAGGTCATTGGTGAGACCGGGTTTGTGGATTTGTATGTGTTTATGACCGAACCATTTTTGGTTGCTTACGTTCCCCTTAAGACAAGGAGCTCAGGGTCGAACCGTGTTTGGCTTTGGGGCAAGGGCATGAATAATTGTGCAGCCTTTGGCGAAAAGGCTCAGAAGGTTGAATGATGAGGCACGGGCCTTGAGGTGATTCCTTGACAAGTCATATTTGACGGCAGTCACAATGAATCCATTGCTTCTTGATCGTTGATCTTACGGGAAGAGGGAGAATTTGAGTATCGCTTAAGGACTTATGATGCGCTTTTGCCTTTGCCTTCCTCTATTGAGCTTCTGACTAGCGGTGTCGGGTCTTTGGCTCCTTTTTTTTTTAAGCCCCTGGTTGAACTTGCTTGATGCACATGAGGGGGAAGGAAAATCCCCTAGCTTTGGTTGACATGAGAGCAATCATTTAGTGATGTCGCTCCCGTCGTTGACTTGGTCAAGGTGATGGTAGGGATGTGATTTTGAAAAGTGTATGGCTTGATGGAGGCCTTTGTGTGGGGTATGGTAAGGTGTATGGGGAGCTATCGATTGACTTTCTCACACCAATTAATCAAAGCATTAATCATTTAGGAAATTATTTGTTGAGCAATGCAAGTGATCACATAGAACAAAACCATTTCATATTTTCTGATTGGCTTTCTTCAGCTCTTCTGTGGCTTCAACCAGGTTTGTTTGAATGGCTATGACTTCATCACATAATTGCTTGTTGGTATTTATTGAGTTGGTTAGCTCTTTAACAAGATCAATTATGGTGGAATCTTTTTCATTCAATTTCTCAACAAATTTCCTATAGCTTTGGCAAACCCAGTTTCAACTATGGTCATTCTTCTTCCTTCCTCCTCCTGATTGGACTTAGCAAGATCATCAATCAGTGCATCATGCAACTCCACCAAATTTTTCACAACGGTTGGCCTTTGGAGATCAGCTTCTAAGTCATCAACTGATGGCACCGTTGCCTCAGGCAAAGAGGGATCAACAATCGGTGGAAGAGAAGACATTAAGAAAGCATCGGTTGAAGAGTCATGACCGACGGAGAGAGAAGGAAGATCGTTTGGGATATCGATTGAAGGAGGGAGGCCGGTTAGAGAGGGGGCATCGGTTGACAGAGCTTGACCGATTGGAGAGGCATCCATATCAACATCTTCATCATCATCAGAAAATGCTACCACTGGAGTAATACCCCATTATTTTCAAGGCTTAACTCCATGGCACAGTCAATATCTTTGGCCTCTTCAAAAGACAAGGTTGTCATATCTACAGGCGAATGGCCAGCTGCCTTAGCCTTACCCAAGAGAGCCAACCTTAACATGTTAATCATCTAGAAGGCATATCTAATGTTGCTTTGAGGCTTCACACTTCCATCAACTCTCCTCACAAACAACTGGGGCACTTGGGGTATGAATCCAACCATTTTTGTCACCTCAAAACTCAAAGCAAAAAATTTCAACTACAACACATTGGTTATAGGACCGTTGACAGCCAAATAACGAATAAAAAGATTGTCGGTCTAAAGGAAAGATTCAACTGGTCGAGGTAGCCATTAAAACACTTGACCAGCAATCTTAATTGAGCTTGACTGACCTTGCTGAGAATAGATATAGGGCAACAGTTTGGCAGGGAAATCCAGGACCAGTTGCTGCTCAGCCTTACCTGGAATAAGTATGACATTTCTAAGGGGAGCAGCTCTTTTCTTTAACCTTAAGATCTTGGGAGTCTGAAATCTTAAGCTGGTCTCACCTGGTCCCTAGGTGTTGGTCTGGTGAGGAGGAGTATTAAATGGAGGATCACCCACTTTCAACGTCTCAACCATTTCCATAAAGGTTTGCATTCTGTCCTGCCTTCTTTTGCGTTGAAGCTCATCGGCTAATGATGGAGGCATTGGGATCGGTTGAAGACTGTTATGACTGTTGAATTTCTCATGAGTTTTAAATAAAAACATCCCATTTGACAACCAGGGAATTGAAGCTCTGGAAGTATAATAGTTCTTTGTAGACATTAAATCCTTTTGGTCCACTAAGAAATCAAAGTCAGCAGGAGGATGAGCAACATCAAATGGATCATACTCAAAAGGCTCAGGTGCCTTAAACTCTATTGCATCATCCTCTTCAATGAAATCAGAAAGTGTTGGATTCTCCTCCTCAAAAATAGGAGCAACTTCCTCAACAACAGATTTGCCCTTCATCTGGGCACTAGCTTGACTGACAAGGAGACTGGCCTGAATAGCAGCTTGAGTGGCTAACTATTATGCAGATGACCGTTAAAGGTCCAATTCACTTTCAAACAGGCTCTTGGCCATAGCCTCTTCCAATTCAATATCTTCAGTAGCAGCAACAAGCTTCTCCTCCTCAACCGGTTCAGCTGATCCATCAATTGAGGGCATCTCAACCGGTGAGGCAGCAGATAAAACTTTTTCTCCTCCTAGGCTTATAACCGGTGATGTATCGGTTATTCCTGCTCCTAATCTCCTAACCGGTGCCATCAATTGAGAAGTCACAAAACCCATCATTTTCTCATCAGGCCTACTAGAACAGGAGTTGGAGCTAGAGTGCTCACTGTCATCACCCAAACCAGCATCATCAAAATCACCTTCATCATCACCTTCACTATCCTTTAACAAATCATCTATCTCTTCATCAGTTGTGGTAGTCCTCTTATTTTTATTTGAGTGGACTGAAGAGAAGAAGTCAGCTAGATTCACATTTCCCATGGCCTGCAGCTCTCTATCCACTTCCAACATATTCTATATTAGATCAATGATATTTTTGATGAGCTGATTTCTTCTTGGACCCAAAGAGATAGGCTCAGCATCGAAGTGTGGAAGCAGATCATCAGGAAGTTCATATCTGCCTAACTGATAAGGGTCAGACCCTTTTAGTGTGTCTTGGACTTCCTATAGCATAGTAAAATCAGTCCACACATCATGAACCATCATATTCTAACGCAACCGATCTTGGGAAAGGTAGATAGCATTCCACAGATTGGGAAAAAAGTCACAATATCGATTGTAGAGCTTCAAGAGATCCTGCTTAGATAGGGAGGCATCAAACTCACTCAGTTGGCAGTATTTGCTGAAGTCGATATCTTTCTCCTCGTGAGTGTTTCCAAATTCAACATATTATACACACACCAGTAGGAACAAAGTCTTTATGCAGCTCATGGAATTGGAGAAGTTTCCTGAGGAATGGGGGTAGATTTATATATTCTTCCCCAGTCAGATTTATCAAACATTTTCACCCATGACTGAGGGTAGCTGGATTGACCGATTGAAGCAACAAAAATAGCAGGGTTGTTCCTCAATACTTTTCTAACAAGAAGATAATGGCAAGGCTTAGCTTTGTTGGTTCTGGCAATAGGCTTCTCCTTTTGAAACTTCTTAAAGGCAATAATAATGACATTATAAATAAATGTGCACAAGTTGAATTCCTTTTGCATAAGGATGGCAACCATGGCTTCAAATTGGATCATTGTTATGCAGTGGTGTGATCCAGACCGGCAGATAATGCATCGATCAATGATTTCATCAAGAGCGTAGTTGAGGGGATCTAGGTCAGTCTTTTTGTTACCCTCATCGGTTACGAAGGGCTCTTCACCTCTGATATGAGCCCATGCTAACTAAATATTCTTCATTGATATAGTTGAGCGACCGGTTAAGGCTAGGGTAGGAAAAGCTTCAGTAATGGAAGCAGGGGAGAAGGTTACAGGCACACCAACAACAGTTGACATAATTGAGGGCACTTCACTAGCCTTGGAATTCTCATCCAGAGACCCATTATCAAACATCTCATATACTAATTTATAGTAAATGTCCTCAGAACCTTTAGGCAACAAGAAAGGCAGAACACCAGCACCAACTAGGATAGCTTTCAAGAGCTTATACTGCTCAGACTCAAATAAGGACGATAGAATGTAACCTCTGTATATGACTTTCTTGGGAGTTGGTTTGGGAGCCATCTGTAAACATCAAACATCAAAATCACAACATTTGAAGTTAGAACATTTTATTAAATATACAAAAAAAAAAATCATCACTTAAAAAAATTAAGTGTTCTAGGTGTTACTAGATAAAGATTGATGAGAGATGAAGAAGAAATTGAAGATCTGAAGAACTTCGAAAGAAGTTGAGGCTTGTCGGTTAAGAGAGAAATCTTGAGAGAGTTTGAGAGAGAATGAGAGTTTGTGAAAAAGTGAAAAGTTTGCTTTTTAATCCTTTATATAGGGAGAGTATGATGAGAGAAAGAGAGAGAGAGGGATGAGACAAAGGGATTTTTATAGGGAGTGGCAAAATTTGTTCAAAACGTTTTAACTGAAACTTAAAAGTAGGGAATAATGAGACACAAACTTAATGCATATAGAATATGGAAGCATAAAATTAGGAACGTGTGTGCATCAGTTTAAATTTTAAAAATAATAATTAACAAAAAGATAACCTTTTGGATAAATAGGAATGATAAAGAGATTACCTTTTTGATCGAAATAAACATTTTGATCAACCAATGAAACAAAGTTGGTAAACAGCTCACTGTTGTGTCAGACAGCGGCTGAAAAGACTTGAAATGACAACAGAGGGTGTCAGACGCGCCGGTTAAAATGGATTGGTCCAGATACATTTTGTTGTCGGTTAAGTTTTTGATGATCGATTGAACTTAGGTGACAGGTTGAAGGTAACCGCTTGAAGGCTTGACCGGTTACGGCTTGTGACTGGTTGAAAGATTATGATCGGTCAAGGGGTATGACCGGTTGAGAGCTTGCCAACGGTTAAGGTTGAGGAGCAATAGTAGGTTGAGGGTAAAATGGGGATATCATCTTTTGATCAGTTGAGCTTACACAAGTAACAAATTTAGCACAGTTTATCCACATATATCAATCATGCCTAGTTCACCTCCAAGGAATTCAAAACGTTTGGTATGTAAGGGTTTTGTTAATATATCAGCTAACTGATAATCAGTATGAACTTTTAAAAGAACAACATTACCCTTTTCAACATGATCATTGAGGAAATGGTATTTAATTTCTATGTGCTTTGTCTTGGAATGCATCACAGGATTATTGGTGACTGAGATGGTTGAGGAGTTATCACAATAGATAGAACACACTTCTGTTGGAATTTCATAGTGCATCAGCTGTTGCTTTATCCAAAGGATTTGTGAGCAACAACTTTTAGCAGCTATATACTCAGCCTCGGTTGTAGAAGTGGAAATTGAAGCTTGCTTCTTACAATACTAGGACACCAATCGGTGACCTAGAAATTGACAAGTCCCACTAGTACTTTTCCTTGTGACCCTACATGCTGCAAAATTAGCATCTGAATAGCCAATTAGTTTAAAAAATGAATTTCTAGGGTACCATAAATCTAAGTGAACAGTTTTCATAAGATATCTTATAATTATTTTGACAGCTTGAAGGTGAGATTCTCTGGGATCAGCTTGAAACCTAGCACATACACATACAGGAAATATGATATCTGGTCTACTATCAGTCAAGTAAAGTAGAGATCCTATCATACCTCGTTAAAGTGTCATATCTACTTTCTTACCAGACTCATATTTGTCAAGATGTACATTAGTAGCCATTGGAGTGATTTGAGGATGAGCAAAGTAAAGGCCAAATTTCTTGATAAGATCATTTGTATAATTGACTTGATTAATGAAGATTCATTTTTGAGTTTGTTTAACTCAAAGTCCAAGGAAGAAGGTTAATTCTCCCATCATGCTCATTACGAACTTGTTTTCCATAAGTTTCTCAAATCTCTTAAATAGGTTTTCGTTAGTTGAACCAAATATAATATCTACATATATTTGAACTAACAATGAATGACCATTATTCTTAGCAATGAATAAGGTTGTATCGATTTTACCTCTTTTGAACTTCTCACTAAGTAGGAATTTGGAGAGAGTTTTATACCATACTTTTGGAGCTTGTTTGAGGCCGTACAAGGCTTTGTTTAACCTATAGACATGATTAGGCTTCTTGGAGTCTTCAAACCTGGGAGGTTGATCAACGTATACAAGCTCTTGAAGTTATCCATTGAGGAAGACACTTTTCACATCCATTTGGTATAACTTAAACTCTTTGTAGGCAACATAGGCAAGGAACAACCTAATAGCTTCTAATCTAGCAACAGGGGCAAAAGTCTCATCATAATCAATTCCTTCTTCTTATCTGTACCCTTTAGTTACAAGTCTTGCTTTGTTTCTTGTTATTTTTCCAAACTCGTTCAATTTATTTCTAAATACCCATTTTATTCCTATCATTGTCTGATCATTGGGACGATGCACTAATTCCCATACTTTGCATCGGTCGAACTGATTAAGTTCTTATTGCATAGCTTCTACCCAACTGGAATCATTGAGTGCCTTTTTTGTCTTCTTTGGTTCTATGTTTGAGATCATTGCAGAGTAGAATAGATTGTGTTGTTATTCCATACTCCTCCTTTGGCCTCTAGTCATTCTTGAATAAAAAACATCACCAATCAGATTGTCAATAGGGTGTCCTCTAGCTGGTCTCACTTCCCTTGCAATGTCTTGCCTGACTGATTTTTGTCTTAAGGTTTCTAGGGGAGGAGTAGAATCAGTTGAGGGAGGTGTGACCGATTGAGGTAAGGATCGGTTAGGTGCTGGTGAGTTTGACAAATGATCAAGTTCAGAATGAGGGAAATGGTATATGAATGTTAGAAATTGGTTCAGGTTCAGGAGGTGTAATAGGAACATTGGTAGAGGGACTAGTTGGTAAAGAATCGGTTAATGGATTTTGGGAATTGGATTCTCTTCTAACCGATTGGGGGGAAAATGAATCATCAATTAGGGCTCTATCGGTTACACCACTTGGCATGCCTGAATTCTGAGCTGGAGGATGATTTGCATTGGTACTGGTGTTTTGTTTGGAGTTAGAGTTGCTGGATTCACCTGTCTCAAAAACACCAGAATCATTAGTACTATTTGGAGCCTTGTCAGACTCTAGCAAATCAAATTCATCAAATATAATATGAACAAATTCAACAATTTTCAACAGACGTTTATTGAATATTCTGAAAGCCTTACTGTGCTTGGCATAACCAACAAAGATACCTCCATCGGATTTCTCATCAAATTTACCTCGATATTTTTTACCGTTGTAAAGAACATAACATTTACAGCCGAATATTTTGAAGAAACCGATGTTGGGAATTCTGCCAAGCCAATGCTCGTAAGGAGTCTTGTTGTGAAACTTGTTGACCAATGATCGATTCTGAGTGAAGCTTGATGTGTTGATAGCTTCAGCCCAAAATTACTTGGGTAGCCTTGCTTCAGATATCATAGTTTTATCACCCTCGATCAAGGTTATGTTCTTTCTCTCAACAACACCATTTTGTTGGGGTGTCCCAGCAGCTGAGAAGTTGTGATCAATTCCGTGATCATCACAGTACTGAGCAAGGCCATTGTTCTTGAACTCCATTCCATTGTCAGATCTCATACGGATGATGTCACTTTCTTTTTGAGTTTGAAGTAGATGAAAAATCTTGGTGGCAGCTCCGTAAGTGTAGTCATTGGAGCTGAATGTTTCCACCCAAGTATATCTTGAAAAATCATCTACAACAACCAAGGTATATCTGCTCCCCCCTAAACTTGTAGTTGTTGTGGGGCCAAATAGATCCATATGTAGTAGTTGGAGGCACTTAGATGTGGACATGCAGGGCATGCTTTGGAATGATGTTTTATGTTGCTTTCCTATCTGGCGTGCTATGCACTTCCTTCCATGATTGACAGACACTTGAGGTAAGTCAGTTACCAAATTTGCATTGGCTAGCTTGGATAGGTATTTGAAGTTCAAGTGACTAAGTCTCTTGTGCCAAAGCCATGAGTTCTCACTGATGTTTTTTCTACAAAACAAACATTAGTAACACTATAAACATCATTTAAATATATTGCATATATGTTACCTTTTCTTTGTCCAGTGAGAAGGGTTTCTCCGGTAGCAATGTTTTTCACATAACAGTTGGAAGAAGTAAATACACAATGCATACCTTTATCACAAAATTGTGATATGGAGAGAATGTTATGTTTAAAACCATCCACCAAAGATACCTTCTGTACAGTAACTGTGCCTCTTATGATGGACCCACAACCTACAATTTTACCCTTAGCGTAGTCACCGAAGACAACTTGAGGACCTGATGCTACTTCAATATCAGTAAGGAGATCTGCATGGCCAGTCATATGCCTTGAGCATCCACTGTCTAAGATCCAGATGTCCTTACTTGCCCTGGTTGAGGTCATAAAGCATACCTGAAATAAAATATTGAGTTTATGGTCCCCCTTATTCTTTTGGGTCCAAAGAGTTAGTTGCTCTTTGGCAGCTATACCTGGCCACCACTTGAGCTTTGAGGCTCAGTGGGTCCAGATAGGTATTTCAAGAGGCATTTATAAGCCTTGTCATTGAAATCTCCATAGTTTACACACTTAATCAAAATAGGTTGTAAGGAGGTAGGTGAGTTGATATCCAATTTGGTCAATATTTCAGAAGGCTTTGAAGTTTGAGCATGAACAAATACTTTGGGCATAAGGTGTTAGTGTTTACTTTGCTGGTAGGTTGCAGGTTCTTGGGAATCCCTTTACCGATTAAGACATCCTTACCGGTTAAGACAGTTTTGCCGGTTATAGATGTCTGACCGGTTGTTGTCTCATAACCGGTTACAGATGCTTTATAGGTTTGGTTTTCCAAACCTATAAAGCATGACCAACAATACGAATACTAGCTTTGCTGTCACCATCACCAAGTGGGATATAGGGTCCCAAATTCGGATCAGCTACCTTAGTCCACTTAGATTTGTTCTTGTCAACCTTCTTGACCTTTATCTGTTCCTTCACTTTTGGGTAAGTAAGAGGAACAACACCAAAAGTATGAGTAGTACTTTTTTGTAGGTCAGATGGACTATCATCAAACTTATCCACCAAGTTCTCAGTGACAGACTTAATAAATGGTTTGTCTTTGCTGTCATTGTTGTTGTAGTTAAACCCTAAACCAGATTGGTCATTATAAGACATTTAGTCTTATAGGATTTTCTTAATAGCATCTTTTGATTTAGAATAAGAATCAATAGTTTTAGTGAGAGAATTGTTTCTTGAAACTAAATCAGTAATTTGACTAATACATATATTTAGTCTATTCTTGAGATCTTGATTTTCTTCTCTCAGAAGGTCTGAATCATGCTTGTTTTCTTTCAAAACTTTTATTTCTGATTTAAGAGAGTCATTTTAAGTTGAGATTCTTTTGAAATCAGCAGCCATAACTTTATGAACATCATTTAGCTTTTCAAAATCAGAAAATAGTTCATTCATCACCTCTGCCATATCAGACTTAGAAAGGTTAGACATTGGGTCAATGGTCGGCTGAAAGGTTGAGGATGAGGGTTCACAGTTGGGATCAAAGTTAGATAAGGAGGATGTTGGTTGAGAGCTTATATCAGCTAAGGTCTTTTGGAATTGGATCGGTCGAGTTTCAAACACAGGTTGGGTTTTGAATGTCATCGGTTGGTTCTGAGTTTGATAGGTCGGTTGCATTGGTTGCATCAATGGCTTGAGAGTAGGAGGGGTTTTGCTTTGACCATAGAGAGCTACACCTATACTCTGGATTTTGAAGTTGTAGGAATTCTCAGCCCTAGGTATAGGTTTATCATAATATGACAAGGGAGATCACATGGGTGTGATAGTGTCATTGTATGTGCTTGACTGGTCAATGAAGTTTCTATAGATGGGTGACTGTAAAGGAGTGGGTCCAGTTTCTGTTCCATTAAGGGCCACAAAACTAACATCAGCGTCTTCATCTGAGTCAGCATTCTCATACTCTGAATCAGTTTCAAACCAAATAGGCTTAGCCTTTTCTTTTCCTTCCTCGGCTACTGGCTCTTAGATCTAGGATTTTTCCTAAAGGGTTTCTTCATAAAAAATTCATACTTAGGTTGAGGGCATTTTGAAGCAAAGTGTCCAGGTTTCCTACAGTTGTAGCAAACAAACTCACATTGGGCATTTTTCCATTCGGTTGAGGATTGGCCAGATCTTTGGAAATTTTTGGATCTTTGAAAGGATGAAGGTTTGGAGTGGAAGGGTTTGTTGCCATATTGTTGGGACTTCTTAAAGTCTTTTAACTTTCTATAATTTCTAGCAAATGCAACAAATTCATCTTCCTCAGAAGGCTTGTTGTAGTTGACATTGGTTTGGGTTAGTTGAGACTAAGAGGTTGAAGGGGAGTTAGGGTAGATAGGTTATTTAACAAGGAAGAGCCTGGGAAGATCTCAGTTTAAGCTGGCAGAGAGAGATTTTTAAACTATTTTTGAACTCCACCAAGCCTTTTGAGGTCTTCCTCATACAGAAATAAAGTGGAAACAATATTATGAATGTGAGTTTTATCCAAGTCTCTGCATTCTTTAAAAATAACTACCTTAACATGCCATAGCTCTACAAGAGAATCAAGTAAACGAATGTTAAGATATTTCATTGTATATATTCTACCTAAAGATGCAAAGGAGTTGCTTACCTCACAAAATCGATCGTACGTTTCTCTAAGGGGGTTCTTATTGAAGGATTCGAACTCAGCTACACTTTTATATAGCCGGTTGTCCTTTGCCACTTGATCACCTTCAAAGTATCTTAGGATACTTTGCCAATCTTGCTGGGCAGTCTCATAATTTTGTACTTGTTTGTACAGCCTATCATTTAGACCAAGGGTTAGAATGTGCATAGCCTTTTTATCGAGGGCTACATATATCTTATCCTCTTCAGTCCATTCTTCACGAGTCTTTGGAACAATAGTTTCATAAACATCAAACTCTTGTTCCGATGATCTGTCGGCATGATCCATGAGAGGAGTTTTGGGGGCTCTTGGCAATGTATTGACTTTGATGGGAATGATAGGACTATCTCTAACTACAGTCATTAATATGTCATCAATTGAATCCATATGCCGCATGATTCGGTTTTTCCATAATGGAAATTCATTTTTGTTTAACATGGGTATCGTTGGCATGTTCCACGATTGCATGAGTTTTACCGCCATTGGAATCGGATTTTTCAAAAATCCCTATCTATGATATCAATTGTTAGGCCCAATTGGTAGGAAAACAGGCTAGTGGGGGGATAGCCTGATTAAACTTCTTTTAAAAAATTCAAAATAGCCAAGAAATTTATCAAAAGCTAAACCGATGTTAACTAGTCACGCAGTGGATTAAGTATTACTGGTTTATTCACACAAATAATCGGTTTAAGTAAAAGGAGTTTCAAAGGTAAGTTAAAATATCAAGCAAGTTATATTCCAATAAGAAAGACAAATAAAGCAGTAAATGATTCAAAGGTTGTAACTGGTTATATAGCTCAACCAGTTACAAGACAATATAAAATGAGCAAACACACAAACAAAGGGACACAGTTGTTTGGAGAGGTTTATAGTGTTAACGAACTGCTACGTCTTCTACCAAGTTTGGTAAAAACTTGGATTTGTGAAAATGTACACTATTAATGTCACTAGTCTATTACAAGTTGCAAGCTTTATGATTGAAAGCTGCCTAAAGCAAAGTGATCACTAATGGATCGTGATACAAGTTTTACCAGGTGTTTTCAAAAGATGTTTTCACAAGTTAAACTGATTTCTCTTGGGTGTGTGGTATGATCAATCAATGTGTTTCAGACATAGTACTGTTGGGGAACACTTACAGGAATTGATTGAGTGGTCACAATGTTTGTCCTAATAAATGATCTAGTGAATATAAGGACTAAATGTCTTGAACTTCAATGCTTGAGCATTTGCAGTTCTTGACAATTTCACTCTCAAAGACTTTAATACACCAACCCTTTTCAATGATCTAAGAAAGGTATTTATAGTGTCTTCAAATGGAGTTGTTGTGTTTGAAGAGGTTGAAGGGATGACTTGATCTGACAAGCATTAAATGAGAATATCTTCTACATTGAATGCTTGAGATTTGAAGTACAACCATATTTGAATTTTTCACTGGGTAAAGAAGTTGATGTGAGTACTGGTAACTGAAACATTTATTGAAATAGTTACTTATAAGGCGGCAACATGGTTTTCATAGCAACTATTATACCAACTTTATCTAAGTAGTAGGCTAAGTAGGTGAGAGCAATTAATGCTAGGTCAACTGATGAAAGCTTGTTGATGAAGCTTGACCGACTTCAACATTTGAGTAACTGATGAATCACGACCGGTTATCTGACTGAACCGGTGAAAGGGTTAAATAGTTGATGTGAGTACTGGTAACTGGAACCTTTATTGAAATAGTTACTTATAAGGCGGCAGCATGATTTTC
Organism: Adenophora triphylla var. japonica; assembly: GCA_022495995.1. Lineage (NCBI taxonomy): Eukaryota > Viridiplantae > Streptophyta > Magnoliopsida > Asterales > Campanulaceae > Adenophora > Adenophora triphylla. The sequence continues at coordinate 176,299 of JAFEMH010002063.1, read as the reverse complement.
ATAGCAACTGTTATACCAACTTTATCTAAGTAGTAGGCTAAGTAGGTGAGAGCAATTAATGCTAGGTCAACTGATGAAAGCTTGTTGATGAAGCTTGACCGAATGCAACATTTGAGTAACTGATGAATCATGACCGGTTATCTGACTGAACCGGTGAAAGGGTTAAATAGCTAAGTTCATGACTGGTTAATGCAGTCAATCGGTTGAGAAATTGGCATGTTGAACAAGTTAACCAATATTATCTTTCGAAAAACTTAAGGTCTTCAAGTTTTCAATTATCTTTGAGAAAATACAAGTGTAAAAACACATACACTAGCACTAAGGGGATCCTAAGGATAAATAGAAAATTCTAATTAATTTAGTTAAAATTGGGGGTCCTCAATTTGGGATTAAACAATTTCTAATACATACATATACTTGACTAACAAACTTGTCAATCGGCGATTCAATTTCTGATCCCATCTTCTTTTGCAGCGGAAAACTTTAGACCTTTTTCAACCTAACTGACTCTGATACCAGTTTGTTAGAACATAGTCTATTTAGCAGATAGAAAACAAGCAACAATCACACAACACACATGTATACGTGGTTCACCAATTTGGCTACGTCCACGGGCAGAGGGACAAAAATATTATTATCAACTGAAAATCAACATATTAAAATCTCTAATATAGTGCACGAATTTTTAGGAACAAGAATTCTTATATGTGCAAACCCTATATCTAGAAAACAAATGAGCAAAATAACTAATCAATTTGTTAGGGATATGTGATATTTATAATGCCTACTTTTAACCATACATGGTTTTAAACCTTGTCCTGAATTTGCCGCATAATCAGTCCAAATTTGAATCGGGAGCGATTGCCTCGTTTGTCCAGCCCTTGCGCGCAATCGTCATACAAACTGCGCGATCGCTCAGTTTTGTCTAGAAACTTTGCGCGATCGCTCCCCCTTTGCCGGTGTGTTCTGTCCATTCGATCTGTCACAAGAATTTCGAAATTGATTGTTTAATTCTCTAATTTATGAGTTTTCAATTTAAATGACACCAAACAAAAAAAAATTAAAAAAATTGACATACAATATACAAATTAATAAAATACATCTTTTAAAAAATTTAATAATAATAATAATAATAACAACTCACCAAAAAACAAGGTGGGTAGTTAGGGATAGAAGGAAATGATTTCACCAAAAATTTGACTTGAATGTGTACAAGATAACCTATAACATTTCTTCTTATAGTGAGAGAAGGAATAAGATTTGTTTCTTTGACTTGCTTAGTTCCCTAAAAACTGATTTCCTTTGAAGGTTGGGAAATGGCAACGACTTGTGTGAGTGGACAAACAATTTTCAACGCCATTTCTGAGCCTTTCTCTTGCATAGTAGCTAAACAACAAAATTTCTTAAATAAACCAACGGCCGATGCATGTCGAGTATTAATATAATAATTGACGGGCAAGATCTTCCTCAAGTTGAATTACTAAATAGCTCAGATCCACCTAACGGGCCTTGGCCCAGTGGTATCAAGGTGATTTCTCGAAGGGGAGGTCGCCGGTTCGAATCCCCCCAAGGGGATTTTTGGGGCTTAATTTCCTACCTTGGTTTCAGGCTCCTTAGGAGCTCAGGCACATCAGGTGCGATTAAGGAAGCGGCATTCTTTGAGGCACTGTATCCTCGGTGTGGGGAGTTCAAATCTTGACAGTCTGAAACTGGAGCGGCCATTTGGTGTTGTAAGAGTGATGTAAATGCCTCTTTGGCGGGCAGGGCGAGCCCATTTGGTGATGTAAGAGTGATGTAAATGCCTTGTAGGAGGGCTCCTCGGGGCTCTGGAGTATAAGGGGCTGCCACCCCAGGCTGCATAGGGCACATCCGCGATTTACCTTCGCCAAGATATCGCTGGGGCAGACTGTGGTCCAGGATTAGTCCGGCGAAGCTGGGAACCTGGGTATCAAAAAAAAAAAAAACTAAATAGCTCAGACCCGATCTCTACAAGTTGAATCACTAAACAGCTCGGACCCTTCTTGATATGTCAAAAGAAAAAAAATCAAAAAAAAAAAATTGTTGAGCGGTATAAATCGAGATACGAACGTGGGTTGTGGCCAGGTAAGACCCAATGAATTGAGCCCAAAATATAATACATACAAGTGTCAATTACGACAAATGGAGTGGGGTCTTTCCTACTTTTGCTCGTCGTACCTTCTCGTCATTCCCACTATTTCGACTTAGATATAAAAGAGCGAATAATGAATAAGGCACAGAATTCGTATATGCCGACAAGGCACATTCTCATATGCCGATCAAGACATCCACCAAATCTGACGATGGCTTCAACAAAAGACGATGAGACCTTACTCGGTGACCATCCAGTACAAGAAAATGGGCTTCTCTATTCTTACTTTTCTCTTCCTCGGTGTCAACTTAGGCCGACCAAGCATCACATAGCGAGGAGCGTGCCTGCTAGGCACCCGTGCAGAATGATATTACCTAAGTCTAATCAAACAAGGATTGTGTAAAGTTATAATCTCACTATTATTATAACCTCCTCACACACAACTTTCTAATCAAAGATAGACTCTACAATCCTATTCCTATAAATACAAGTCATAATTCACATTATTTTGGTAAATTATCTTTTGACTCTAAACTTTAGTCAATTGATTTCTCTCTCTAACACTACAAGAAAACTGACAGACACCGACGAAAATTACCGACGGAAATAAATCCGTCACTAATGCCGACGGATTAGCGACGAAATAGCAATGATCTAGAGTGAAAAACAAAAAACCAAATTTGGATGAGATTACCGACGGATTTAGTGACGGATATGCCGACCGATTCCATTTCGTCTCTAATTCGTCATCATTTTGGCGCCAAAAATTTGCCCACTTTTTTACCGATGGATTTATGACGGAATGGCGACGGATATTTTTACCAGCGGATTTGAGTCGTTGCTAACTTATTTAAAATAATTATTAAATTTATATTTTAGGTTAGCGATGGATTAGTGACGGATTTAATTACCGACGGATTAAAATCCGTTGGTAAATTAATTACATATTATTACCGGCGAATTTGAGTCGTTGCTAAATTATTTAAAATAATTATTAAATTTATATTTTAGGTTAGCGACGGATTAGTGACGGATTTAATTATCGACGGATTAAAATCCGTCGGTAAATTAATTACATATTATTACTCACGGATTTGAGTCGTTGCTAAATTATTTAAAATAATTATTAAATTTATATTTTAGGTTAGTGACGGATTAGTGACGAATTTAATTACCGACGGATTTTAATCGGTCAGTAAATTAATTACATATTATTACCGACGGATTTGAGTCGTTGCTAAATGATTTAAAATAATTATTAAATTTATATTTTAGGGTAGCGACGAAATAGTGACGGATTTAATTACTGACGGATTTTAATCCGTCAGTAAATAAATTACTTATTATTACCGACTGATTTGAGTCGTTGCTAAATTATTTAAAATAATTATTAAATTTTTATTTTAGGGTAGCGACGGAATTGTGACGGACAATAACAGATACTCCCTCCGTCCCACATCAGTGTGGATTTATTTTTATTTTGGTCCGTCCCACATCAGTGTGGACTGCAAAAAATGGAAACAAATTTATTATTTTATATTCACTCTACCCCACTCTTTTAACCCCCTATAAATTTAATAAAGATAAATAATCTAACTCTAATCCTAATTGGGTTATTAATTAATCCATTAAATGATTTACCAAACCTAATTTACACAGGCCCAACCCACAATTACGAAAACCTATCCCCACCCACCCACCCACCCTCTATTCATTCGTTGTTCTTGAGAAAGAAACCCTAGATTTTTCCTTCTACCCCGCTCGTCTACCAATTCCCACCTTAGATTCTCATGGATCTGCCTTCTCTGATGGAAATAAAGTCGGATCTGGTGGTTTCGTTGCTCGTAAATGATACGATGGCGACGAATCCTTCGATTCCTGTCGATAATTCATATGAATGCCCATATTCGCCGACGTTTGAAGTTCTTCCGGAGATTTGTCGGTCTTATTATGGTGTCTATGCTGACACCGAAGTGCCTGAGACTCAATTCAATGAATTCGAAGAATCGATGGCGAGGAATCCTTCGATTCCTGTCGATAAATCATATGAATGCCCAGATTCGCCGACGGTTGAAGTTCTACCGGAGATTTGTCGGTCTTATTATGGTGTCTTTGCTGACACCGAAGTGCCTGACACTCAATTCAATGAATTCGAAGAATCAATTGTGGCTCAACAAGATGTTTAATATGGTTCGAGGGCTTCAATAAAGGTCGAGTATCTCCATTGAATCAAAAGCTTCGTTCTACCTTTCAGAACTAAAAATGATGGCTAGTTATTTACCAAGGTTCTTTGGAAAGGATGATATTGACAGTCCCTACTACCCGGCTTCAGATGATGTTAAAGAATTCCTTCGATCCGTTACGAATCAGGTCTTATCTCTAATTTAAGAATTTTTACTTGAATTGGTCTTCAAATGAAATTAATAGGCTCAAGCTGCTTTCTATGTGCACAATGATGGTTTTGCTGTAGTTGCAATATTTGATGAATGTATGTGATGGTTTATGTTGGTTTTATGATCTTTATTGCCTATTGATGGTGTCTATGATGATTTAGGCTGAGACTATGATATTGATACTCTAAAAATGTGTTTGCTGGTGTCTATGATGATTTAGGCTGAGACTATGATATTGATACTCTGAAAATGTGTTTGCTGGTTTTGTGATCATTTAGGCTGAGACTATGATATTGATATGAATTGAAAATGTGGTTGCTGGTGTCTATGATGATTTAGGCTGAGACTATGATATTGGTACTCTGAAAATGTGTTTGCTGGTGTCTATGATGATTTCGGCTGAGACTATGATATTGATATGAATTGAAAATGTGGTTGTTGGTTTTGTGATCATTTGCTGCTGGTGAGATGGATGATTTTGGCTGAGAGTGAACATTTTTTATAACAAAAGGAACAATTTTTATAACAAAATATCACTTTTTCTAAGATAAGGTCACACTTTCTCTACACAAAAGGCCACTTAATTTACACAAAAGGCCACTTTTCTACACAAAAGGCCACTTTTCAGCTTAACTAAATTCTTCCATCATGCCCTCAAGTCCACCAGCATTCCCTGTCTCCATTAGATGAATAAAACAATCTCTGACCAATTGCAAATCAACTTCAAAGTCATTTGGAAGTTCACCTTGTCTGTGTAAAGCATCCTTTCCCATGTGGATGATTTTGTAGTCATTTGATCCACGATTAATCATGATTTGTTTCAAACATGATTGCAAGGTTAGGAACACCTTGTTCAGTTTGTAGTGTGAAAGTTTGTGGTAAGAGCATTCCACCACAGTCACCAACTCATCCACAGTCCTTGCTTATACATCTGTATTTAATGACTCTATTGATTTGAACCACCCTAGATCATTGACATTCATATCTGGGGAATTTGGTGGCTGAAACTCTAGTGTTATGTTGAAACCTCCTTCTGTTGCCGATGCTATAAATTCTGGATCAAGATGTAGGGACACATGTGGTGGGGCATTATCCCACTGAATTGTTATATTTTTACTTGCATCTTCTGGCCACTTTTGTTTGATTGCAAGGAGAACCTTCAATCAATTGAAATATTTGTGCATAAATACATTGGTAATAAAATCAAAAAGCATGAAAATCAGAAAAAACGGTGAACTTACATGGTTAAGCATCATATCTTTTGTGACTTCTTTATTTATGGAATCAAGAGGCTTGGTTACTAGTGTTCCTGCTTGCCTGTTTCTACTTTTCCTCTTTGCAGGTTCTTTCTTTGTGAATGGCCACATTCCTATTTTGCCATCAAACAACAATTCACCATTTTCATGGTAAATTGGTCTACTAACATCACAGAGAAACATAACTTTTGTTATGAATCTCTTGCTTTGGCAAGACCTGTAAGGCTCAGGTTCTCCAGGCAAAATGTAGTATTTCTCGGTACACTGAGTCATGTTAAACCACTTTTCATCCACATGTATTACTTGTGTCATGCTTTTGAACTTTGGTTTACAAGTTGTAGCATCATAACTGAGTGCCTTTAAGCAGAATTTGAGCCTTGAAATTTTATTTGTATCTTTTAAAAAAGATTTGATTGCATTCGAATGTGGTCTAATCTCACCAATCTTTTTCCATCTAAAACCATTACTCTTACTTGCACTCATGCAATTTGCTAAATTTCGAATTGTGTTTCTTTTATAAAAAGGTATTGCTTTCAACTTTGCAACATCTAGTTCTATTTTTTTAGGTCTAGGTATACCTTTCCTTCTTGTAGGTAAAGCAAGCTGAAGACTAAGTTGCATCTGCACCCTCACCCTCTGCCAGAAATTGAAGATGGTGCTTCTGCCAACTCCAAATTTTTTAATAGCTTCTTGCACTTTGGATTTTGGAAGCTTCCCACCTTTTGCTAACTGTGCTATAAACTGGGCAATCAAAAGCCTTTTGTCTTTGTTAATATCTTTCTCATTTCCCATTTTGAGATTTGTATTTTGTGCTACTATAATGGGCTTAAGTTTAAGTTTAGAAACAGTGTCTGTATATATATAAAGGCTGTATAAACATGTGGTGGGAAATTTAAACTTTTGGGTTTTAGAGGTTGAAGTTTGGAGGGAAGTACAAATTTCAAATCATGTTTGTATTAAGATAGCTGTAAGAATCAGGTTGTAAAAAAAAATTACTGATGTGTTAATATATTTACAGTGGGTTTAAAATTTTGGAGCCAAAATTTAAAATGGCTTGACTTTTGTGATTAGCCTCCTAGTCTCTCTCCACTATCTCTACTTTTCATTATAATATCATTATTTCTTAGTTATTGTGCCCAAAAAAATGGTCCACACTGATGTGGGCAGGAGGGAGTATACTTTTTTAATTTTTTTATATTTTTTTATAAATAAAACTATTTGAGATGTTGGTTAGTAGTGAAATTTTTTACAAAAAGTTATATAAAAAAAGTTAACAGTTTTTAAAGATATAAAAGTATATAATAGAAGAGGGACGGACAATAACATATATACTTTTTTAATTTTTTATATTTTTTTTATAAATAAAACTATTTGAGATGTTGGTTAGTAGTGAATTTTTTTACAAAAAGTTATATAAAAAAGTTAAGAGTTTTTAAAGAAATAAAAGTATAAAATAGAAGAGGGACGGACAATAGCATATATATATATATATTTTTTTTTTTAATTTTTTTTTTGATAAATAAAACTATTTGAGATGTTGGTTAGTAGTGAATTTTTTACAAAAATTTATATAATAAAAGTTAAGAGTTTTTAAAGAAATAAACATATATAATAGAAGAGGGACAGACAATAGCATATATATATTTTTAATTTTTTATATTTTTTTTTATAAAGAAAATTATTTGAGATGTTAGTTAGTAGTGAAATTTTTTACAAAAAGTTATATAAAAAAAGTTAAGAATTTTCAAAGATATAAAAGTATATAATAGAAACATGACGGACAATATATATATTTTATTTTTTTATATTTTTTTTGGATAAATAAAAATATTTTAGATGTTGGTTAGTAGTAATTTTTTTTACAAACAGTTATATAAAAAAGTTAATAATTTTTATTGAAATAAAAGTATATAATAGAAGAAGGACGGACAATAGCATATATAATTTTTTTATTTTTTATATTGTTTTTGGATAAATAAAACTATTTTAGATGTTGGTTTGTAGTGAATTTTTTTACAAAAAAGTTATATAAAAAAATTTAAGAATTTTTAAAGAAATAAAAGTATATAATAGAAGAGGGACGGACAATAACATATATACTTTTTTAATTTTTTTATATTTTTTTTGGATAAATAAAAATATTTTAGATGTTGGTTAGTAGTGAATTTTTTTACAAAAACTTATATATAAAAAGTTAAGAATTTTTAAAGAAATAAAAGTATATAATAGAAGTTTAAATTATTAAATTATTAAAAATTATTTAATTTAAAAATTATTAACTTTTTTATGTGTATGATATAATATTATTTTATATTTTATATTTTAAATTATTATTAATATTTATTTTAAAGATCAAATTATTATTATTGTCAATAAGTATTTTTTTTTATAATTTATTACTATCAATTATTACTTAGGTATATTAATATTTCTTAGAAGTTTAAAGTACATGCTCAGGTTATAACTCATGGAGGCCTACTCGACTCATCGGTGTACGGAGGTCCAAATACCTTAATTATTAATAGGCTCGCATGGAGGTTTTGACCTACGAGCGCGAGCTTGGATGACCGTTCACCAATCGAGTTCAGACTCAGATCCTTGGGACATGGGGGACATGATGGTCCATTAATCAGCTTGGCGGTAAGAATGCGTTCTTACATGACAATTTTAATGAGACGGTTTAAATGCATCAACCGAAGGATTTTCGGGACAAGAAATTTCAAGATCATGTGTGTTTACTCAAGAAATCCTTATACGGACTAAAACAAGCCCCTCGAGCTTGGTACCAGCGTTTTGCTGATTATGTATTTTCTCTTGACACTCACATTAAGTCGGTTCACTCATTATTTAATTTTTGCAAGGGCGGTGAAATGACATATATTCTCTTGTATGTTGATGACATCATTCTGACTACGTCCTCAGACTCCTCCATTACTCATTTATGTCTCAGCTTAGCTCAGAATTTGCCATGAAAGATCTTGGCCCCCTCAGTTATTTTCTTAGGATTGCAGTCACACAAAATCCTAGACTGTTATTTTTATCGCAACGACAATACGTTTCGGACATAGTCGAGCGTGCCGGCATGGCCTCTTACAAACCGGCCTCTACCCCTGTTAGCACTAAGTCGAAATTGGGGGCTAGCACCGGTCCGCCCTATGTTGACCCATTTCACTATCGTAGCCTCGCAGGGGCTTTTCAATACCTAACTTTTACTCGATCCAATATCACGTACACAGTTCAACAAGTTTGCCTATTTATGTAAGATCCCAAGGACATCCACATGAATGTGCTTAAATGCATCATTCGATATGTTAGTGGTACACTTGAGTACGATTTTACTCTATATCCCTCTTTTACAGATGTATGTCCTACACGGATGCTGATTGGGGTTGTTGCCCGGACACTCATCATTCCACGTCTGGGTATTGTATGTTTTTGGGTGACAATTTAGTTTCTTGGGTAGCTAAGCGGCAATCCACTATTTCTAGATCAAGCACCAAGGGTGAGTATAGTGGGGTTGCCAATGTAGTTTTCGAATCTTGTTGGCTTCGCAATCTCTTACTATAGTTACATTGTCCTATTCAGAAGGCTACCATTGTATGCTGTGATAATGTAAGTGCCATATACCTATTTGGTAATCCCATTCAACACCAACGTACTAAAAATATCGAGTTGGACATTCGTTTTGTACGCAAGAAAGTAGCCCGAGTAGAGTTCGGGTGTTGCATGTTCCCTCCCAGCATCAAATGGCTGATATTTTTATGAAAGGATTGCCCTTGGTTCTATTTGAAGATTTTCAGAACAATCTTATTGTACGTCAACCTCCCGATTCGATTGAGGGGGAAGTTTAGAATATTAACATATATTTTGAATAAAGATATGATAATATTCTTGTTGTTATTTTAGCAGTATCCTTTGTGATTAGGTAAGATTATATTTTGTGCATATCTTTTGTATTTGAATTATTCTAGTTACTTAAGATAAGATAGTGATAGAATTAGCTAGATTAGTGGAAGTCTTTTTCCTATAAAACTCTTGTAGTAAATCATTTGAGTTGGGGATTGAAAGACATTCTCCTTTAGAGATATTGTGGTACTTACTTTCCTAGAAAGTAAAAATAAAAAAAACACGGTATTGAACATAATTGTTGGTTCCACTTTTTATAAAAGGGTCATTATTGGTGGTGGACATCGTGGTCGTGCTAAACTAAATCCCTTTCTAATCTTTGGTAGAATTAGTCAATATGAGTAGTTTGTACAGTCTACATCAAAATTCAATTTCTTTTTTTCTTGCAGTCATTTCACCTTTCACCATTCATCTTTCATCTTTCCTTGGCAATGGCCCACTAAGGTTGTCGCATTTTCCAAATTCATTCCAACAATAAAATTACAAAATTCGATCTCGCTGCACCCCGGTAGAGATATTACTATTGAGACATTTAAAAAAAAACTATTTTAGAAAGATGGAAATTACAAAAAAAAAATAAAAAAAATACATAAGTTCAAAATTACAAAAAAAAAAAAATTGATTTTTTTTAATCAGTTTTGGTCAAATAACTGATAATTTAAGTTATCACTTGTTTACAACTGATAACTGAAATTATTAGTTGTTTGAAGCACAAATTACTCTTCAAACAACTGATAATTGAAATTATCACTTGTTTGAACAACTGATAACTAAAATTATCAGTTGTTTGACCAAAACTGATAAAAAAAACCAAAAAAAAAGTTTTTTGTAAAAAAAGAAAAAAAAAAGTAGTTTTTTGTAATTTTCCATCTTACATGTTTTTTTTGTAAATGTCATCTTTTTAGTGACTTTTTTGTAATAAACCCATTACAATTTCATTATGACAGCATTATTTTTTTCATGCTTTACGTATAATAATACCTATATTATTATCAAATAAAATAAAATATATCGGGATCTAACTGAGTATTGATATTTTGCTTATTAGTGAAGATTGTAGCTATAACAAAACAAATACAAGAATCACCGTTATATAACAAGTCAAAGTTTAATACAGATCATACCCTCGTGTATGATAATAAAATCTCTGAATGCTTAATAACTGAGAATAAGACTTGAAATTTCTTAGTGAGTTGTGTGCTAGGGTTTATATAATGTGGCTTCCAATGGTGATTTTTTACTTACCTCGTCTATGAGGACAAGTGTTGGTATTTATAGTAAAAGAGATCTTTTGATGATATCAGCCCTGCAGGATATCTTTATCTTTTAACCTATGACACGTGTACGCACCTGATTAACTCGCGCAATAAAGTAAGATTTACTACAGATGTATGTCTTTGATCTGATAAGGACAAAGGAAGCACGTGCTAGTTGGTGCGACGCATTACGCGCATTGTAGACGCCTGAGCCACCATTTAATTTGATGGGTACAAGTCAGCACTTGTAGGTATGCACCTTTGTCTCACTAGCTTTGACTTTAACCGTGAGTCTAATGGCAAAATCGGGAGTCTGGTATGAGACAGCGGTCAACGTAGTTGACGCAGTGTCGGATATCACGATCATGGTTGGCGCGGTCATCTTGCTGACGTTCTCTATGATCATGGTTTTGGATATGTTACGTCATACTTGGCCTTTGTAACAGATCGAGCTAAGGCCCGATCTAAAATGTCCGGTCTCATCAGTGGCCCCTAACTTTTGAGTGAGGAATCATTCATGGTCTGAGCGAGGAGCTACATATGTGAAGCTCGGTCTATCTGCGATCAGATCGCTTTTGTGGTCACAAGTGTTGTGTATTTTTTGTGGTCTGGCGTAGACTCCTTTGTTATGACGAACGTGAGGGGAGTTTGGTAGAAGTTGGTGGAAGCTTTGGGCTGCTTTTCGGATAAGTTTCGTGTGGACCCCTTTAATTGTTGAGGCGCCAGCACGTGTCAGGTACGGAGGTGACGTTTCCCGAATTTTAAAGGGCGCCATAAATGCCAATCGATAATTAATTCAAAATCGAATACTTCCGCCGGTTCATGATTCAAGAAATATGGTTTGTGTGCTCATTAATACGGGTCGAACCATATTGGTTGCCCTATAAATATTAAATCCTTCTTCTTTCTCACTCTTTTATCACCCTCAGAATTTGAAACTGCCTTTAGAGAGAGAAATTTTTGCTTAGCTTCATTAAGCGTTCCTTCGTGCTAAGTCATTTCCGTAAGTGATTCATTCTCTCTTTTCTTCTTATCTCTTTGTCCTTTCTGCTTTATAATGACTTATAGGATGGAGCGTCTTTTAGAGTTAGGTGATGGCACCACTTCTTACAACTTTGTCGTTGACAAAAAGTCCGGTGGTATCTATAGAAAGGTGGCTACCTCTTGGGTTAGGTTATCACTTGATGCTTTTAAGTATTTCTCGATCAGGTATGATTGGAGAAATTGGGTCCCACCCCAGTTGTGGAAGGCTAAGAAAAGAATGTACTTGTCCGGCGATATGCTGGTTTTGGGTGACCATAATCGTCTGAGAAATTTTGTGATGGGGGTTTTGAACAAGTTTCATCGTGAGCGTGACCCAACAGACTGAGCTGTTGAGTTAGTGAGTAGGGCCCGCGGAGATCCTACTGCCAGAGTGAGAACTGACTGGGAAAAAATAAACCTGATGGATGAGACCGAAGTATCTGTGGCCTCTGAATTCACTAGTGTGCCCGCGGTGGACTTGAACTTGCCCTTGGAGGCAGAACCTTTGACCACAGTTGCTCCTACCCCTCAGATAGAGGCCCAACCTAGGACGGTGGTGAACTTGGGGAGTATCGACGATGAACCCACCGATATGGACGTGGTGAAAGCTGAAAGGGTGGAGGAGTCGTCATCGGAATCAACTTCTGATCTCCTTGGTTCTGATAGCTCGAAGACGGAAGTTAATAACTGAGAATAAGACTTGAAATGTATTAGTGAGTTGTGTGATTGGGTTTAGATAATGTGGCTTACAATGTTGATTTTCAACTTACCTCGTCTATGGGGATAAGTGTTGGTAGTTATAGTAAGAGAGAGATGTTGATTATGTAAGCCCTATAGGATATCTTTGTCTTTTGACAGACACGTGTTCGCACTTGGTTGACTTGTAAAATAAAGTAAGATTTACTGAAAACGGATGTCTTTGATTGCACAAGTACAGAGGAAGCAGGAGATAGTTGGTGCGGCGCCTTACGCGCATTGTAGGCGCCTTAGCTACCATTTAATGTGATGGGGACAAGCCGGCTCATAAGTATGAACCTTTGTCTCACTAGATTTGACTTTAACCGGGAGTCTAGTGGCACACGATCATGGTTGGCGCGGTTATCTTGATTTGACTTTAACCGGGAGTCTAATGGCACACGATCATGGTTGGCGCGGTTATCTTGCTGACGGTCTGTATAATCGCGGTTTTGGATATGTCATGCTATACTTGGCTTTTGAACCAGATCGAGCTAAGGCCCAGTCTGAAAAGTTCGGGCTCATCAAACACTAAATATAAATAAAAATTATATATATCATTAATATTTAGAAAATTATTATAAATAAAATTCATGTCATATTTGATTCGGGTTAAGCAAAACAGATTAAAGTGTTTCTTAACTTGTCTCAAGAGGACCTTTCACGAAGAAGGCTTTGATTTGCTTGTTTAAAACTGTGTGTGAGTTGTGAATAACTAGCGGATAATTTGTTCAATATAAATGATGAGACATTATTATGCCATTTTTTCTTTATTTTTTGATATTATAATATATATATATATATTTTTTTACTAGATTTTATTTTTAAAAAATTATCATATGTACCCCAAAATTAGGGGCGTAATATAGTTTGGTTTTGTTTGTTTCATAATGTACCAATAATCATAATTTGAAAAAAAAAAAAAAATCAGATTGCATCGAACTATGAGAAAGTATGACTTGAACAAACTAAATCATTGTAGACTGGTTCAGTTTAGTTCGGACCACACTTCAGTTATTTTGTTCTCACCGTGGTTCATGGTTCAGATATCGATATATAGACCGTAATAATCCGCAATACATATCATGATTTAGACTCGGTTGAAATCGGATTTAGACCGTAGATCAGTTCAGACCACAACTCAATATCAAATTTATTTTTAAAAAAATATTATTTTCATAAAAAAAAAACCGAGGGATGTAATGTAGGAGTTGATGAACAAAGTCACACAAGTGAAAAGACTTGAAAATGAGAGAAATCGGAGGAAAAAAACTAATTATACAAAAGAGAATTTGGTTACTTATAAGTAGAGATGTTAATCGGTCCAACCCTGTCGATTTCGGTCTAGCCCTATCGATTTCGGTCCCTAATCGATCGCGCTTTAAACGGTTCGCCAAAATTGCGAACCTAGACCTACCTCTCTCGGTTTCGATTTTAAACGGGTCACTAACGGGTTACACTTAAACAAAATAAAAAAAACATATACTCCCTCCGTCCCGTCCCGATAGAAATCAAACAGTTACTGTTTACGCGTAAATTAAGGAAAAATATAATGGAGAAAGTGTTGTGAGTGTAAAAGTAAAATAGGAGAGAGAATGAATGGAAGGAAGAGTAAATTATAATGGTGTTGTGAGTATTAATATAATGTAGGAGAGAGAATGAGTGGAGGAAATAGCAAAGATTCTTTGCCATTTTAGGAAGTGTGTGATTTGTAGCGGACGCCCAATGAGAAAAGTGTGTGATTTGTAGCGGGACGGAGGGAATATATATAAATATATAATTCGAAATCAAGTAATTAACGAGTAACGAGCCAAAAAATAACATTCAACAACACACAATCCAAAACAAAATGACTCAAAGTCTCAAATGAGTCATACAACGAGTCAACAACTTCAAATGTAAAGTGATAAAGTTCAAAACACAAACAAACTTCAACTTCAAGTTTTAGTGTTTTACTAGTTAAAAACTAAAAAGTACTAATCAAACATGAAATGATAAAATAAGTCAATAATCATAAATATCATCTTCACTCTTCGGTCTTCAAACACATCCACATTTAGTCTTCAACCACATTTGCTATCAAGTTGAGATGTTAATCGGTCCAACCCTGTCGGTTTCGGTCTAGCCCTATCGATTTCGGTCCATAATCGATCGCGGTTTAAACGGTCCGCTTTAAACGGTTCGCCAAAATCGCGAACCTGACCTGTAAAAACCCGGTTTAATAGGTTCGGACCTGCGGTTCTCGACCCTATTAACATCTCTACTTATAAGTAGCAATGAAGATAACATAAGATACAACTAATATTGAATAAAATGTAAAGCGGGGGTTATAATTATTCTAATGTAATGTATGTCTTTTTATATTAATTTTACTGTAAATATTTTTCAACATACAAATATATTGTTAATCTATGTGTTATGGTGATTCAGTCTATTGATTCAATCAGTCTATTAATTCAATGAGTAGGTCTGCTGAGAAACGCGTTTCTCCATAACTATGGAGAAACGCGTTTTTAATAGCCAGAAGCTATACGTTTGATAACCAGAAGAAAATTTCTGGATATCAGTCTCAAAAGGGTTCTGGATATTCAGAAGCTTTGGAACGGATATCCAGAAGCCTTTGGGCGGATATCCAGAAAAAATAGATTTGAAGCCAAATTCAAGGCCAAGACCATAAATTGCTTATTGAAGGTTTCTTGATATCCAGAAACCTTCAAATGTATATCCAGAAATCATCAAATGAATATCCAGAAATATTTTGAAAGTTTCTGGATATTCATTTTGAAGGTTTCTGGATATCCAGAAACCTTCAAATGTATATCCAGAAATCATCAAATGAATATCCAGAAACATTTTGAAAGTTTCTGGATATCATTTTGAAGGTTTCTGGATATCACTTTCATAAGCTTCTGGATATCCTTTCAAAGGGTTCTGAATATCCAGAACCTTTGAGATTGATATCCAGAAGTAACCATGGGACAAGGTCATGGCCAATACAAAAAGTTTCTGAATATCCTTTCAAAAGGTTCTGAATACCCGTAACCCGTTTCTCCATAACTTATGGAGCGTTTCTCCCTAGATTTTACGTAATTCAATCGAATGATTTGTAGTTTGGTCAGATAGTTTAATTTTGCGGTTCCATTTGGCAGTTTAATTATTCTATTGATTTAATTGAATGGTTTGTAGTTTGGTCAGATAGTTTGATTTGGCGGTTCCATTTGACAGTTTAATTACTGATTCGATTTTTCAGTTTCAAATCAAGATTTAATTTGTTTGCAACTTGCAAGAATAAAACTATAAATCAAACCTAAACATACTCCCTCCGTCCCATCAAAACTGATATTTATTTTCTTTTTGGTCCGTTCCACCAAAACTGATACTTCCCAAAATGGCAAGGAAATCTTAACTATTTACCCCACTCATTCTCTCTCCTATTTCACTTTTACACTCACAACATTCTCTCTCCTAACTATTCTTCCCACTCATTCTCTCTCCTATTTAATTCTTTATACTCACAACTGTTGGAAATGGGTAACGGAAAGTTAAGTTTGACTTAACGTTGACCTAGATTTCTAACGGAAGTTCGTTATGTGTTAACGGAACTAGTTACAAAATGTATTCTACATTTATTGTAGATTATTAAACTCATTTAATGTCTCAAAACCATTTAGGGTGAATGAGAATTAATGACAATGGTCTTTTGTAACTTAACGAGAGTTAATTAAAGGGTGTTTAATGTTGTTTGATGTGCTCGGCCGAGCAGAGTCCTTGACTCGGCCGAGCAGAGCACATAAATTGGCCAAAGTCTCTGGAGTGATTTGCACGGCCGTGCAAGTCTCTTGACTCGGCCGTCTTGCAGTGCTGGGTGCTCGGCCGAGCAGTCTGACTCGGCCGAGCGCATCCCGAATGTGCACTATTTCAAACAGAAAGTTGTGTCTCTTCGTGGGAAAAGACACAAACCCCTTGGCTCTCTATATATATACCTCCTCCTCCGAATTTCAATAAAAAGATATACAGTATTTTGACCCTTCCTACCCTCTAGTAAGATAGATTAACATACCCATATCATTGCATATTGTTGCATTAAATCCTTCAAAGTCCAAAGTTCCAAACATTGTGTTGTTCGCTAGAGTATTTGATTTGGAGTGCTCCTATCATTTACTTATAAGTCGTTTTATCTTACTAGAAGATTGCCATATAAACCGTAAGCACTGCGGGGCAATAACTTCTTACGGAGATTGTATTAAATACAAGACTCGACTTGAATTCTTTGTTTCCAATCTCCGTTATCCTTTTCTGTTAAGTTTCTAGTTAAGTTCTTGAGAAGCCTACACAATTGTCCAACAATCGTAAGAAGTTATTTTACGCTTCTTCAAGATCTTCAAGATGGAAAACGAGAAAGACTCCACAGAATCAAGTCAAGGGAATGTGACGCCTCCTTCTCAAGGTGACGCTACGTTCAACAATGTTACACCGTCTCACCCGGTTCATGGTAAGAAACCTCCTTCACGTACAACCTCAAGGGTTGCACCTCTTAATGCTCTCCCTCCGTCTCATGTGTTCGTACATGCGAAAAGACCGGGTATTCTTACCGGGATGAACTTTAAAAGGTGGCAACAGAGAATGTTGGTCTATTTGACAACATTAAAATTGGTGCATTTTCTTTGGGAATATCCACCATTGATATCCGACGAGGATGAATCCAAAGCAAAGAATGAATTGGATACTTGGAATCACAGCGATTTCTTGTGTCGCAATTATATTCTTAATGGCTTGGATTACACACAATACAAGGTGTGTTGTGGCATAAAGACCGCGAGAGAACTTTGGGACTTTCTCGAGATGCACAATACTATGTGTATTGTGACTAAAAGACCGCAAGTGAACTTGGTGGAAAGAAGTACCGGAAACAAGAGAAAGAAAACCGGGAAAGTGAAGAGGACCGCCAAGAAGGTCAAAGGTAGTTGTTTTAATTGCGCAAACCCGGCATATGGCTGGGGAATGTCGACATCCTAGAATCAACAACCAAGATGGAAACCCTCTTCAAGCCAATGTGAATGAAGATAGAAATGTTCCATTGGACTTTGATCAACTTAGCCTAGGGGCATAAGATTGAATTGACCAAAAGTGGTTGTTGTGCTAGTAAAGGGTACCTTGTTGAAGGACTCCTTAAATTGTAATTGTTTATCCGCCTAAGTGCGAAGAATAAAATTTCAGATTTTATTTACTTGGTTTGAAGTGTTCCAATTGTTATGGCGTGTTCATTTAGGTCGTGTAAATTTAAATTCACTAAGTCGACGAGTTAATTTAAAATTACTACCTAAAATGAAATTTGATTCGCAAATCAATTGTGATTTCTTTGTAGAAATCGGTTCAAACCGTAAACTTGATAAATAGATAGTTCTTTACTTCTATTAATGATTGCATTTGATAATGCAAAGTTCATCTTTTGGAAAAGTAAAAGTAAAACCTTAAAGTTTTGAGTAAACAATAAGGTTTGTGATTCATCTTAATGAACAATTAAGAATTTCGTAGTGATAGAGGTGGTTAGTATGTAGTACCGTTTGAAAAATAATTGTTGGGACGCTGATACTTATTTATCAAACGAAAGCTTCTTACACACTCAAATCAATTGAAAAAGGAAGATAGAACTTTTAAGGAGATGGTGAACTCCTTATTGATAAGTTCCGTCTTATGTGGGTATACCTAGCAAAGGTAGAAATATCTAAACCTAAAGAGGTTAAGATAGGACCCAAAAACCATGGATTACGTTTCCATCAAGTAATGCAAGATTCTTCAATCAAGGAAAATGGTTGAAGAGACCTCACTTAAAACATAGTTAAGACTATGTCGTCGGTTCAATCTCAAGGAGATGAAATACATTGTAGATAACATGGTTATTACAATTAAATGACTTCACATAAAAGGAAAATATTAAATATGAATTAGGATATTCATAAAATATTTGATATGTGGAGGTACACATCAAGTGTGGGGGTACAAGCTAAATACATAAGTTCTATTTGATATGAACTTCTAGTATTAACGTAAACCGTTAAAATGTTAACAGTAAAAAGAATGGATCATTATATATTTGGAAGTTATTTGATCTTCCTCCATAATGCTAACCATTGGGTTACAAATGGATCCTTAGAAAGGAAATATTCAATGATAACGAATTATGAAATATTCATAAGCCGTTTTATAAATACCTCAAATGTGGGGGTATTTGGCTAAAGTAGAAATACTTAAGCAAGACTCGTTATATTCTTTAAAGAATATACTTCCTTGAAATGATAGGAAATGTATAAAAGAAAATTTATAGAAACTGTAAGTGATTTTCTTAATAAGAAGAAGAAAACAAGATACAGTTGAAGGACAAATTCATCCTACTCTACTAGGAAGATGGTTGATCTTCCTTATGCAAACCGTTGAGTTGCAAAAACTAGATGTACCAAGAATGAAACCTTCAAATATTAGACTACAAACGGTCCATCTCAAGTGGAAGATGAAGGACCTAGACGTAGTAAAAGGGCAAGAGTGGAAAAGTCTTTTGGTCATGATTTTCTATCATTTATGTTGGAAAACGAATCAAGAACCGTTAAGGAAGCGTTATCTGGTCCGGATAGTTCGTTCTGGAAAGAGGCTATTAACAATGAGATAAAGATTCATAATGCTTAATAATACTTGGGAATTGGTAGATCTCCCTCCAAGTTGCAAACCATTAGGTTGCAATTGGATTCTCAAAAGAAAGTATAAAGCTTATGGATCTGTTGATAAGTATAAAGCCATGATAGTTGTCAAAAGGACATTATGATTCATGCAAGATTATCCAAAATGACACAATGTAGCCGTTCTATGTCGCACAACCGTGTTGGATCTACTTGTGTATTCATATGGACTAAACAAGCAACTAAACAGTGGCATAAGAAGTTCGATAGAACTATGTTATCAAATGGATTCAAGATTAATGAATGTGACAAATGTGTCTACATACATTAAAAGAACATCTGAATCATTTGTTAATAGTCTGTCCTTACGTGGATAACAATGGTAGTCATGAATTGATCATGAATACCAAAGACATGTTAAAGAAGAACTTTGACATGAAAGATATGGGATTAGCCGATGTTATATTAGAGATAAAGATCTCTAGAACATCTGAAGGATTAGTTCCTTCACAATTCCATTATCTTGAAAAGAAAGTACTTCGAAAGTTCAAATAGATTCTTGAGAGGTATTCTACGTAAAGTAGATTCCTGAAAAATAGACTCTAAGGAGGTCAAACCACTTAGAGATACTAATTTTGGGAAGTCGAAACGGTACAGAGATAATAACCACTTGAAGAAACTGACCGATAGAAGAATTTGATCACTCGAAGGGACTGATCATTCTAGATAGACTAAAGGTCTAATTGTAATTATAATCAATCACCGGAATAGTATAATCATAGTGCTTGGTGTACTTAAAGATATACTTATGATTAAAGATTACAATTTCTATGTAGGTTGAATGGTCTTGGAAGATATTCCTTCGTGGAATAAGCTTGTGTCTACATGACCTAAGGCATTGCGACGACAATGAAAAATAGGAAAAGGTGTAGAACGTCATGGTAAGTCTAGACATAATGGTCTGAGACACACTACCATAGTACAATTGATCTCAAAATGCGACTGTCACAACTAGCCATGTGAAGTCACCTCGGATCCGTCTACCTAAGGGTAGTAATAGAGATCAACCGTATAAACCGTTAAGGAATGGGTTTAAAACCCACAACAAAAGAACTTATAGCGGACACTCAACCTTGAGAAATGGAGATCCCGTGCCCTTGGTTCAATGAGACAACCAAGTTATAAGTTCTAGTAGAGTTACTTGGAAACAACAACTCGGTTTATTAACCTCGGAGATGTTGAATACTCATTCCCGTAACGTCCAAGTACAAGCACATGCAAAGCAGTGGTAAGGATAAGTTGAGAAAACTTTTAATGATTTCTATACCTACGGGTGGAGTAGTGCATGATACTCCTTATGAATGAATCACCTATATAAGTGAGAGGTAATAAGGCCGCCTCACAAATGAACGCTTATGAATGAGATACGGTCCAGTGGCCAAAATGGACAAAAACGTGAGAACAACAATTGTTAGAGCTATTATTATGTGAGTATTATTGTCTTGGTATACATCCGACAGGCCACCGGTTCAAAGCGACTCGCTACCAAATGGCTAGTATATCCGATAATATTTCACTAGGGAAGATTCAAGGCCACAAGCTATCTATCCCGATGTAATAATAGTTCGCGGAACTTTGAACGAAATTGCATTCATGCATTAATTGTCATTCATGTGGGGGATTGTTGGAAATGGGTAACGAGGAAAGTTAAGTTTGACTTAACGTTGACCTAGATTTCTAACGGAAGTTCGTTATGTGTTAACGGAACTAGTTACAAAATGTATTCTACATTTGTTGTAGATTATTAAACTCATTTAATGTCTCAAAACCATTTAGGGTGAATGAGAATTAATGACAATGGTCTTTTGTAACTTAACGAGAGTTAATTAAAGGGTGTTTAATGTTGTTTGATGTGCTCGGCGAAGCGAGTCCTCGACTCGAGCAGAGCACATAAATTGGCCAAAGTCTCTCGGAGGTGATTTGCACCTACTGCAAGTCTCTTGACTCGGCCGTCTTGCTGGTGCTCGGCCGAGCAGAGTCCTTGACTCGGCCGAGCGAGATCTGAACAGCACTATTTCAACAGAAAGTTGTGTCTCTTCGTGGGAAAAGACACAAACCCCTTGGCTCTCTATATATATACCTCCTCCTCCGAATTTCAATAAAAAGATATACAGTATTTTGACCCTTCCTACCCTCTAGTAAGATAGATTAACATACCCATATCATTGCATATTGTTGCATTAAATCCTTCAAAGTCCAAAGTTCCAAACATTGTGTTGTTCGCTAGAGTATTTGATTTGGAGTGCTCCTATCATTTACTTATAAGTCGTTTTATCTTACTAGAAGATTGCCATATAAACCGTAAGCACCTGTGCGGGGCAATAACTTCTTACGGAGATTGTATTAAATACAAGACTCGACTTGAATTCTTTTGTTTCCAATCTCCGTTATCCTTTTCTGTTAAGTTTCTAGTTAAGTTCTTGAGAAGCCTACACAATTGTCCAACAACAACATTTTCTTTCACTTTTTCTTTCTTACTTTTCCTTAATCCGTGTGCCCAGAAATTTGGTATCAGTTTTGATGGGACGGAGGGAGTATATTTTATCAATTTTCAAAATAAATTTTACCATTCGTGCTTACAAACCTAACTGAATCATATAATTTACTTCAATTTGTTTTAAGACCGCGATACAAAACAAATCGCGTACACGGTTACACCCTACCCAAAACAATGGGCCAGCTTGCGCACTCCCCATGTCATGGGCGTCATTTTCATCAACTTGTTATTGTTTTGTCATTTTGGAATCATTTGTTTTTCATATTCCATGTGTTTTTATTTAACTTTTGAAAAATTAATATAGCTTTCCTTATCATACTAGTGAGATTGTATATAATAAAATAATATTGATGCTATATCAGTGTTCTAAAAGACTTCTTGGGCGTCTGCACTCGTCTGTGCGAAGCCCTCTCCAACGCCTGGCACAGTTTTAAGCCCCACTCTGTGCCTAGACGCAGCCGACTGCCGCCAAAGATCCGTCTAACGCTTTTTAGAACCTTGTACTGTACTATAAAAGATGCTTGAAAAGCATTCTCAGAATCAAATGCTAAAAGAGTTCCCACATTTGTTCATCAATGTTGACGTGGTTTGATTATATAAATGACTAATTAACATTTAAAATAATGTTATGGTGGATTGATCTAAGTAGAGATCACTAGTTTTATTGCAAAGCCCTTCTTGTCATGCCTCTAATTAAGAAACATAGTTAGCTTAATTGCCAAATAAAAATCTAAATACTATTAAAATAGAAATTTCTGATATTATCGTATTAGCACAACATTAAAAAGAAAAAAAAAAGCCTTCTAAAGTCATTGCTTATTTTTTTTTCTAGTAATTCACTAAATTCAGTCCTTTTCCATTTTTCAAGAAAATAGTTTTTTTGTTTATCATCAATATTGTTTTATTTGAGAGAGATGTTCACGTACACCCCTTGGACTAAAATTAATTCCTAGAGAAGGAATGATATAATTCTAATTCCCCATCGCTCTAGAACAAAAATATCCCAGAAAGCACCCTTTCAAGTGTGCTCCAGGTCTCTGCCATACAAATCCCGATAAAAAAATGACAACTCGCTCTGATATTATGATGATAGAGAGTTATCATAGCCAAAAAAAATCTAGTAGCCAACTATTATAGACAAAACAACAATGATAGTTGATAACACAGGAAATGATCCACATCAGCCTTATTGCAACAATAGGTTGATCCCCATCAGATACGACCTGAAATCACGAACAAACGACTAGCCGAATTGGTCTCTGGCTAATACCCTCTGGCATTATGATGAGATAACGTGTTATAAGTTTGTAGGAAACTGTATGGAAACTACGTAATCTAAAATAGCTAAGATGACATTACCTTTTAACGTTGGATGTTGTCTGATATATATAATGGTGTTATGGGATCAGTTGTGAATCACTAAAATCAAGGAGATGTTGTGGGCGTAACCGTCTCCGAGAATGTAGGAGGCGGTTACAAATAACGACGTAGACGGACGTACGTGTTGGTAGGTCGAGGTCGCTTGAGTATTCGAAGTCGACCTGACTTTGTGTCTTGGCTTGATAGAAATCGTACAAGTTGATGATCGTATATCGTACGGAGCTAGGTCGGGACCAATGGTGGTTGGACAATGAGCTAGGTCGATTGATCTTTGCCGTTGGGCCGTGGGCATTGTGGTAACTGGACTGGCCCATTCAATAATAGTGTCTTGGTGATATCTGGAATGTTAGGCATAGTTCGTTGGGCCTAGTCACGTTAATTCCGTTCATTGGCCCCCAACTTTCTGTATTGACTTTGTCAACCAGGAGGTTATATAATAAATTTTTGATGGCTTGTGGAGCTCGATGTCGGATGGTCGACTGAATAGATATAGGTCGATCTCGACTATTGACTTTCGATGGTACGGTTTTTGCGATTGGACAACTGTTTTTGGGAAACGTGATGCAGCAATAACTGACATGTAGAACGGTTATATCCCCCGCCCTTTCCAATTCAGGTAAGGAAAAGGAGGAGTATAAATGGTAAAATCCTTTTCCTTTTCAAACTTTATAAAACTCAACTACTCAAGCCCCCAGCAAGAACAAAAGCAGGGCAATTGATTTTCTGGCGTAATCAAGCATTCCGATTCGTCTCTGAGCTCTTTCTACTTTAAATCAATCAAGGTATCCCTCAATTAATCTGTATTTAGGTTTAATTTCAAGCTTATGTATGTATTCCGCCATGGCTAGGACCTTTGGCTTCGAGCTAGGTGTTAGATATGGTTATAACTCCACAAACCTTAAGGTTTACAAAAGGTTAAAAGGTCAATGGGTGGAATTGACGAGGGAGGAGTGTATTTCCATTTTAGATAGGTGGGGTTTATTTTATGGTGAGGTAGGGTTCCCAGCTGGAAAGAGTATGGGGGATTTGGAGGCGGACTATCTACGGATTGTTCGTTTCCGTCTCTTCAACCAATTGGTAGACCACCTCATAATTTTTTATATCAAGTCCAATAAGCCTCCCTTTCCTATA
Organism: Adenophora triphylla var. japonica; assembly: GCA_022495995.1. Taxonomy (NCBI): domain Eukaryota; kingdom Viridiplantae; phylum Streptophyta; class Magnoliopsida; order Asterales; family Campanulaceae; genus Adenophora; species Adenophora triphylla. The sequence goes on along the minus strand of JAFEMH010002063.1, from coordinate 151,881 downwards.
GAGAGATTAGCATTTCCAGGGGAATCTAGGTCGCCCTTAGGTATTTCGAAACATACTTCAACTAGGTCTGATTCCCCTATTTCTGTGTCTTCTGTAGATATGGCAACTCAGCAATCTCCCGTTTCTACTTCATCGAGCTCCTCCTCAGGCAACAAAGTGGATAAATTTTGCTCGACCGTGGTTCCAGGTCGTAATGAAAGAGGGTATGTGGCCCCAAGCCGGCCGTTTGGAGGAAGAATGTTGATTCACGAATCCAAATTCTACATAACTTCTTCGAGGTCCCCAAAGATGACTTCCACCTCACCCACTTCACGGAGAGGCAAAGAAAAGCCCAATCTTGGATGCATTAGGGTTTGAGTTCGACCAAAGTAGCTTTCTACTACGGCCAATTTGAGGCCGGACTATGACTTCCCCTTAACCCCTTCATCTGCGAGTTTTTAGAGTGTACATCCGATGTTCCTATGCAGTTGGGCGCCAATACGGTAAGGGTATTTGTATGATTTTCCATGGGGTGCAGGTTCGTTGGGTACGAGCCATGTATGCACGTCTTTAGGAGATTCTTTAAGGTCGTGCAAAATGACAAAGCCTTTGGCATTAATACCCCAGCCAAAGCTAAGGCCCCAAAGTTTTTCACAAACTTGCCCGACAAAGTTTCTGGGTAGAATACCCACATGATCCTGGTGGAGAGTAGGAAGGGATGGGAGTTCCCATTGCCTGAGGCTGATACACCACCCATGACGGAGGAGGATTATTGGGTCACAGAGTGGAGTGAGGAGCTCACTCGTAGGTTGACGTTGGTGGCTAGGAGGAGCACCATAAGCTGGGCCACCCTTGGGTCGGACAACTGCTTTTTCATTCAAGCTGGAATGATGTTGGGAGGAGATGGGGAGGTATCCCCCTTAGTGATGATCATTCGTAGCCTTAGATATCCAGACAGGGTGATTCACGAGAAGGAGACATTCGAGTCCCAATGTCATTTCTGCAAGAAGAAGCATGGTCATTACAGAAACATGTCTCACTATGGCGGTTAAGTACTTCTTTATTTCTTAATAAGTTTTTTGTCATTTTGTTTGTATGCTCCTTTGCTAACTGTTTCTCTTTTTATCGTGTAGTCCTTACTCCCGAGCAAGAAGCAAACAGGAATCACATTTTTGATTTAGGTGATAGGAGAAGGAATAAGAAGGCACACGGAGCTGCCAAAGCTAGAGCCGGCCGGGTGAATGAGGCTATGGAAAGGAACACCTTTCTCCTCAAAGAAAGAGTGGGGATGGTCCCCATCGATGGGTATGGGCCAGTGGATCCCATTGAGCATGCTCCCTAAGTTCAAGTCACTGAGGAAAGGGAGAGGTCGACACGTCGACCGAGCTAGAGTCGGGCTCTGATCCCCGACATGAACCAGTTGGGGTGGACCCCCTCAACATTGTAGACTTGGAGTCGAGGATGCCAAGCAAGAAGATGACGAGGAAGCTCTTCCTCTCGATCGGCTTAGAAAGAGGTCGCGTGTCGACCTAGGGCATGATGGAGTTAGGACTTCTTGAGCAGCGGGCTCTGCCTCAAGCCATCCCCTTCCTCCTCTAGCTCCCTCTACCCGAAGCACTGAAGAAGTGCAAGCTATGGTGGATAGGTTGAGTGACATCCCTCCCCTTTCTGGGATCAATAGCTTGAGCCGCCATTATCCCGAGAAGAACTGCAAATAGGGACCTGCTAGCACAATTTACTGAGAAGGGGCTTACTTTGGAAGAGTATCATGATAGGTCTGGCCTCCTTGCTTCCGAGGTAACATTTACTCCCTTTTCTGTTTGGTCGTCATACTTTTGGTTGCTGTAATTCTGATAAGTGTCGTACTGACTCTCTTCTTCTTGTTATGCAGTCTCTAGATCTTACTGAGCAGGCTAAGTGCAGTTGGAGAGCGGCTATTGAGAGGGAGCAGATTGCCTCCAGCGAGTATTCAAGGAAGGCCAGAGAGGCCGTTGAACTGAGGGAGTCAACGCTGAGCAAGTGCGTGATGCAGCCTTGGTCGACCTAAGAGTGACAAGGGAGCGGCTAGCTCCTCTTCAGGAGCAGGTGGAATATTTTGCTCCTATTAAGGCTAAGCTGGAGGAGGAAACTGTTGAGGCTAGGCATGAGAAGGCCATGTTGGATGGAGAGCTGGATAACCTTACAGTGATGATCCAGGATCGTAAGGCTCGAATGATAAAAGTGAGTGAAGATCATCAGGCTGCCCGGCTTAAATGGGAGGAAGAGGCTCGAGCTAGAGAGAGAGAGAGCTGCATTGGAGGCCTTTAAGAATAGTGATGAGTGTTACGACATCATTGTATCCTGTGCTAGGGGTTTCTATGATGTCGTACGCCAACATATGGCCCGCCGTGCTGTAGTGGATCCTTCAGTCGACTTAAGTATTGAAAAATGGGCTCAATGGGCATCCGACGATCGCTACGACGAGCAAGCACGCAGCGGCCACTCCCTTGTGCCTTTCAACGACAATGACCTAGCCGTCATAGCCAGGCAAGATATTGAAGATGGGCTAGAGCCTTAGACCGCCCCTCCGATCGAGCAAAGGAATTTTAATGTTATACTTCAAGAGCTGGAGGAGGCTGATGAAGATGAGGAGGAGGAGGATGAAGAGGTCACCCAAGACCATGTTTTCGATGAGGCCGAGCAAAGAAAGCAGCAACATGAACCAGAGCAACAAAATAACGATCAAGAAGATTGATTTTTGGCTTTGCTCTCATTTGGTTTTGTATCAAACTAGTCCCAAACAATTTTTCACTTATTGTATTTTGTTTGTCACTGCCTTGGCCCAGTTTGGGAGGCAGATTAACTCGAATTAGTTTGATAAGTTCTAGCCCGCTTTTTTGGGGGACTTTTTATTTTAATACTAGTTTTCCTTTAAATCATTTTGTCTTGATCCGTGTTTCTGTCTTTTTTGTCGAACTAGATTATGTAGAAGATCGACCAAAGTATTGGTCGGACCAGTTTGTTATAACGAAGCTGATTAAGTTTTTAGTCGAACTTGTTTGAGAACGATATTGACCTAAGTCTTCAGTCGAACCTGTCTAAGAACGAGGTTGACTTAGGACTTTAGTCGAGTTTGTTTAAGGAGCGAGACTGACGTAAGTCTTCAGTCAAACCTATTTAAAAATGAAGTTGGCTTAGTAATTTAGTCAAGTTTGTTTAAGGAACGAGCCTGACGTAAGTCTTCAATCGAACTTGTTTAAGAACGAGGTTGACTTAGGACTTTAGTCAAGTATGTTTAAGGAACGAGACTGACATAAGTCTTCAGTCGAACCTGTTTAAGAACGTGGTTGACTTAGGATTTTAGTCGAGTCTGTTTAATATGTCGAGATCGACTAAGAGTCGGACCTGAGTTGAATAAAGTACATGTGTAAACACAGTTTGTGGATAGAACATTTTGGGGGTAACCCCATTTTATTGATGAAGTAGATCGCTACATAGAAGTCTAATTAATAAAAAATAATATCTAACTAAGTGGCTAGCATGCCAAGGATGTTTCAGCTCTTCAGCGCCCGGATGGCCAATCATGTAAGTCCCCTCCTTGACAATTCTGGTGACGGTGTAGGGTCCTTCTCAGTTCAGAGATAACTTATTATGTTCAGCTTCCCTTCCAGTTACCTCTATCTTCCTTATCACATAGTCCCCAACGTTAAACGACCTCTTCTTGACCTTTTTGTCATGTTAACCCTTGGTTTTATACTTGTAATTTACCATCCTAAGTTGAGCAGTCATCCTTTTCTCATTTAGTACATCCAAGTCGAGCAACCTGTTGGAATTATTATGGTTTTGATCAAATAAGGCCACCCTAGCTGTAGGAATTCGTAGCTCGGCAAGAGTCATAGCCTCTGACCCAAAAGTAAGGGTGAATGGGGTTTCCCCTGTAGGCCCTTGGGTGGTTGTGCAGACTACCCAAAGAGCACGGGGTAGTTCGTCCAACCATCTGTCAGCTCGACCAATTAGGCCCTTACTTAGTGTTGTCAATACCAGTTTGTTCGATGCTTCAGCTTGGCCGCTGTCTTGAGGGTAAGCAATCGACGACTTCTGGTGTTTAACCCCCAACCTATTCATTTCTATTTCAAAAGTTGTGGAAAATTGTAGTCAGTTGTCTGAAACGATCGAATTTGGCACCCTAAAGCGGCACCAAATGTAATCGTGGATGAAGTTGATGTGTTTTCCTCTGTTATCTTTGCTAGAGGCTTTGCTTCAATCCATTTGGTGAAATAATCGATGGCCACAATCACATATTTACAATTTCCACGGGAGGGTAGCAAGGGTCCGATCGGGTGTTTGTTCAGTCGTAGGAAGCCTTGGTAGGCCGGCATATCTCTGACACTTATCACATTTTTTCACGAACTCACGAGCATCTTCCCTTAGGTGAGGCCAATAGTACCCTAAGGGAATCTTGTCTGCAAAAGTTCTGGCTCCCGGGTGTCCACCACACACTCCACTGTGTACTTCGAGCAATATTTGAGGGACTTCCATTGGGTGAACACTTCTCAACAATGGCTTCACAAATGATCTCCTGAATAATGCATCTCCATGTATAGCAAACCTAGGGTACTTCTTCTTTATTGCTATTGTCTTTTGCTCGTCAGCTGGTAGTTCGCCTGTTTCGATGTAGGCCTTCATTTCATCAATCCAACATTTAGAGCCGTAGACCGAGCATAGAACCTACACTCTATCGTATGTTGGATGCTCTAAGTATGCGATTGGTTCTTCATGCTTCTCGTCTGAAGTAGCTAGTTTGGAGAGTAGGTCAGCTAACTCATTTTCCTCGCGGTCTACCATCTGTATCTCCCAAAACTCCAAGTCTAGTACCATCCTTTTCACTAGATCGCAGAACTTGATCAGAATGGGATTGGCCACCTCGTATTCTCCCTTTACTTGATTCACGATCAGTTGGGAGTCACAATAAGCTATGATATTGGTCTCCCCAAAGCATTTAGCATATTCAATCGCTTCATATTCGGCGTGGTTGTTGGAGGCTTGGAACTTGAATCTTAGAGCTTCTTCAAAAGCTTTACCTGTCTCTGGCTGGATTAACACAATTCCAGCTCCATTAACGTTCTTGGTAGAAGACCCATCTGAGTAAACCTTCCAGCAATCGTCGGGTAAACTGACTACCTGTTGGTGTGATTGTTCCTTCCCTTTCAAGCTCTCTTTTGGGGTGCTCTCCCTACTATCTTCCTTGGTGAACGTAAGCTCGACCAAGAAGTCTACCAAAGGTTGAGCTTGCAAAGCTTTTCAAGGCATGTATTCAATATCAATCTCCGCCTACTCTGTGAACCAGTTAAGCAGTCGACCTGAACTTTATGACTTATGCAATATCTTCCTTAAAGGAGCATTGGTCAGCACGACAATGGGGTAGACAGAGAAGTATGCTCGTAGCTTTTTGGCTGCAACTACCAAGGCATATGCTACCTTTTCAGCGTTGAAGTACCTCCCTTCTACGTCGGGTAAGGCCTTTCTTACGTAATAAACTGGCTTTTAGAGGTCGTTATCCTCTCTAACCAGAACTGCAGCCATTGCTCGTTCTCCAGCTGAAAGGTAGACGTACAAATCCTCTCCTTGAATCAGGCTACTCACCAATGGTGGAGAGGCGAGATATTCCTTGAGCTGTTGGAATGATGAGGAACACTCGGTCGTCCATTCCTTTTTTGTCCCCTTAAAATTTTTGAAGAAGGGAGAGACTTTTCAGCTGATTTGGCTATGAAACGACCCAAATATGCGACCCTACCATTAAACCGTTGAACCTCCCTTATGCACGTAGGCTCTTGCATCTCTACCAAGGCCTTTATCTTTCTAGATTAGCTTTAATTCCCCTTTGTGATACTATAAACCCCAGAAACTTGCCAACAGCTACCCCAAATACACACATGCATGGATTCAGCTACATGTCGTTTGCTCATAGATTGGCGAACGTTTCCCTTAGGTTGACCACATGACGACCAGTCTTAATTTTGATGACCATGTCGTCGATGTAAGCCTCCATGTTTCAGCCAATTTGACTAGCAAAGACTCTATTTATCATCCTCTGATAGGTAGCTCCAGCATTTTTCAGCCCGAATGGCATCTTGGTGTAGCAATATATAACTCCAGCAGCTTGGAAGGCAGTCTTTTCAATGTCGTCCTTGTGCATTCTGATATGATGGTATTCCGAATAAGCGTCGAGGAAACTGAGGGTGGCGTGCCCAGCAATTGAGTCGACCAACTTGTCTATCATTGGAAATGGGTAGTTGTCTTTTGGGCATTCTACGTTTAGATCAGTGAAGTCGACACACATTCTCCACTTTCCACTAGCCTTCTTAACCATCACTACATTTTCCAGCCAAGTAGTGTAGGACGCCTCCCTGATTATACCTGCACTAAAGAGTTTATATACCTATTGTTTGATTGCCATTTCTTTGTCTGCAGCAAATACCCTTAGCCTTTGGCTTTTGAACTTCATGGTGGGGTTGACCTCCAAGCGATGTACAGCGACCTCTTCCTTGGCTCCCCTCATGTCCTCTACTCTCCAAGCAAAGACATCTGCACTTTTATTCAATAGGTCGACTATTTCCACCCTTTCTTCTGGTGACAGCTATCTCCCTCTTCTGATTTTTTGCTCGGGGTAAAAAGGGTTGACTTCTACATCTTACAGCTCGTTAACTGGCTCCAGTTCTGGGCCGTCTCTAAACTGCAGAGTCTCAATGATGATCTCTCTGACCTTTTTTTTTTCCTCAGCTCCCAGGTGTGGAGCTTCTTCTTCAATCAGGCCATCTAGCTCAAAAGCTATTTCCCCGTTGGAGGCCCCTGAGTTTTGGTTGACTTGGAGGCATAGGTCGCCTATGATAATCTGGTCGACCAAAACTGTATCTGTCGCGACCCAAGTGTTTTCAGAGGGATGTGACGGCTCATTCATGACTTGGTCATGTGAGGGATAGGTCACCTCTTCTATACACTTGATCATAGATAATCTGGAAGTAGTGGTGACAGACTTTGAGAACTTCCAGCACGCCTCTTGAGTATCAATTTCCAACTCCCTCTTCTTTTTGACCAGAGCACGTGATCCAGGTACTCTCTAGCTGTGCTTAGGATGCACCCAACTCTCAACATGGTGGGGAACTTGATCCTTTGACTGGGGATTGTTGTTACCATCCCTAGAGCGACCTGTCCAGGTATACCCAATATAGCATGGTAATCACTTATAACATCAATGACTATAAATGTTACCTTAGATGTTATTCTTAAGGGATGCATTCCGATGTCGACCTCCAGCTCCTTTTGTCTTTTGGCATCAACTCTGTGATTGGTGAAACCCTCTAGTCGACCTGGATACGGTGACAATCTGGCGTCGGTCTATCCCATATCTAGGAAGGTTTTGTAATAGAGAATGTCCTTGCAGGCCCCAGTGTCGACCAAGATTCTACTTGACGTGTAGTCATCAATGAGCCCTAGAATTACCAAAATTTTCTCCCTTGCAGCCAGCTCATAAGGATAGAAACTGATCACCTCCTCTTGGACACAGCTTCTGGGGGTACGTAGGGAGCTTTGTTTAACTGGAAGCTCTTGTGATTGAGCGCAATGTTGCTCGTCTCCTCAGCTATCACCCCCAACGTCAATCTAGGTTGCCTTGGCTCAGGAACACCTCTTGTAGGTAGATCTCCTCCTGTAGGACGATCTCCCTTCACAAACCTATCCAACCTTCCTTCATTCACCCATTTTTGGATGATCCTCTTCAAACTCATACATTCCTCCATTGTGTGCCTGATGTCCTTGTGATACTCACAGTACCTACCGTTGTCCCTTCTGAATTTATTTTGAGCATTAATTGGGGCAGGAGGACCTAGTTCGACTGTGTTCATGATCTAAGTCTGACTAACTGTGAGTGGGGTGAAGCTTTCAGGGACTCTTTCCATTGCCCTAGTTCTGTTTTTTCCCCTTGTTGTTGTTATGCTTTGCCTGTCCCCCTTTATCGACTCACCAACTTCAGTATGTTTAGAGCCCTTGTCCTTCTTTCTCTCCTTCCGCTCCTTAGCCACGGCCACATCATAAGCCCTCTCAAACAACTCTTTCCTCGTGGTCGCTCTCCTAACCTGTAGCTCATAATCCAGATCGGGAGAGGACACTCCATTTCTAAAGCAGTTGATGACTTCTCTATCCGTGAGGTCTTCCTCAATTTGGTCGACCAAATTTTTGAACCTGGTAAAGTAGCTCATAGTACTCTCTGTCTTGCCCTGAATCATGTTGTTCAAATCAGTGATTGTTTTCTTACGAGCCCCAGCTGTTGAGAACCTGTTGAGGAACTTCTTCCTCATATAACTCCATGAGGTGATATAGCCAGTGGTCAGACCACGAAAACAAGTCAGTGCTACACCTGTGAAGGTAATGGTTAATGCCTTGCATAACACGCCATCCTTAGAAGAGACCAAATATACAGTGGCCTCAAAATGCTGCATATGATTTCAGGCATTGGTCGTGCCTGAATACTTGTCTAACATGGGCATCTTGAACCCATCAGGAGGCCCCTTATCGAGTATATCCTTGGCCAGGGGTCGAAGAGTGCAGTCATTTTGTTCGACTTTCCCATTGGTTGCTTCCCGATCTACCTCCATGTTATCTAATCTCCGTTTCAAGTTAAGAAGCTCCCTAACATCCAGGTCGCTTCTTTGGTGGAAGACAGAGTTAGAAATTTGTCTCTCCTCACGGTGGGACTCTCTTCTTGAGAGAGTCCTCTGCCTTTCATTCCTAGGGGGATTTGCTTCCCTCCTTTCTCGACGGGGAAATGACCTCTCTCCTCTTTGTGGCGACCTACGCTGAGCTTTGTCAGCTTCGACCTGCCTTCTTAAAGCTGAGTCGACTTCTTGTTCCCTTTGCTGGTTGAGCCTACTGCTTAGGTAGCCAGTAGGGTCTATTGATATGTGGGAGGGGGGAGGCCTTTCACTCCTCCTTTCTTCCCCAGACGGTCTAGGACCTCCGTTAGCCCGCCTATGAGATGTGAGAGATGGAGCTACCCTTTGTGATTTTCTATCATCCTTGTTAGGAGACTCAGGCATCTCGAGCAACTCATCTTGTACCTCGAGCAAGCTCTGCAGTATTCTAGCTCGCTCCAACAAAATATCCTTCCTACTAAGGTGAGTAGTTGAGGGACCTGCCATGTCGCTTGCAAGTGTTCGACCTATTTGGACTCTCTTAGGTTGTTGGCTTACCCCTTGGTTAGGCATGGGCCTTTTCTGCCTTCTACCACTTGCAAGCCCGCACCATCGGCCATACTATTTGAGCGAGTGGCCCTTCTAGTGGGATGCCCCGACGGAGGAGGAGGCAAGTTTGCAGTGCAATTTCTGGCACCTGCATCTATGTTCCTCCCTGCATTTTCAAGTCTTGGCTCACTGGAGGAAGTGGTGGTATACCCGTCGGACACCATGTTTACTATTGCCTGAGGTTTCGAGGATTTAGCGTTACCGTTTCCCAGCAATGGAACCAAACTGATGACGCATGAAACGATCCAGATCAGCCTTAGTCCAGCAATAGGTTGATCCCCAGCAAATACGACCTGAAACCATGAGCAAACAACTAGCCGGGTTGGTCTCCGGCTAAGACCCTCCGGCATGATGATGAGATAACGTGTTATAAGTTTGTAGGAAACTCTATGGAAACGATGTAATCTCGAATAGCTAAGATGACATTACCTTTTAACGTTGGATGTTGTTTGATATATATAATGGTGTTATGGGATCACTTGTGAATCCCTAAAATCAAGGAGATGTTGTGGGCGTAACTGTCTTCGATAATGTAGGAGGCGGTTATAAATAAAGACGGAGACGGACGTACGTGTTGGTAGGTCGAGGTCGCTTGAGTATTCGAAGTCGGCCTGACTTTGTGCCTTGGCTTGATAGAAATCGTACAAGTTGATGATCGTATGTCGGATGAAGATAGGTCGGGACCAATGATGGTCGGACAATGAGATAGGTCGACTGATCTTTGCCGTTGGGTCGTGGGGGTTGTGGTAACTGGACTGGCCCATTCAATAATAGTGTCTTCGTGATATCTGAAATGTTGAGATTAGTTCGTTGGGCGTAGCTCGTCACTTTTATTACGCTCAATAGTCATTATCATAATCCAAAAAAAAAATTGATACATAACTATTAGAGAGAAAAAATAGTTAATTTACTTTCTTTAGAAAGCAAGGCAAAAACATAAATGAAACTTTAATAGTTGTCTTTCAAATCAAATTTTAACTCAAAAATCAATCAATATACCAAAAAATAACCAAAACACAAACAAAAATAAATCTGAGTACAAAATAACCAAAACCAACTCACGAAATTAAGGCAAAAATCAACAAAATAGTTTTGAAATCGATAAATTTCCTATTTTTTTATATTAAAAAGCAGTAAACATTAGAATGCTGTAAAAATAGAATTAATTTCTAAAAGGCTCATTCTAGCAAATCTAACCCGTGTAAGGACTCGAAAGATCCCATATCTCATACTCCCTCCGTCCTAGACCAAGGGTCCTCGGGGGGGATTTCACGCTTCTTAAGAATTTTTTTTAAAGTGGATAGAAAATTTTAGAAGAGAGAATGTAAAAGTTAAATGTGTGGTAGGAAATAGGAGAGAGAATGTAAAAGTTAAATATGTGGTAAGGAATAGGAGAGAGAATGTAAAAGTTAAAAATATTTAATAGGAGAGAGAATGAGTGGAAGAAATAGTAATGATTTTTTTGTAAATATATGAAGATGATAAGGGTATGAATATATGGAAAACTTTCCATTTAAAAAAAGGGACTCTTGGTCTGGAGCGGATCAAAAAGGAAAGTAGGACTCTTGATCTGGGACAGAGGGAGTATATACCTTTAATCTAAACCAAAATACCAAATAAATCCTGTTCCTGCCGGCGAAGACTAAAACACACACACACACACACATGCTCTCTCTCTCTCTCTCTCTCTCTCTCTCTCTCTCTCTCTCTCTCTCTCTCTCTCTCTCTCCAAACCCTCTAACTTTGGCCATTTTTCCTCACCTTCTCCACTTGCCAACTGTGATGATGCCCAATTTTTCAGCGCCCGACAAAACTTTGGGAGTTTGAAAAATCTTTATCGGACTTTGAAAAATCGACGTAATCGCCACGCCATTTTTAGTTGGGGCAAAACATTGAAAAATACCCAAAATTAGAGAAAGTGAGTTCGGAGATCACGTTACACTCCGGGAAGATCGTTGGTGTTCACCCGGAATGCCTCGTACGACGAGTCTTTCCCACTTGAAAATTTTGTGTGTGTGCGTGTGTTTAAAAGGGATTTTATGAAAATAATTGAAATTTTAGGGACTGAACTGAAAAACAATTTGAAAACAGTGATTAAACTGAAAATAACAGAAAATTGAGGGACTGTTTGCAGATGACAATGTCATCCGCGTGGACAAGACTGTAGTGCAGTCTTATCCGCGCGGACCAACCTGCAGTCTTAATATTTTTTACAGTTTCCAGTTTAGTCACTGTAATTTCCAAAAAGTTAACTGGATTTACATGACTTAACTGGAATTATAACTGACAGACAGAAAGTAAAAGGGGTTTTGGATTTTGGCATCCATGCTTGTCCTCTCTTTCCCTAGACTTTGATTAGTGGTCATAAGTGATGAATCCACTTAATCAAGTCATCCCGGGGATACGTTAGGATTTTGTGAGCATTTCATTTGCTAAGGAAAAAGGGGAATTTGACATGAAAGTAAATTTAACAAAACAAGAAATAGATCAAGATGTATCAACATTTAGAGGAAGATCTCTAAGGTGGTCATGAGAAGACCATTCTTGAGACCTAAACTCAAGTGTATCTTATACATCTTGTGTGACCTATTTTGTAGGTCTAGATGATTTTCATCCAAGGAAAGTGTTCCAAGGTGAGTATCTTAGACATGGGGGAGGGGATTTACAAGGAAGTAAAAGATGTAGACCATTTAAAGTGGTCATCTATGGAGATAGACTCCAAAATGACCATACTTTAGGTCAAGAAAGCAAGTAAAGACTAAAATGTAAAGAGACATGGAGGTAAAAATATGGACCATTTTAGAAGTGGTCACATATGGAGATTGACTCCAAAATGACCATCTTCTAGGTCAAGCAAACAAGTACCAAGTAATGTAAAGGGGAGATGGGGAATAACATGAAAGTAAAGGAAATGTGAATCCCTTTAGAAGATCATCCACGAAAAGGAATTTCATGGAGATCCTCTTGGATCTTTGGGACAAGAGGGAAAGGGTAGATTAAACTACAAACAACAAGTAGAACTACATCATTTACACATGAAGTATATGCATAAATGAGGGAGATATAAGTAAAGAGAGTGAGGGTTTACCAATCTTTCTTGGGTTTATATTTAGGGTTTGAAGGATTTCAAGGATTAAAAGTGGTTTTGGAGTGGATTTGAGGTTGGATTTGGTGTTAAATTGGAGTTGTGAGAGTGTTTAAGGCTGTTTTGAGGTGGGATTTCGGCATAGTAACAGTAGGGAAAGGTGTTTGTCGTTGTTAAAACTGAAGGAGAAAGGCTGAATTTATAAGTTGTCTGGAGCGACAATCTTATCCGCGTGGACAAGATTGTAGGTGCATTCTTGTCCGCGCGGATGACCCAAGCAGGCGTGACTATTTTTTGCAGAAAGTTGTTTCTGGCAGTTTTGGCTTATTTAAATGGTCAATATTCCCTTTTCTTGGAAATGACAGACTTCCAGCGAGGTAATTGTCCATTTTTTTATTCCTAAGAGGTCATTTCTCATTCAAATTGTCAAAATAATGTCCAAAATGCCCCTAGATGAATATAAATCATTAATTTGGGCTGACGGAACATTAACGACACAGATTGGGGTACTTACAGTAGCCCCTCGGCGACGGTACTTCCAGGGGAAGTGGGGTTGTCGACAAAATGAGGACCCCAATCTGGCAAACGTTGCTGAGATGGGCGAGGAGGTGACCGAGGCGGTCAAATGGCTGGACCCTTAATGAAAGGATTCCTACGTATCCCTTGCGGGAATCAAGCTGGTCATAGTTCAGGTTTTGCGGGGGAAAGGAGCGGTCAAACGAATGGACCTCCCACCGCATTCTCGTTATCAAAGGTAGAATCGACTAACGAGGGCATTGCCGAAGACTGACTCGACCTAGCAGTGGCATTGCCGAAGACGTATTCGACCTAGCGAAAGCGTTGCCGAAGATGTATTCGACCTAGCGGAAGCGTTGCCAAAGACGTATTCGACCTAGCGGAAGCGTTGCCGAAGACTGACTCGACCTAGCGGGGGCGTTGCCGAAGACATATTCGACCTAGCGAAAGCATCTATTCCTAAATTGAGACTTAGTTCAGGAGTATGACCCTAAGTTGGGACTTAGTTCAGGAGTATGAACCTAAATTGGAACTTAGTTCAGGAGTATGAACCTAAGTTGAGACTTAGTTCAGGAGTATGAACCTAAGTTAAGGTTTAGTTCAGGAGTATAAACCTAAATTAGACTTAGTTCAGGAGTATGAACCTAAGTTGAGGTTTAGTTCAGGAATATGAACCTAAATTGGGACTTAGTTCAAGAGTGTGAACCTAAGTTGGGACTTAGTTCAGGAGTATGAACCTAAGTTGAGGCTTAGTTCAGGAGTATGAACCTAAATTGGAACTTTGTTCAGGAGTGTGAACCTAAGTTGGGACTTAGTTCAGGAGTATGAACCTAAGTTGAGGCTTAGTTCAGGAGTATGAACCTAAATTGGAACTTAGTTCAGGAGTATGAACCTAAATTGGAACTTAGTTCAGGAGTATGAACCTAAGTTGGGACTTAGTTCAGGAGTATGAACCAAAGTTGAGGTTTAGTTTCGGAGTATGAACCTAAATTGGGACTTAGTTCAGGAGTATGAACCTAAATTGGGATTTAGTTCAGGAGTATGAACCTAAGTTGAGGTTTCGTACCTGAGGGAGATTATTTGAAGGCGTTCAAATTCGGGCTTACGATGACTGCTGGGAAAAGAGTGACCGTGTCGGTCAAGTGGCTGGACCTATGGTAGGCTACCTACATATCCCAGATGGGAATCAAGCCTGGACGTAGTTCGGAAGCTGCTGGGGATGGTCTTCTTTGTTGAGGGCTCACTTCATCACCGCAGACTTTCTAGGTTGCTGAGGGCGTACTTTGTCGTATTTCAGCATCGTTGACTTTCTAGGTTGCTGAGGATGGTTTTCGTTGAAGGTAGGGGTTGAAAATGAGGAAGGGAATGGGCTTTCGTTAAGTTTCGTTGAAGTGGTCGGGCTTACGTTGAAGGTCGGGGTTGAAAATGAGGAAGGGAATGGGCTTCCGTTAAGTTTTGTTGAAGAGGTCGGGCTTACATTGAAGGTCGGGATTGAAAGTGAGGAAGGGAATGGGCTTTTGTTAAGTTTTGTTGAAGAGGTCGGGCTTACATTGAAGGTCGCGTCGAAGGCGTAGGCTTTGGACGAAATAGGCGGTTGTGATAAAATGAATTGAGGGATGGCGGACGATCCCGCATGCGTATCGAGGGAGACATGAAGAATTATCCCACAAAACGGAAGTGGGCGTGGAGAAATATCTCACAAAACGAAAGTAATTCCTTCGGGTTGTGCTGATGTGAGAAGGGTGACCAGCCTAATAGGGACAAGTCTGGAGGCATTTTGACTTGAAGGAGAAGTTTGGATGAGTTTGCATCTTGCTGGTGATCGTCGACCTTGTAGAAGTTGTTGAGCTTGTATTCACATTGGGACTTCTCGCTGTGGAAGGCTTTGGGTTCGAAGAATGCAAGAACCAGGTTTGAAATGAGAGCGTCCTTATTAAAAAGGCATCTAACACTTGGTAAGAGGGAAACCAAAGGAAAGGTGTTAATTTGGTAGAGAGGGACTCAAAGGCACTCTGGTCGAGTTGGCAATATTAACAGCGTGATGTGTTGAGAAGCATTTTGCTGGTGGCGATGGTTCTAGAGGTGATGGTAAAGACTTCGGCGGTCGTTTTCACCAAAATGTAGACACTGGAGGCTGTCTTCATCCATTTGTGGACGTTGGAGGTCGTCTTTACCAAGATGCAGACGTCGAAGCTTGTCTTTTGCCAAGCTGTAGACATGGGGGCTATCTTTGCCGAATTGTAGACATTGGGGGATGTCTTCACAGACTTGAGGCATTTGAAACGAAGCTGATGTAGGTCTGGGGCCAAGATGATGTTGACTTGATGTGTCTGAGGCTAAGATGATGCCAGATTGAGGTATCTGAATCAGGCTGGTGTTCATCTGTGGTATTATAAACAAAGATGGTGCTGACTTGAGGCGCCTGGGCACAAGATGACATGGGTTAGAGGTGTTCTAGTCATGGTGATGTGGAGACGAAGGTCTTGCCAGTCATTTGGGCAGTCCTGTTGAAGTCATTGGAATTACGCTTCGGTGGAGACCATCCTTGCTGCGGAGAGGCTTCGGGTAGTTATGGAAAACTGGTCTTTTGTGCTTGAATCGCTACATTTGTTAGTAGAGGGACAAATGCAAATATGACATTTATGGTGAATGCATGCATAGAACCAAAATGATTCAGAATATCTTAGGTTTGTTCTACTGATTCATGTTTTGTGCATGCTACATGAGCCCTTGGGAGATTTTTGTGGGGATGCATGGTGGTGAGAGGGTTTGTATGTGTTGTGGACTGTTTGGGACAATCTTTAAGCAGGTGGGGTGATATCCTTTGGTCGCGGACTGAACTGCATGTCATTGATGAGGTCTTGTTGTAGGTCAGAAGTATCATGCGAACCTCAATTTTGATCTTGGGATGAAGTTGGATTTGAACCCCGGGTCTCGATTGAAATATCTTTTCAGTCTCGGACATTTGAAGCTGATGCTGACAGGCTCTAGAATCAAAAGTAGGTTGATATGAATGAACCCTCTTTCGTTTGGGTTAGTTGTGACTTGACATAAATTTGGAGAATGACTTGGCGAAATGCTGATATGAGGAGATTCCCAGTTCTCAACCTCTGATGATGCAGGGAGTTGCCATATACCAAGTTCTAAAGCTGAAACTCCAAGATAATTGTTTAGATGACTAGACCTTTCTTCTGAAGATAGGTGTGACTTGAAAAAGTCCCATTCCGAGGAAATGACATGCCGAAAGCCACAGAAGCTTTCTCCAAATGACATGATGAAGCCCCAGGTTCGACAAGGTGTTACGACAGAGGTCCTATTAATGGTTTAACTGTAAAACTGACATACTAATGAAGTACCGAGCCGATCGATCAACGTGAAAGACCTCGAGGTGAAGTTGATGTAACCCCAGATTCATTGCGGCATTACGTCATGAAGTGAGAAACCCATCTTTGATAACAACTATGCAACTAGAATCCTCCCTTCTATGGGTGCCTTCCATATGGGAACTGTTAGCCATAGTGGCATTGGCTTGTTCATGGCTTCACCCTATGGTTGTTCTTAGGAAAAGGATTGTTGGCTGCGTTGGACCCTTTGGGTATCTCAAACTTACCCTTTTTTATCAGTTCTCACATTCCCCTTTTCAGGAGCATGAAATTATTAATAGCATGCCCATGATACTAGTGGGAAGCACAGTGCTTAGTTGTATCCAAAGGGACATTGAGATCCCTGGGCTGATAGTTGTCCAAAGGTCTGATCAGACCTTCCTTCACAAGTCCCTGAAAGACTTCAATCAGAGGCATTCCGAAATCTTCAAACCTTAGACTCCGCGGCTTGGGCACATCGCCTTTCCTTGGCACGAAAGGAGTGGCATTGTTGCAATTCTGGCCCGCGTAGTTAACTGATTCCTTGCCTTTTGGGGAGGACAGGTTCTGGATCAAAGGCAGAAGCTCGGTACCGGTAAGTAGGAGCAGCAGCTTGCTGTTGGTCAAATTTTAGCCCCAGAACTGACCATTGCACGCAGATCTGGATAGGGGAAGTTACTGAGGGACTTTCTCAAATGAGGCTTCAAGTAGGATTGGAAAAAATATCCAACTGTTCTCCATCAGAAGGAGGACTGGCCATTTCGCTCAACTTGAGGTTCCAACATTTGTAAAAATTACCGATGTTCTCCTCAGGGCGTTGTATAATGTTTGCAAGTCTACCCGATGTGTCTCCCATTCCAGGTTGGATTTGTACTTTTCGGTGAAGGCGTTGGTGATCTGTTCCCAAGTGGCCCTAGACTCGGGTTTCAACCGAAAAAACCACTTCAGAGCCCCCAGTTTTGGGGAGAGGTTGAAGTAATCAGCCAACAGCTGATTAGTGCATCCTTTGGCTTTCACGGCTAGGATGTAGGTGTCAAGGTGGGTCGTGGGACAAGCAGTTCCATCAAACAGTTCCAAGTTAGGCATCACGAACTTGTGGGGTAGAGGCACGATAGAATCAGGATCTGTGGGCCGGAGGGCAGCCTTCTTTCCTGTCAGTTCGGCGATCTGCGCCTTAATTTCCTTATGCTGCTCCATGAACCAAGCCAGATGAGGGTCCAGTGGTGGAGCTAGAGTGTTCAAGCCGGTGATTGTGCTGGAGAGAGGGGTTACCATTGGTGGCACACTGTTGAAAAGATTGGCAGGGCCTGGGGTATAGGTGTAAACCTGCCCTTGGCCTAAATTACTCTGAGGAGTGTAAGTAGGAGCCTGAGCATAAGGATATAATCCAGCGACCTGTTGCTGATTCCCAATGGGCAAGGAGGGTGGTGGCATACCAGAAGTGGCCGGGTAGCTCGAGTTCCGGGGTGAGACTCATAGGGAAACTTAAATACGGGTCGTGGCCCTTGGTTATTGAACTGCATGCCTGGATGGGGTGATGGTGTATAACCGGGAGGATACTGTGGTCCCGGTGATTCTGATGAGACGGGGATGGGGGGTTTACTGGCCTATAGGGCCTTGATTGAGGAACGAGTTTGTGGAGGCTGGTGAGGCGCTGGGAGCTAGGACGATCTGCTCGAGGAGGGACACCTGATTGCTGTCCTAAACCAAACTGTGGTGGCGGCATTCCAGACTGTTGTTGCGGTATTTCGAGGTGTCCCCAACCATGAGAGGACATTTCATACTGACTTTGTCCCCACCGAGGGACGACAAACTGGCTTGTCCCTCGCGGATGTACGGGGCCACTGGCCGTGTGGGCCGAGGAGCCGGGCCGACCATAAATTGAAGAGCAGGGGCTCTGGTGGTAGTATCATAGGAGGCTGGTAGTGGCATCCTGGTGTAGTCAGGGCGACTGAGAGTGGGATTAGGGGTTTGCTATCCCGTGGAGCCGGTCATGAGGGGATCTTGTGAGACTTGTGCGATGCCGGGGACTGGCTGACTTGAATTGGGTTGTTGTTGAGGCATCCCAAACTGCTGGGGCTGAGAAGTTCCAAACTGATCCATAGTTGACTGCCGTCCCAAACCCAACTGAGATGTCATACCAAGCTGATGTAACTGAGAAGCCCTCAGTGATCTGTACCGAACTGCCGAGGCATAACAAATGGCTGCGACATACCGAGCTGACCCCGACTGCGTTGAGGCACATCATACTTGCCCAAATCAGACTGAAGTCAATTGGTTTCCCCCAAACGACAGTCCCAGACCGAACAGTGAATGTATACCAGACTGAGGCTGAGAGGATAGCTGATTCATAGGCTGAGAAGAGTGTGGCCCGGTGGAGGTTCCATGTGAGAAGGTGGTGGCATTCGGCGATAGTTTGTCTGGCCAAGAGAGGGATGGGGATCCTCTTCCTCTTTTATCGTGAGAGTCCCATCGGGTTGAGGGCAATCGTCAAACCAAAATTCCTGATACCTTCCTAAAATGATCATCAACACCTCATTCATATTGGTACAAGGAGTTTTATGGACTCGGATTTCAATATTAGCCATAGAATTATGATGAATCCCTGGTTCTGGTTAAAATTCCATCCTCAACCTTGGACATCAAAGAACTGCACTTGACAAGCTCATGACCAATATGGCGATCAAATCTCCCTTTGCTTGGCGAAGCCTTGGTCTGAAGAGATGTGTTGGCGAAGTCTTGATTTTGAAGAAGTGACTTGGTAAAGCCTCAGTCTCATGATTGTGAATCTGACATAATTAGTGAGGCTTCAACCTGATAAGCATTGCAAACTGATCCTGAAATGAGTCTAAACAAAGACCCGACCTACCTTGTAGCGAAGTGAAGAACCAACGTGGACCCTGCATAACCAGAGAAGCCCCACTCTAAAGAAATGGCTTGACAAAATTCCTCCCTTAAAGTGTCCAGTGCAAATTGAATTGTCATGTAGCAAAAGAGGCAACCCATTCTTTTACTTTATTATTTTCTTCGGTCAATTAGTCAACCGGATGAAAATGTAAAAGAAAGACAATTTAGAAATGTACACCTGCAGGGGCATATTTTCAAAAAGTGGGGACGAATCCCCGATTTGTATTATTTGATGACCTCATTTGATGAAGGCACAAGAGAACTCGCTTTGAGTTTGACTCTTTTGAGAGAGTATAAGTGTAGAAAGGTTTGTAAAAGTGTATGGAAGCCCCTGCTGACAGAAAATCAGTGTTTAGCTCTATTTTTCCTATGATGTAGAAAAAAAAAAGATTTGTCGAGAAATCTGAAAACATGTTTTATTCAAAATGATCACAAGATTGCTTAAAACCCTTTATTAATGTTCGGGTTATTCAACCCCTAATCTCGATATGAACAAACATTTTGATTAATCATGAGGAGAAAGTCGACCAATACCAAGGGTCAAAGTTGGCGAATTGTGAAGGAAGATTGTGTATAGGAGAGGCCATTGAGGAGACCGAATTTATGGAATTTGAATGTGTTTATGACCGGACCAATTGTGGTTGCCTACGTTCCCCTTAATATAAGGAGCTCAGGTCGCCGTAGTTCGGGCTGAACGGTGTTTTGGCTTTGGAAAAAGGGTATGAACATTTGTGGTCCTTTTGGTGAAAAAGGCTCGGATGGGAAATTTGGGTGATAAGGTACGGGCCTTGAGATGTTCCTTGACAAGTCGTTTTTTGACGGCTTCTTCCGTGATTTCGTTGCTTCTGGATCGTCGTCTTTCATCGGGGAAGAAAGAATTTGGATATAGCATAAGGGCTTATGATGTGCTTCTGCCCTTGCTTTGACCGCTCCACTGTTATCGACAACCTCCATTCTTCGAGCTTTAATTTTGCCCA
Source organism: Adenophora triphylla var. japonica (assembly GCA_022495995.1). Classification (NCBI taxonomy): domain Eukaryota; kingdom Viridiplantae; phylum Streptophyta; class Magnoliopsida; order Asterales; family Campanulaceae; genus Adenophora; species Adenophora triphylla. Next base: position 131,780 of record JAFEMH010002063.1, on the reverse strand, counting down.
TCTGTCAAGCTTCTGATTGGCGGTGCTGGAGCCTTGGCCTCATTATTATTATTATTATTATTATTATTTTTATTTTTTTTGAAGCTCCTGCTTGGGCCTTTTTTTTTTCTCTTCTTCTTTTTTTGAAGACCCCGCTTGCGCTTCTTTTTTTTTTTTTTTGAAGCTCCTTCTTGGGCTTTTTTTTTCTCTTTTTTTTTTGAAGCACATGAGGGCGAAGGCAAGCCCCTGCTTGAACTTTCTTGATGGGCACAAAGGCGAAGGCTAGCCCCTGGGTTGTTATCGACATGGGGTCAATCTTCCAATGCTGAGTGACCTTTTGTTGTTCCTTGATGTTCGCCGTCATTGACTTGGTCAAGGTGATGGTGGGGACATGTTTTGAAAAGTGTATGGCTTGAGGAAGGTTTTTGTGAGGTGAGGGAAGTGTATAGAGAGGGTACTAGTTGACTTTCTCACACTGATTAATCAGAACATTAGTTATTTCCAGAGATTATTTGTTGAGCAATGCAAGTGATCATTTAGGATACAACCATTTCATTAGATGTAATGCAGGCGTGCAAATAATGTCTCAAGCCTAGCAAGAAAAGAAAAAAAAACTCTTTTATAGAAAATTTAAGATTAACTACAAAGTCTGAGGAGGACTTGATTGAACGAAGAAAGTACTAGAACCTACGAATTGACTAAAAGACTCTTTTAACATTTTAATTTAATATAAGGATAGGTAGCCCCTAGCCCAGCTACTCTTCATTGTTGGACCACGCCTCTACCCTTCAGCATTGGAAGCAAATTTCTCATGAAGCTATGACAGATTATGCTCGCCTTGGGTGACTTCAGGAATTCCTTGCTTACCGGCCCTGACGGCCGCCTTATCTGCCATCAGATTATCATCATCCCATTTACCCTTGGCATCAGTTGTGAACTCATCGGAGGGCGGGAGTTCAAAGCATTTCACCAAATCCGGCTTTGCTACGGTCACATGCTTGTTGCAGACAAACTAGCCATTCTCAACATTTGTTGCGACTGAATCATCTAGCTTGCTAAAGGAAATGTCAAAGTCTTTTGAATTCACAGAGCTTGAATCATAAAACTCAATCATGTTTACACTCGTGTTGTTTGGGAAATGATCATCGGTAGTGTTGAGATCACTGAGGCGCTCGAGTTTGCCCTCCTTAATTAACCCCCAAATTGCCTTTCTCAAAGATATACAGTTGTCGGTTGTATGACCGTGATACTGGTGGAAAGCACAGTGCTTAGTGGTGTCCAAAGGGATGTTGGAGTTCTTGGGCTGATGGTTTTTTATAGGTTCGAGGAGACCCTGCTTTACCAAGCCATTTAAAACTTTGCTCAAGGGCACACCCAAATCCTCAGGGTGTGGTTTCTTCCTTAGGGAGGAATAAACTCTTAGTGCTCTTTGATTCGAGCTTTGGTCATCGACTTGATCACCATTTTGAACAGTGTTTGCCGGTTTTGGTCCATTGGGGCGCTCAAGCTTGCCCGCTTCGATTAACCCTTGAACCGCTCTCTTCAAGGCTGTGCAGTCGTCGGTCGTGTGGCCATAACGACCATGGAAGGTGCAATGCTTAATCATGTCGAGGGGTGCATTTGAGCTCCTTGGATGGTAGTCCCTGAGAGGCTCCATAAGGCCTTTCTTTGTTAAAGCCTTGAAAATTAAGCCCATGGGTATCCCAAAATCATCAAAATGTTCTCGCTGCCTTAGAGGACCACCATTTCTTGGTTCCTTTTGGATGCCGTCAATTGTACACAATGCCTTCTTTCCTTTACTGGATGTTGCAGCCGTGTTGGAAGGGTAAGGTTTATAGCGGTGAGACATGTTCAAACCAATAGTGCTTCCCCGTGCACGAACCCTTTTGATGTAACCCTCGATGTAAGCGTCGAGATTTGACTTTGTGTCAGATACGCGAGATTGGTATGGTGAGATGGCTCGAGTCGAGCGATTGTCGATACTCTCGTTGCTAGGATTTTCTTGTATTTTCTTAATTGGTTCTGCCAATATTCCTTCGAACGAGTCAATAGGAACACTAGGACTGCACGACCCCACCACAAGATTGGCATTAGCAAACGAAACCACAGTAGGAAGTACTCTGGTGGGAGGAATGGCAGTCTGAGCATTAAAAGCGTGACCGTAACCCTCCTCATAAGTCAAACTTGAAGCACAATAATATGGACCGCAGGATCGGGGGAGGTGAGGCTTATAAAGGGCCTCATAAGGCCTGGCAGCTGCCGATGATGAGGATATATGGCTCGTAATGGATGGATACCAGGGAGTAGTGAGTGCGGATCCAAAAAGCTGCTGAAGATATGAGGTTCGAGGCACCGTAACAGTAGGACTGAACGTGTCTTGACCACACTGAGGAACGTGACTATAAGGGTAATGTGTATACTGTACTTGATGAGCGAGAAGCTGCGTAATGGCCAGTGGAGAATTGGATGAGGAGCATTTGACCTTGTTGGACTTCCCAACCGGAGGGGCGGGGTAGAGCTTGGAGGATGTTGTGAATATGGTGAGCCTGATGAAGTGGTGATAAAATCCTAGTGGCGCATGTGAGCTTGCAGTGTCACAGGGACAAGTGGGCCTTGAGAATTGACGGAAGCAAGCTGACCCCGTCCGAACCAAGGAGCCTGAGAATCGAACTGACCCAAAGTGGCTTGCGGAGCCATGTCGAACTGCTGAGCTTGAGAAGTTGCGGACTTACCCATTCCGAGCTGAAGACCCGGACCAGACTGAGGTTGTGAAGTAGTACATTGACCCATTCCAAGATGTGGGGCGAAAGCAAACTGATTCAAACCCAGTGGTGAAACCTGAGAGGCACCGGGGGCAGGTTAATCCTTGATGACTCGATGTCACACCAGGAGCCGGTGCATAAGTCGTGCGGGTCAAAGTCAAAGTCCGAACCCCAGTCAAAATCGAGTCAAAGTTCATAACGGAAAATCGGCATGACTTCGGCTGAGTTAGGTCCGCGGGGGATCCTGACTTGGCACTTTGACTAGGGTTTGACCTGCACGGGGTATACATTGACACAGTCTGACACGGACCAGACCAAAAACCAACCGAGTCTCGGACAAAAGTGTGTCACGGGCAAGTGCAGGGTCGACACGAGGGTAAACCAATGGCTGTTTGGGTCGTCCCGTGCTCGCACCGAGAGGCGTAGTAAGGCCTCCCAGGCTGCTACTGAGATTTCCCGGGTTAGGGACGTAGTGTGCAGTGTAAGGTCAATGTGCGCGTAGTGTGCGGCAGTCTATCTTCTTTTTTGAGTTAAAACAGAAATTTTCAAATGTGTCTTAAAAGCATAATGCATGCAAAAAAGATTTTTTTTTGAAAACAAATTATTTATTTATATTTTTTTTGAAAACATTTTTTAAAACATTTTTTTGAAAACATGTAAGCACATAAAATTTAAACAGTTACGGAAATGGATCCGACAGTCAAAATTTGACTTTTCTGGGACAGTCAAAACGACAACAAAAGCATAACGGGAAAATACATACACACACACAACAAAAAGGTCTCAAGTGTTGGGACGGAAGCTTGACCCACAAAAGCTTTTTTTTTTTGAAATGATACCGGTACGTGGCATTGTTCTACCATAATTTATCCCCGACTCCGCAAGGAGGCGTTGAAGAGGAAATTTAATGGTTTCCACCTATATACCGAGTATCATTTTTTTATTTATTTTATTAAAAAAAAAGCTTATTTTCTCCCCAGCGGAGTCGCCACTGTGATGATGCCCGATTTTTCGGCGCCCGACAAAACTTTGGGAGTTTGAAAAATCTTTATCGGACTTTGAAAAATCAACGGAGTCGCCACGCCGTTTTTAGTTTAAGGGCCAAAACATTGAAAAATACCCAAAATTAGAGAAAGTGAGTTCGGAGGTCACGTTACACTCCGAGAAGAACGTTGGTGTTCACCCGGAATACCTCGTACGACGAGTTTTCCCCACTTGAAACCTTTTGTGTGTGTGTGTGTTTAAAAGGGATTTTCTGAAAATAACTGAAATTTTAGGGACTGAACTGAAAAACAGTTTGAAAACAGTGATTAAACTGAAAATAACGGAAAATTGAGGGACTGTTTGCAGATGACAATGCCATCCGCGTGGACAAGACTGTAGTACAGTCTTATCCGCGCGGACCAACCTGCAGTCTTAATATTTTTTACAGTTTCCAGTTAGTCACTGTAATTTCCAGAAAGTTAACTGGATTTACATGACTTAACTGGAATTGTAACTGAAAGACAGAAAATAAAAGGGGTTTTGGATTTTGGCATCCATGCTTGTCCTCTCTTTTCCTAAACTTTGATTAGTGTTCATAAGTGATGAATTCACTTAATCAAGTCATCTCGAGGGTACGTTAGGATTTTGTGAGCATTTCATTTGCTAAGGGAAAATTGGAATTTGACATGAAAGTAAATTTGACAAAACAAGAAATAGATCAAGATGTATCAACTTTTAGAGGAAGATCTCTAAGGTGGTCATGAGAAGTCCATCCTTGAGACCTAAACCCAAGTGTATCTTATACATCTTGTGTGACCTATTTTGTAGGTCTAGATGATTTTCATCCAAGAAAAGTGTTCCAAGGTGAGCATCTTAGACATGGGGGAGGGGATTTACAAGAAAGTAAAAGATGTAGACCATTTAAAGTGGTCATCTATGGAGATGGACTCCAAGATGACCATACATTTGGTCAAGAAAGCAAGTAAAGACTAAAATGTAAAGAGACATGGAGGTAAAAATATGGACCATTTTAGAAGTGGTCACATATGGAGATTGACTCCAAAATGACCATCTTCTAGGTCAAGCAAACAAGTACCAAGTAATGTAAAGAGGAGATGGGGAATAACATGAAAGTAAAGGAAATGTGGATCCCTTTAGAAGATCATCCATGGAAAGGAATTTCATGGAGATCCTCTTGGATCTTTGGGACAAGAGGGAAAGGGGGAATTAAACTACAAACAACAAGTAGAACTATATCATTTACACATGAAGTATATGCATAAATGAGGGAGATATAAGTAAAGAGAGTGAGGGTTTACCAATCTTTCTTGGGTTTGTGTTTAGGGTTTGAAGGATTTCAAGGCTTAGAAGTGGTTTTGGAGAGGATTTGAGGTTGGATTTGGTGTTAAATTGGAGTTGTGAGAGTGTTCAAGGCTGTTTTGAGGTGGGATTTCGGCATAGTAACAGTAGGGAAAGGTGTTTGTTGCTGTTAAAACTGAAGGAGAAAGGTTGAATTTATAAGTTGTCTGAAGCGACAATCTTATCCGCGTGGACAAGATTGTAGGTGCAATCTTGTCCGCGCGGATGACCCCAGCAGGCGTGACTGTTTTTTGCAGAAAGTTGTTTCTGCTAGTTTTGACTTATTTAAATGGTCAATATTCCCTCTTCTTGGAAATGACAGACTTTCAGCGAGGTAATTGTCCATTTTTTTATTCCTAAGAGGTCCTTTCTCATTCAAATTGTCAAAATAATGTCCAAAATGCCCCTAAATGATTATAAATCATTAATTTGGGCTGACGGAACATTAACGACCCAAATTGGGATACTTACACCAACCAACCACCGTCCACGCTTCAGGTCCCTTCCCCCCGGCCTTCGGTCCCCTCTCCCGACCTCCTAACCACGGATCTATCAACTTCGTCTAGATCTGGAAATCTTTCTTCAATTTTCGGCAACTACTTCTTTCTTCTCCAGTAATTCATGCTTCTTCATGTTGTGTGTGCAGATCTGGATAGATCTGGCTGCCTCCATTCCAGATCTTGAACAATTCTAATATCAAATTGTCAGCAACATTTTTTCTCCTCTATCTCGATCATTCTAACCGATCTCCGATCTAACTCCCTTCACCTTCAGATTCGGCATGCTTCTGTTCTGGACCAGATCCAGCCGAAATTTGTGAAGTGATCGCCGAAATTTATATAGGCCTGCAAACAGTGATTCTTCAAGTCAGTTGTCTCCTCTTTCAATTTTAGAAGTTCAAGTTGCTGGGTTTTTTTAATGATTTTAATTTAGATAGTGATGATATTATAAAATGTTAATTTGATTTTGTGATTTTGTTGTTGGTTGGTGATTTATATACTAGTGAAGAAATGAAGATGTTTTCTAAATTTTTCTTTTTTGATAATTTTGTTGCATCAATGTTTATACAAGTTATTGTGTTTGTGAATTGTGAAATAGAAAATTAATTTTAGTCATTTATTTTTCTTGTTAGTTATAAAATAGGTCTTATAGTTAAATTATGAGACCTAATATTAATATGATAGTTAACTATAAAAGCCAATTTTAATAAAATATAAGACTTTTTAATTTAAAATATATAAAAAAAATCACTTTTATACTTCAACTATAAGAGCCAGTTTTTAATAAGAGTCTTATACTTTTATACTTCAACTATAAAATCTTATACCAAAAGTATAAGAGCCAATTTTATACTTCAACTAGTCGATACTTCGAGTTTAAGAGTCAATATTAATTAAATATAAGACTTTTTATTATTTTTTAAGAAATGTGGAAAAACCACTCTTATACTTTTGGTATAAATTTTTATCTTGTCTATACTTAAAATATAAGAGCCAGTTTTTAATAAATTATTAGGGTTTTTATTATTCTTCATGATGGCTATTTGTTTAAGGGGAACAAGCTTTGTGTTCCTTATTGTTCATTGTGTGATCTAATTATTTATGAGGGTCATGAAGGGGGACTTGCTGGACACATTGGTAAGGATAAAACACTGGCACTTATTGCAGAGCAATTCTATTGGCCCAAGTTGGGACATGATGTTGCTCGATTTGTGGAGAGATGTCGTGTGTGTCATGTGGCCAAAACTCGCAAAACCAATGCGGGTCTCTATACTCCTTTGTCGGCTCCAACTGCACCTTGGGAAGACATCAGCTTGGATTTTGTGTTGGGATTTCCTTGTACGCAGCGACAGAAGGATTCTATTATGGTGGTTGTGGACCCTTTTTCTAAAATGTCCCATTTTGTTCCCTGCAATTAAACTTTTGATGCAACACAGGCAACAGACTTGTATTTTAAAGAAATTGTGAAGTTACATGGCGTTCTCAAATCTCTTACGTCTGACAGGGATGCCAAGTTCGTTAGTCAATTTTGGCGCACATTGTGGAGGAAGATGGGTTCGCGATTACAGTTCAGTATCTCTTTTCACCCGCAGACTGATGGATAGACTGAAGTTACTAACCATTGTTTGGGTAATTTACTGCCCAGTTTGGTTGGTGACCATCCACGCTAATGGGATTTGACAGTTGCGCAGACTGAATTTGCTGACAACAACTCTCATAACCGCACTACGGGTAAAAGCCTTCAGGTTGTTTATTGGTGTAATCCTGTTAGCCCCTTGGATCTTATTCCTCTTCCGGTTACTAGTCAGTTTAGTTCCGATGCAGAGGCACGTGCATGCCAGATTAAGGAGCTCCATGAGCAGGTTCGCAAGCGGATTGTTCGGCGAACGATGCATACTGACGGCGGGTTGATGCACATCGAAAGTGGGTTGTGTTCCAGGCAGGTGATTTAGTTTGGGTTCATTTGCGCAAGGAGAGTTTTCCTGGAGGACGTTTTGGCAAATTACACCTGAGAGTTGATGGACCATTTCGAGTGGTGGAGCGGATTAACGACAATGCTTACAAGATTGACTTGCCAGGTGATTACAACGTCTCTGCAACATTCAACATGGCTGATTTATTTGCTTACCATGGTGACAGTGTTGATGATGTCGACTCGAGGTCGAGTCTTTTTCAAGACGGAGTGAATGATGCAGATCAACAGGAAGAAAATGATGCAGACCAACATGCTGTGACCCAGGTGGGCGCCTCATTATTGGCTAGGCGACAGCCTCACCTGGAGGAAATCGACCCTAGCCTACTGGACGCGAGGCTGGCGCCTCACCCTCAGTCAGGCGGCCGCCTCACCATCAAGCAGACCCAACTGGACGCGAGGCTGGCGCCTCACAATCAGCCAGGCGGGCGCCTCAACGACGGACTCAGGATTGCGGGCTTTTGTGTTGCTGATGTTTTGAACATTTAGTTAGGGTATTTGAGTCTTTTCCGTTCCAATTCGTTTTTAGAATTTTCTTAAGAGTATTTAAACTTGTTTTAGGGTTTTAAACAACTTAGACTTTGATTTATGAATAGAGAAAAGCTTAGGCTTGAATTATTGATTCTTGTTCTTTTCGTTCGATCAATTTCATAGTTTGTGCATCAGTTTTTTTTATTTATTTTCTTAAAAATTGATTTTTTTCTTTTTTTTTGATAAAATGACTCTTATACCCGGCAACAACGGTGCCACGTGCAGACGAGAGTGTGGGTGACCCACACTAGCTTCTAAAAAAAAGTTTTTTTTAGTCTCATGTTTTCTTTGTTTTCTCTTTAATGACTAAAACACAATTTCTTTTAGTTAAACATTACTACTATTTTAAAGATGTGAGACACGTGCCGCTCGACTTCGATTGCCTAATAACTCAAATTAAATGTAATTTATTTTATGATAAAATATAAATCGCACTATACGTTATTGTAAAATGTAGCTTATATAAGAAAAATATAATTCATTTTTTATTTTACCCAATAAAATGTAACACGTAAAATTTTTGTTGTGTAATCACACTACACAATAATTTATAGAATACTACCTCCGTCCCAATAGTAGCTTTCCATTTTGCCATTTTGGGTGTCTCGTTAATAGCTTTCACTTTCCTTTTTTGGCAAAGGAATCTTTACTATTCCCTCCACTCATTCTCTCTCCTACATTATTTTAATACTCACAACACCATTATAATTTATTATTCTCTTCACTCATTCTCTCTCCTATTTTCAAATTACACTCACAACATTTTTTCTTTTCACCCATTTTATTAATTTACGTGCAAGGCAAAAAACGGACAGCTTCTATTGGGACGGAGGGAGTACATAGTAATTCAAAAAATATGTCCACCTTTTTTAATTGTGTGGATTCTATTTTTATTTTATGAGTTGGTCTTACAAAAAAAAATGCTTACAAAAAAAATGCGTTTTTTTCTAAGCTTAGAAAAAATGCGTTTTACACTGGCACTTAATAACACTAACACTGACATTTTTTTACACTGGCACTTTGTTACACATGCACTGGCACTTTTATACATTGGCACTTAATATATACTCCCTCCGTCCCGCCCGAAAAGCCACAAATTTCCATTTTGTGCGTCTCATTTAAAAAGACACTTTCCCAAAAAGGAAAGTTTTTATTACTATTTCATCCACTCATTCTCTCTCCTACTTTACTTTTACACTCACAACATTCTCTCTCCTAACTATTCCTCCCACTCATTCTCTCTCATATTTAATTTTTCATACTTACAACATTTATACTTTTTCTCTTTCCTACATCACTTTCCTTAATTTGCGTGCGAGGTCCATTTTGTGGCTTTTCGGACGGGACGGAGGGAGTATGCACTGACACTTTTTTACATTGGCATTTTGTTATACTAACACTGACACTTTTTACACTGACACTTAATATACATGCACTGGCACTTTTTTGCACTGACACTTTTTTACACTAACACTGACACTTTGTTAAACTGGCACTGTCACTTTTTACACTGACACTTTGTTACAAATGCACTGACACTTTGTTTACACTGGTACTTTGTTAAACCTGTCGACACTTTTCTGGCTGGCACTTATTCTGCACACTGACACTTTTTCATACCGACACTTTGTTAAGCGGCGGCTGCGCACAAATGAAAAAAACAAAACACGTTTTTCTCCTACATGCAAAAAAAAAAAACGTGTTTTTTCTAAGATTTTGACCTATTTTATTGCCTGTGATTAAAATTTATAGTATAAATTAGAACTTGTACTTGCTACAGTTGAATGAATAGTTTCAATGGTCGAATTTCTCATTTTGCTCTCATACATTTGTCCCTTTTCCATTTTGCTTTAAAAAAATTTTAAAAAAAAAAAAAAAAAAAAAGCGTGTCCTCAAACACAGACTTAATTTAAAAAAAAAAAAAAAGTGTCCTCAAACACGGACTTATTCTAGTTATAATATAAAATCCGGACTTCCGCACCCTCGGGTATGTGCAGCCGCCCACAGATTAAGATCTTTCACTCCCTTAAGTAATGGTGGGACCCAGTAGGACCCACAAATGTCATTTTCTGACACACAGATTTCATCGCCCTTCCCCAAGTGGGTCCAAAAACACATGACAAATTTTTCCTTTAGTGGACACATTTTTTCTAAATGACAATAATACCCATATCCCTTCCCCCTCTATATAATCCACACCCTCCCTTCAGTCACTCTCCATTGTCTTATTCTTTTACCCTTCATTTCAATCTCACTGCCTAATTACCTATATACATACGGTATATACGTATAGAGAGAGAAAGGGGGAGAGTTGTACGTTGAGCAATAGTGCAAGTATGTTGGGCGTGTTTAGCAGCTCAATTGTATCACCACCGGAAGAGCTGGTGGCTGCCGGCAGTCGAACTCCGTCACCGAAGATCAAGGCGACGGCGCTGGTCGACCGGTTCCTGAAAACCAACGCCTCCGCGGTGTCCATGCAGGTCGGAGACGACGTTCATTTGGCTTATACACATCATAACGAGTCCCCTTCGGCACCCAGGTAAATAATCAACAAATCAATTTCAAAATCAAAATTTCGATCACCTAAAGAACGAAGTGATTCGGAACTAATTTGGAAAAGACTGAACCGTTGATGAAAGTTTGATCAATGGGCTGATCTCATCTTCTGTTTGACTGATGAAGAAAAATGAAGATCAACGGTTATGATCATGCAGTATTTTCTTAATAATTTAAATGTTTTATGCAGCAATAATTCGTATATTTCTTAATTGTTGATTGTTTCACTTTATATTTCATATATTGACCTTTTGTTAGAAATTTTAGGATTTACTTCTTGATTTTGATTGTATAATTATTTAACCGTCCCAGATAATAGTCCGTTTGAATTTTTTTTGATATAATTTAATTAAATTTTGATTGCTCCCTCCGTCAACGGACGGAGTAAGAGTCCTACTTTGTGCCATTTTGGGAATGAGACCAGAGACCCTTATTACTCGGAGACTTACCAAAAGGAAAGTAGGATCCTAGGGACCAAATGAATTATATGTTAAAAAAAAAAAAAATTAAGAATTATTTCAAATGATATTATTGATAATAGATTTTAAAATATTATAAATTTTATAAATCTAGCTAAATGAAATTACATTTTATTGTTTAGATCTTAATTGCATCAATTAGAATATCAAGAATTTGATAATTGTTGGCCTAAGATTCAATTATGTAGTAGCAAATACAAATATGTCAAGGAGCTTATTTAAAGTTCATATGATTGACATATTATCTGACATTAATAAAATAAAAACCCAATTCTTTTTTAAAAAAAAAATACTCATACTGGACAGTTTTGCTCATTATTCAAAGATTGTAACAATTTTCTGGCTTTTTCTGGAATTCTCTTGAGGGGTCGCATCTTGAATCTGTACCATACACGTGTCAAAATATTTTGAGGAATTGTTCTTAAGTTTAAGTAAGTAGACATTAGGTCCTTTATGTCAAACTCTAGATAACCTAAGATTGGTTGAGCAATTATCTCACTTATTTCTCCTTTATGAGTAAATTGTCCTTTCTTTCAGTTTGTGTTAATCTGACATGAATGGGCAATTTGGTGGATCACTGACACCTTATCTTATCTTATCTTATCCAATCTCCTTTCTTTTGGCTTAGTAGTAGGTGGAATTGGCATGACATTTATATATCACGGTCGCTGTCATTAAATTAAATGAATGTTCAAATTTTTACTCTATTAATGAAGTCCTCTTTTTTTGATATGTGTACATGTATTATTCGCAGTTTACTGAAATTTACATTGAGACCTGATAATTGGTAAAGATGATTTAAATAATCTCGGTGCAAATATACCTTGATTCATTTATTTCAAAGTGCCAAAAAGATATTAACAAAATTGCAACCCAAGTTTGTGTAATCAAGACACACTTAATAGACAGATATCTCAGTTTATATACACCTTTGCCATAAATCAGTTAGCAATGGTTGGAAAAAAAAAATGATAGATATTTTTTTACAAAAACTTGGAGATGCGGGGTATCGATCCCCGTACCTCTCACATGCTAAGCGAGCGCTCTACCATCTGAGCTACATCCCCTTTTGTACATACCCCAAGCTTCATTCATCTTAATCAATTAAAATAAATTGTATTCCAATATAAAATCCAATCCTGATGTTGTATCCACTTTAAATGATTTTATTTTCTTAAACGCCGAATATATAGACTTTTTTTTTATGAACTATTAAAGTTTAAATCAACTTGCAAATAGTTGCCGTATGGGCGACACTGATTAAAACACACATGATACCCATCCTATATTGTTCTTCTTATAGGTTGGTCCGATAATCCATCACAGTCCTAAGTGGCTTACTCCATGAATATACATACCCTTCAACTAGAAGCATTGAACTTAACAAGAATTGATTCCTTGATGGACCCATGTTATCTCCTTATCTTTCTTGTCACTTTATTTCAATATACTCCCTCATCCCAAATTGATACTCCCGTTTGATTTTTCAAACATTTTAAGGTTACATTATAAGCTTTGGAAATTCAGTGATTTTGAAGCCTTGTGGTACTGGAATATTATAAGTAACCTGGTGGTACTGGAATTTGGCAGGTCATTTGCAGTGAAAGAGGAGATTTTCTGCTTGTTTGAAGGAGCACTGGATAATTTAGGTAGTTTGAAGCAACAATATGGGCTATCCAAGTCTGCAAACGAGGTAGTTTTGGTTATCGAGGCTTACAAAGCCCTTCGTGACCGTGCCCCTTATCCTCCTAACCATGTTGTGGGACATCTTGAGGGGAATTTTTCATTTGTTGTCTTTGACAAGTCAACCTCAACTTTGTTCGTGGCTACTGTAAGTTTTCAGACACATTCATTTTTGTGTTTGCATTATGAGGACTTTACCAATAATTTGTGGTTGGTTTGGAAAATTGATAGGATCAAGTTGGTAAGGTTCCACTATATTGGGGAATCACTGCTGATGGGTATGTGGCGTTTGCTAATGATGCTGATTTGCTTAAAGGTGCTTGTGGCAAATCACTTGCTTCTTTCCCTCAAGGTAAACTAATTTTACCAGATTCCATTTATCGTAGCCCTTTAAGTAATTATTGTGTTGGATTAAAGGTAAAAACACAAGCATTTGATTTGAAGTTAAAGAGATTGCTTATTTGCGTTCTTGATGCTTCATCTCACACGAACTAACTTTTCAAATTCATTTTTTGTATTTATAAAACTTCATTCTTAAAGTCTGAGTTTCCACCTTAAAACCAATTGTTGTCAAGGGTAGTGGTCCATGATCTTTATATGTTATAGGCAAGATTTGTAAATTCCCGATACGGTATAATGTCTACATTCATAAATTTTACTAAATACCATCCAAAGAATGGTCAAAAAAAATGAAAGAAGGAAAAAAGTGTTACCTAGCAAAAAAAAAAAGGCATTGATGAAACACAGCTCAAAGGTTGGGAAAAATGGATAACATCTGCGAAGATATTGTTTTCTGACAAAAGGCTTATTTGGATACTTGCAGGATGCTTCTATTCCACAGCAGTTGGAGAGCTGAGATGCTATGAGAATCCCAAGAACAAAATCACAGCCGTTCCTGCAACTGAGGAAGAAATCTGGGGAGCAAAGTTCATGGTAACGTCGTTTACAGTAGAAAATATCCACAATTATTTCCTACATTAAATTAATCTAAATATGGACAATATAAAAATCATAATTACAAAAATCAAAAACATATTTTAATATGTATTTTATACTCTTTCGGAGAGGGACATGCATATCAAATACAACTTGTACATAAATGAAGGATTATTTGTCTTCTTTCATAAATAAAGATGTTCACTTTGAACCACATATATCTCACACTTGCTTTAAAGTTGGTGCTTGATATTTTCAGGTTGAAGGACCAGCAGTTCTTGCAGCCACAGAGTGAAATTGCTCTCTACTCCAAAACTTTCTCTATTTGAAGCATGAATGAAATGAAGGGGCACTTGTGTAAATTACTGAGAAAGAGAGGGGGTAATGGTAACTGTAACGGTGTTTGTAGAATGAGACTGGGGGATGTAAATTAGGATGTTTTTAAGGCTTGGTTCTATGCTTTTTTCTTAATAGCTTTTCTTCTCGGGGTACTTTTTTTTCGGGGTAGCGTTTTTCGTTACCTCAACCAATGTACAGTCGTGCAACTCTCTTTGTAATAAAGTCTGGTTTGTAATTTGTGAAATATGTGTTTTCTTGCATACTGAGCTTCTGCCGAGTTCCTTCCTTAGTAGTCAAATCCAGACATAGACATGGCCGGTTCGGTTCAACCGTCGGTTCACGGTTGAAAACCGACGGTTTGAACCTTGGACAAACCTCAACCGGAACCGAACCGCCAAACCGGATAAACCGGTTACGGTTTTGACGGTTTACGGTTTTAACGGTTTTCCGATTAACCTCCGGTTTGACGGTTTGTATCTGCTCGGCCGAGTCTTTTGTGTTGCTCGGTCGAGCATACCCTTTTAGGGTTTAGGGGTTGAGGGTTGCTCGGCCGAATCTTTGGTGTTGCTCGGTCGAGCATACCCTTTTAGGGTTTAGGGGTTGAGGGTAGCTCGGCCGAGTCATATATACTGCTCGGTCGAGCATACCCTTCAAAAAAATGCCAACTTTCTGGTCTCATATGCTCGGTCGAGTCTATAGTAGTGCTCGGCCGAGCATATCTTTTTTCAGTTAATTTTTTAACAGTTTTCGTTAACTTTACAGTATATTAACTTCTTTTTTTTTCATTTTTTTTTTTTGATAAATAAGACTATTTTAGACTTAAGTTTACTACATACTCCCTCCGTCCATTTACATGGTTCAGACTTTCTATTTTGGGCGTCCATTTACATGGTTCACACTTTGTTTCTTTCCTAAAATGGAAACCTTAAATCACAATTCTCTCCACCCATTCTCTCTCCTACATTATTTTAATACTCACAACACCATTATAATTTACTATTCACTCCACTCATTCTCTCTCCTATTTTATTTTCACACTCACAACACTTTCAATATAATATTTCCTCCTTAATTTACATGAGAACAGTAACTGCGAACCAAGTAAATGGACGGAGGGAGTACATTTTTTGCAAAAAGGTTTATAAAAAAAGTTATGAATTTTTAAAGAAATAAAACTTAACAATTTTTTGAAAAAAGTTAACTTTTAATTTTTTTTTCAATTTTTTTTTTTTGGATAAGTAAGACTATTTTAGACTTTTGTTTACTACATACAATTTTTGCAAAAAGTTATATAAAAAAAGTTATGAATTTTGAAAGAAATAAAACTAAACTTTTTTAAAAGAAACGAAAGTATATAAAAGAAAAAAAGGATTCAGACTCCTTAAATTTTATTAATTAAAATAAAATTACAAAGAGGGGGACAACCAACCTTACCCTTTTATAAATAAGGGGGGACATTAAGGAGCCTTTACCTCAACCTAACTATTACAATTAAATAAAAATAAACCTAATCTAAAATCTAAACTAATCATTCATTCATCACTACTTTTCGTGAAGTCCTCGACATCATATTGATATCTTGAATCCAATAGATCCTTATCATAAGGTAAGTCTTGTTGCCTTTTTTCCGCTCTAACCCAATCGCCAAATAAAAGTTGATGTTCCAAGTTTTCACTTGTTAGTTGGGAACGTCTTTCATCCAAAACATTTTCACCAACGCTAAATGCCGATTCAACCGCCACCGTTGAAGCGGGAGAGGCTAAGACTTCTTTAGCAATTATTGAAAGTATAGGATAAATGTCTTTCCTTCTTGACCACCATTGTAAAACATCAAATTCATTTGAATTTGGATCTTGGTTTAATTCAAAGTTTGTTGTGAAATAAGTTTCTAATTCCACGGGAATGTTTGATGATGATGAAGATGAACCTCGAGAAGGACCATATTTTTTACTATACAAATTTGCAAAAAAACTATATGGATCCCCACTAGTAAAACTTGGTTGAGAAGTAGAGGAATCATCTTCATGTTGTTGGCTTTGAGAAGTGTTTTCATATAAGGCATTATACTCATTAAAAATGTTAATCAAATCATTTTTTTGTGTCATTAACAATAATTGACGGAAGTTCATTACCACCGTCACCATCGGGATATAATTTCATATAATAATAAGTTATAATGGACTCTAAATCATCTAATTTAACTCGGAGATCTAATAACTTTGCAACCAAGAAAAGAGACGGAATAGTGTCAAAATATTTAAGCCACTTTTGTCTCATGTTAAAAATGCATTGGTTTAAAATAGGGCATTCTTTTAAATTGTCAAAAATAGTAACAATTGCAATACAATGCTCTAGCACCAAAACGGAAGTTGGATAATAAACTCCCGAAAAAGTCAAAGTAGCAGTATTAAAAATCTTTAACAATTCACATAAATTAATGCATGCATTCCAATGATAAGTAAATAGAGGTTCACGATAGCCAATTGACATAAAAAATTGCGTTAGGAGATCTTTATAAGCAAAACCATCAATTAATATTTTATAGGTGGAATTCCACCTAGTTGGAACATCGTAAGTAAAATATTTGTCCGGCACACTTTTACTTCTTAAAAACCTTATCCATTTTTTTGTATTAAAATTTTTTTTTGAAATAAATTGAAGAGCTCATCTAATTGGCTTAACATGAGTTTCTAATGCATCTAAACCATCTCTAACATATAAATTAATTATATGACATAAACATCTAATATGAAAAAACTTACCCCCAAGTGAAGGTTGACAAACGGTAATTAAATCGGGTAAACTAGTCGTATTAGCACCTGCGTTGTCAAATAAAATAGTAAATATTTTATTTAAAATACCATATTCAAGAAAAATCTCAAGCAATTTCGCACAAATATTTTTCGCGGAATGCGGTGGCTCAAAATCTTTGTAAGCAATTAATCTTTTTTGGATTTTCCATGAATTATTTATCCAATGGCAAGTAACGCCCAAATAAATATTTCTTTGCCAATGATCACTCCAACCATCGGCACAAATTGAAACTTTATTTTCTAATTTTGATAAAACACCAATTAAAATTTTTTTATATCTTTGAACCACTCTAGTAATATCACGTACGAGATTCGTACGTGGTACTCTCGTCGCGGCGGGGTTTAAAGAAAGGCGAGCAAAATTTTCATAAAAATCACAATCCGCAAAATTAAAAGGAAGGCGTTTAACACAAATAAATTTGGCTAGTTCATCCCTATAAACCCACTTGTCAAATTTAAAAAGGACGGAAGAAGGGGAAGACGAATCTTGTGCACCCGAACCCGAACTACGTTGTTGAAATTGTAATTGAGTTTGCGTAGCGGAAATGCCAAGTTTCTCGGGATGTTTTACCGCCGTATGCCTGCTGAGCGTCCCATGCCCTCCGCCTCTTTTGAATGCGTAAGACGCATTACAATAGTTGCAACATGCTCGAAAATTATAATCATCATCGGTATTAATTTTTCTTTTGGTGAAATGGATGGCGAAGGTATCGGATTGTGGCGCTCTTTCCGTAGGAGGTTGTCGTTGTCCCCGACCACCTCCCCTAGTAGCTCGGCTGCCCCTACCCCTCCTAGAAGCACTACCACTATCAATTTCAACTTGTTCTTCTTCCTCATTTTGTTGGATATTTGGATTTTGATGATCAAAATCATCGTTGGGGGAGGAAGAACCAACAACGGACTTGCCTAAATTGCTTCTTCTTTGATTTCCAGCCATTTTTGTAAGATAAAATGAAGTTTGAAAACGAAACGGAGCTTAAAAATGGATGAAAATGGAGAAAAGCACTAATTTCGTTAGAAAACTAACTGAAAATGGGACAATATTTAACTGAAAATTGGATGAGAGTGAGAGTATATGTGAATATTTGAGAGTATAAGAGAAAGAGTAGAGAGTAATAATGTGAAAATAAAATGGGAGGAGGGAGGTGATATTTATAGTTAGTAAATTAGGCAAAAAAACATTTTTTTTAATTTTTGACTGTCCCAAGTTAAAGTTCTGACGAAAATAACGGCTAGTTTGAAAAAGTAGCCGTTGGAACATATTTTGGCGTTCTGCTCGGCCGAGCAACTCATATGACTCGGCCGAGCATGACCGTTATTAGAAATTAACACACTAGAATGACCCCCTCGACCGAGCAACTCATATGACTCGGCCGAGCAACTCAAAAACTGGCGGTTAACCGGTTTTCCAAAATTCCAAACCTTAACCGAACCGGCCATTTACCGGTTTCGATTAGCCGGTTCCGGTTAACCGGCGTTGACCGATTTGTCCCGATTTTGACCGGTTGAAAACCGTCCGGTTGGTCGGTCCGGTTTATAAAATGGACACGTCTAGTCAAATCTCGAGTTCCTTTAGTAGTCAAATCTGATGATATAGGTGATTGAAATAGCAACTCATCAGCTGATGACCGTTGAAGGTCCATTGCAGATTCAAACAAGCTAGCTGCCATAGCTTTTTGCAGCTCAACTTCCTCGGCATCATTATCAGTAACAAGCTTCTCCTCCTTAATCGGTTCAGAAGATCCATCGGTTAAGGGCATCTCAACCGGTTGAACAACCGGTGAGGCATCGGTCACAGGTTTTTCACCTCCTCCTAAGGCCGTAACCTGTGAAGTATCGGTTACGCCTCCTCCTAAACTCCTAACCGGTGCTGTCGGTTGAGGAGTAACAAAGACATCCCTTCTTGACTGATCATCATCAAAACTTGAACTAGAGCTAGATTGCTCACTTTCATCATCTTCATCAGCTTCACCATCCTTAAATAATTTCTCTATCTCCTCATCAGTAGTGGAAGTCCACTTATTTTTGTTAGAGTAAACAGAGGAGAAGAAGTCAGCCAAATTGATGTTCCCCATGGCCTGTAGCTCTATATCCACTTCCATCATATTTTCAACCAATTCCTTAACATTTCTTATAAGTTGGTTTTTTCTTGGACCGAGAGTGACTGGTTCAGAATCAAAGCTAGGAAGCAAATCTTCAGGAAGTTCATATCTCCCCAACTGATAGGGGTCAGATTCCATAAAAGTGTCTTAGACGACATATAACATGGCAAAGTCTATCCACAATGAATGAACAATCATATCCTGGCGCAACCGGTCTTGAGCCAATTATACAGCATTCTACATGTTGGGGAGTAAGTCAAAGAACCGGTTGTAGAGCTTCACCAGGTCCTGCTTGGATAAAAGAAGCATCATATTCATTCAGTTGACAATGTTTGCTGAAATAGATGCCCTTGTCTTCGTGTACATCCTCAAAATCAACATAACTGTGAATGTCACCAGCATGAACTGAGGTTTTATTCATCTCTTTAAACTGTAGAAGTTGTTGGTGTAATGCCCTAGGCTTAAGTTATGTTTAACTTAAAACCGTTATGTATCGTCATTATCGTTTAAGTTTATTATTTGATTATTATATATTTTGCATATTTATTGTAATAATCTGCGTCCCTAATTATTAAGAGAATAATTAGTATAATTGTCAATGGATAATCATATGATGATTATATGCATAGAGATGCACATTGAAATTATGGGTACTTGTTAGTGAACAAGTGACTGGACTTGACCCGTATGAGATTTATGTCATGGTCAAATGTCATAATTAAATCTCATATGGTCACTTCATTAAGTCCCTAGACCTGATATTATCATGACCTTACATATGATGAAAGTCATGTTTGATTTTAGTCAAACGATATCTTAACACGATATTTATAAAGGCTATCTTTGGCATGATCGGATTCATGATGGGAAGGATGATAAGTCAAGATGGAATTTGTCCCTCGAAAGAGAGATGTTTTGCTTGGGCTCCTCGATGAGTGATAATGATGGAAAGAGTGTGGCCACACCCCAATGCGATTGGATTATCATTATACTCAAGATCGAGAAAGCATTGAACAAATACAAGTTCACGTGGACCACGACTTGTGTTCAATATAACATCGTGAGACAAAGGGAGAAATGGAAGTGTACCCTTGGAAACGTGAACTCTTACGTTATATTATTTGGGTAGACGTAATGGCTTGCTAGAGTCCGCTTATGTCTTATGAGGGTCGATATGATCGAGCTCATTGTCAACATAATATAATCCTATTGGGTCACACACAACTAGAATGAATTGGTTAAACCAAAGGAAGAATGATTGAGAGTTCCTGAACTGGCTTAATATATCGCGCGACAGAACTTGCCATATGGAGTCCTGAGTCGTGCGACGGACCTTGCCATATGGCGTGCTGGGTCGTGCGACATACTAAGACCTGAGGCGTTTGACAGACAGTTTCCTAATAAGATTAGGAAACTAATACCAATACTAAGGTAGTATAAATATGCAGTCTGTAAACCCTAATAAGCTAGCCGAATTTTTCAATAGAAAATTCACAACAAAAGGTTTCTCAATATTCTTTCCAAGGTTTAAGAATCTAGCAATTCTCAAGAACGGTTCTTGGTTCATTCTAACGTGTGGATACTACTAGAGGGTCTTCGCTCGTACGACGATCAAGGCCTAGAGTTCAAATTGTCCAAAGCAATCTGAAGGTTCAAAGGTTTTTGAAGATCGAATATTGTGATTCAAAATCACACCGATAAATTGTTCGATAGCTCAAGACCGAAAAGCAATTAAGGTTGGTAAATTCTATCTCATAGGAATTCAATTTAATCGTATAGAACGGATCTTAGGGCTTGGGTTTTGTGTTATTTAGATGCTTATTCCGCTGCGCATGGACCCATAAACCCAACAGAAGCTTCCTGAGGAAAGGGGAAGATGGTCAATAGGATAAATCCATTTTGGAGAGGGGACACGTTTATCAGTGATAGCCTATGGATTATTATAGAAAATGTGGAAAGTGGGATTTCTGATAGGCTGACATTTTCTAACCGATGGATGAGAGGTATGACCGGTCACGGGTACTTCATCGGTCATGAAATTGTGAGTGAATAAGCTTTTCGGAATGAAGGGAACAAAAGTGGTAAGGTCTGATTCAATCAATTTTCTTCTCTAAGCATTTTCTTTGGCTAGCTGAGAGGGGGTTTTCTGTCTAGGCTTGGTTTTTGAGGTGAAAGGAGTTGGTAATTTTTGGACTTGGGTTGGAGGTGCCTGTTTTCTGGCTATTTTTTGGGTTTGATCGGTGGCGGAGAGGATGAAGGGGAGGTCGGTTGAGCAGATGTAGTTGGTTGAGAGGGGACTGTGACCGCTTTGGGCTTGATAACTGACTCATCAGTTGTCTTCCTCTTAACCGATAAAGTGGTATCCGGTTTAGAGGACTCAAGCTTCGGTTGACTTCTTCACCTTGGGCTTATAAGCCTTCTTCTTCTTTTCAACCAGTTGAGCGCCGGTTGAGGGCTTACCAGTTGAAGCATCATCACCGGTTATAGGTTTGGCTTCTCTATCAATTCTCCCAGTCAGACTTGTCAAAGGATTTAACCCATGACTGTCGGTAGCTAGGCTGACAAGCTGAGGCAGCTAGAATAGCAGGATTTCTTCTTAACACCCTACCAGTAGGGGGTTTAAATGGGACGACTCGTGCCATTTGGGACGAGTCGTCTCTATCAAGTTATTTACGGCGGTGACTAAATCCGCCATATAAAATGGCCATGGACGAGTCGTGCCCAAAGGGGGGACGAGGGAACCAGTGGGGGGTGCAATTGGGACGACTCGTTACGGAGCGGACGACTCGTCTCTTATTTACGGCGATTACACCTACCGCCGTATAAAGATTACTCAAATACGCCTTTAAATACGTATTGTATTACATTTATATACGGCGGTGGTATACCCGCCGTAAATGCTACATTTATATACGGCGGTGGTGTGTCCGCCGTATAAAGTATTTACGGCGGTTACCCCGCCGTATATAGTATTTACGGCGAGGCTTTATATGTTGGACTATTTACGGCGGAAAGTCCGCCGTATATACTATTTACGGCGGGGCGCGTTTTATATACGGCGGATTTTAACCGCCGTAAATAGTCCTTTTTCTTGTAGTGATGCATCGGTCAACAATCTCAGCCAAGGCATAGTTGATAGAATCCAGGTCTACCTTTTTATTTCCTTCAGCGGTCACGAAGGGATCATCTCCTCTGATTTGGGTCCAGCTAACTCCATATTCTTCATCACAACTGATGAGGGACCGGTTGAGGCTAGGTTAGGGAAAGCATCTGCAATGGAGGCTGGGGAGAAGGTAATAGGGGTACCAGCAACAGAAGAGACAATAGAAGGCACTTCTCCGACCTTGATGTTTTCATCCAAACTGCCATTATCAAACAGCTCATTCATGAGCTCATAGAAGATATCCTCTGAACCTTTTGGCAATAAGAAAGGTAGAATCCAAGCACCAGAAAGAATGGCCTTCAGCAGCTTTCCTTCCTCAGACTCAAAGAAGTTGGGAAGAATGTAACCTCCATATATGTCTTTCTTTGGGGTTAATTGTTTAGGAGCCATCTGCAAAAATTAAACATCAAGAACACAACATTTTAAGTTAGAACATTTTATTAGTTATACAAACAAAAATATTCATAACTTAGAAACACTTCTAGATGTTCTAAGTGTTACCAGAAAAGATTGATGAATGATAAAGAAAAGCTTTGAAGATTGAAAATTTGAAGAACTTCGAATAAACAAATCCTTGCCGGTAAAGAGTTTCAGAAAGAGAGATTTTGAGAAGTTAGGGTTTCAAAAGTTTCAAAGTATGCTTTTGATTTCCTTATATAGGGAGAGAGAAGGTAGAAGGCGAAGAGGTTTTGTTGGGAAGAGCAAAATTAGTTTAAACGTTTTAACTGATTCCTTAAAAATAGGGATAATTTAAACACGATTTTAAATAAGGAAGCTTAGAAATAGAAACGTGTATGCAACAGTTAAATTTTAAACATAATAATGAACAAAAAGATAACCTTTTGGATAAATAGGAATGATAAAGAGATTATCTTTTTGATCAAAATTAAAAATTTTGATCTATC
The DNA here is from genome assembly GCA_022495995.1 of Adenophora triphylla var. japonica. NCBI lineage: Eukaryota > Viridiplantae > Streptophyta > Magnoliopsida > Asterales > Campanulaceae > Adenophora > Adenophora triphylla. Next base: position 108,717 of record JAFEMH010002063.1, on the reverse strand, counting down.
TATGAAGAAAAAATTGGTAACAGCTCACTATTTGTGTCAGACAGTGGCTGACAAGACTGAAAGGACAGCAGAGGTCAGACGCGTCGGTTAAAATAAATTGGATCCGGTCGCAGTTTTTCATCGGTTAAGCAGTTTGATTGACCCGTTGAACATAGACCGGTTGAGCGCAACCGCTTGAAGGCTTGGCCGGTTACGGCTTGTAACCGGTTAGGATTATGATCGGTCACGGAGGTTTGACCGGTTGAGAACTTGTTGCTGTCAATTAAGGTTGATGAGCAATGATAGATTGAAGGTAAAATGGGGATATCACCTTTTTTTATCAATTGAGCTTACACAAGTAGCAAAGTTAGCACAGTTTATCCACGTATATCAATCATGCCTAGTTCACCTCTATGGAATTTAAAACGTTTTGAGTCTAAGAATTTTGTCAAAATATCAGCTAAGTGATAATCAGTATGAACTTTTAAAAGAACAACATTACCCTTTTCAACATGATCCTTGAGGAAGTGATATTTGATGTCTATGTGCTTTGTCTTGGAATGCATCACATGATTGTTAGAGACTGATATGGTTGAGGAGTTGACATAGTAGATTGGACAAACTTCTGTTGGAATATCATAATCCACCAGTTGTTGCTTCATCCATAGGATTTGTGAGTAGCAACTTCCAGCAGCTATGTACTCAGCCTCGGTTGTAGAAGTGGAAATTGAAGCTTTCTTCTTGCATGACCAGGAAATCAATCGGTGACCTAGAATTTGACTAGTACTACTGGTACTTTTTCTTATGACCCTACAAGCTGCAAAATCAGCATCTGAATAGCCAATTAATGTAAAAGATTAATCTCTAGGGTAGCATAAACCTAAGTAAACAGTTCTCACAAGATTGTTTCTGCACAAGTATTCCCCATGCTTCCATGTTTCAACCGCAGCCAAGGTTGTAACATCGGTTTCATTCTCACTCACCTTTGGCATATCCTCTTTCAGATATTTAGCCAAATTCAAGGTAGTGAGATAGAAATGCATCTTTTGTTGCCAACGCTTAAAATCGTGGCCAACAAACTTCTCGAGCTTTTCGGTATGAGGGGTCGGGATATGGATCGTTTTAGTCACAATAGATGGGCCAATTTCGTTTCCAGTTTGGGGTTCATTTTGGGATCCAATTTGGGTTTTCACGGTGTTGTTATCAGTCGACATTTAAAACACAACAACTTAGTTAGTATCAACAGTTTAAATGATCTGTAATCGACTCCCTCGATTAGGGAATATGTCTTAAGATTATTACAAGGGTGCCGAGGAAAAATATTACAGAAATTATAAATTACAAACAAATTAATAATAAATTGAAAATACAAAAGGATAAGTTGTTGTAGTTGATGCACGAGCCCAATGAAAATCAATGTCTCCTTAAGACATATTCGTCCCCTCACCGAGTGTGCTTGAGTTTATTGGGACGCTTGTCTTCCAGGATAGAACGTGCGGATCGGGGGCACTTTGCACCTAAGTATCCCGGTGAGCTGAACGGAGCTTGGACTAAATCACCTCTTTGATGTTACTATGCAAGCTAGGAGGCCAAAGAAAGAAATAGCAATATGCACCAATAGAATATGAAGGAGGATTATGGAATCTAGTTGTTTTCTTTGTTGTTCTATGTTTCTGTTTGTGTTTTTCGAGAGTCTTCTTAGTTGTTTGTCAACAACTACTTATACTCCCTCTACCAAGATCAAAACTGAATTCATATGATTTAATTAAGCAATAAACAATATTATTACAAAATTAATCAGCTGTTAATTCGAAAATATTAACCATAATGATTTTCAATTTCAATTTTTCACATTTAATAATTGTCTGTTTCACATTTAATAGTTGTCTGTTACACCAATTTAGGTATCATCTCAGAAAATTTTAACTTTTATTCAGCACAATTCATACTCCCTCCGTCCCAATCCAAAAAAGGAATTTTTTTTTACTATTCCACTCACTCATTCTCTCTCCTACTTTACTTTTACACTCACAACATTCTCTCTCTTAACTATTCCTTCCACTCATTCTCTCTCCTATTTAATTTTTTATATTCACAACATTTAAACTTTTTCTCTTTCCTACATCACTTTCCTTAATTCTCGTGCCGAACCCATTTTTGGACATTTAGATTGGGACGGAGGGAGTAGTTAATTAGTTATCTTAGACCATGTCCAATAAGCCAACTACCAAAAAACATTCAACTATCCTAATATCGCGACACCTCATCTTCTCTCTCCATCCACTTAATCATTCAACTACTTTCTCAACTACACCCCCCACAATAAGCTAGTTTAGTTTAAAATTCAACTTCTCCCAACTCATCATTCTATACCCCACCACTTTTTATTTTATTTACAATATTTAATTTTATAATTAAAAAATAATAAAAATAATAATAATTTATTATTAAGAAATAAATTATTAATATTTTTATTTATAAATTCGAGATTTTTTTTAATTATTCTTACAATTTACTTTCAAAATTTTTATTTTTGCAAGTATATAAAGAAATGTGAAAATAATTATGTTAAATTATATGAAGACAAAGTATTTTAAAAATAAATACATTAGTTTAGGGACAATTATTTTTTACAATACTCGTATACTCCCTCCGTCCCGGAACAATCTTCACACTTTCCCTTTTGGGCGTCCCAAAACTTACTTCACACATTTAAAACTTACCTAAAATGGAAAGGAATCTTTACTATTCCCTCCACTCATTCTCTCTCCTACATTATTTTAATACTCACAACACCATTATAATTTACTATTCTCTCCACTCATTCTCTCTCCTATTTTATTTTCACACTCACAACACTTTCAATATAATACTCTCTCCTTAAAACCAGTGCAAACAGTGTTTGTGAATTATGTTCCGAGACGGAGGGAGTACATTATTTTGGGGTGGAAGAAATATAAAATATAAGTAAAACTTGGGCTACAAAACTTGAGCGGGTCCCACAATTTTTTCTTCAACTGGGTTGAAAACTCTCAACCCCAAACATTCAATCACCCACTCTCAACCCCTTATTGCATGGTCTCAACTAATTAACCCCACTTTCAACCTCCCTCTCAACCCCTTATTGGACATGGTCTTAGCTATTACTACAAATTAAGAAAAAATAGTTTTTACCTTTAAATCTACAAAATCTACAAGAACCAATTCAACAGGGAGCAAGTTTTGGGAGAAACTAGTTTCTTCATAAATTATAAAAAGTTCACTTTTTTTCTACTTGCAAGTAGTTAGTGAATATTTAGGAACAGTTTATAAAACAGGACTTTCTATAATTTAAGAAGAAACTAATTTCCCCCAAAATTTTGTGTTCAACAGGTGTCGAAAACCTCATTTGGTTGTCAAATGGGATGGATTATTTATTTGCGTGCAACTTTAACTGTCCAATCATATTTTCCTTTCAGGAGGTCATTGAATTGAATAGAGAAAAGGGCAAATGGGATGGACCGTTTGCATGTAATCATTTGCCATTTTTTTTGTATTTTATGTTTAGGGGCGTTTGGATTGGTGGAAAAAAAAGTGAAGGAATGAAATTGTCAATGGAATTGAATTTCTTAAGGAATTGGAATGGAAAAAAACTGGTTAACCCTCTCCGTTTGGTTGGCACGGAATGAAATGAAATTGTCATTCAATTCCTTGGCAAATCATGTTTGGTTTGAAAATACAAATTATAGGAATGGAATGAAAGCATATAAAATGCCCAATTTACCCTTTTTAAAAAAAAAAAATTTGGAGGGGGTGGGGGGTAGGGTGGGGTAGGCGAAAAAAAAATAAAAATTTCGTGGGGGTGGGGTGTAGGGTAGGCAGAAAAAAAAAAATAAAAAAAAAAATTTTGTGGGGGTGGGGGGTGGGGGGTGGGGGTAGGGTGGGGGGTGGGGTAGGAGAAAAAAAATAAAAATTTCGTGGGGGTGGGGGTAGGGGGGGAGGGTAGGCGGAAAAAAATAAAAAAAAAATTCGTGGGGTGGAGGGGTGGGGGGGTAGGGTGGGGGCGAGGTAGGCAAAAAAAAAAATAAAAAAAAAAAATTTGTGGGGGTGGGGGGGTGGGGGGGGTAGGGTGGGGGGGGGAGGGTAGGCAGAAAAAAAAATTAAAAAAAAAAAATTTCGTGGGGGTGGGGGGTGGTACGTAGGGGCTGGGTAGGGGGTAGGGGTGGGTAGGGTTTGGGGGTATTTTAGTCAAAAAAAATTTTTTTTTTCATTGTCCTAAGGAATTGAACTTTCCATCACTTTTGTGAAGGAAAGTTGAATTCCTTCGTTTGAAGAAATTCAACTTTCCTTCGGAATTTTTTTTTAAAATCTATGAACCAAACAGGGGAAAGGAATGGAAAAGAGGGAGTTTTTCATTCCTTTCCCCCATTTTCCTTCCCAACCAAACTCCCCCTTAGAGTGAATTTTAGATGAAAGTATTCCTTCAAGTTTGTAAAGGTAGTGTAGATTATTTTATGCTATTTCAGCCAGTTCTTTCATATAATATTTGTAAAATTATTATATTTGAAACTAACTATTCATTTGATTTATGTAATAGATAGTACATAATACAATTTATTCAAGTTTGTAACCTTTTATACTTAATATTTAATTAGATTTTTTTTTAATATTCCAATAAGCAACTTTTCCAAAATATTCTAATTAAAATCCATTAAACGTGGAATTCTAAGTACAGTTCATGCTCACCAAAATCGGTGATAATTAAAATAAATTAATACAGTTAATACTTATCAAGATGTCATAATAATGATTGTATTTAAAATGCAATGCTATTCACAAAATCGAGGAAAATGTAGCTTATAAATGTTTTTGCCACAATTATTTATTGACATGTCTATTTTCGGAATAACAATATTTGTTCTGATATTCTTGATAATTGGCGTTGGAGCTAATGTATCTAATCAATACTCCCTCCGTCCCAGATCAAGGGTATATGGGGGGATTTCACGCTTCTTAAGAAATTTTTTAAAAAATAAATAAAAGTTAAATGTGAGATAGAGAATAGTAATTAAATGTGTGGTAGAAAATATGAGAGATAATGTAAAAATTAAATGTGTGATAGGGAATAGGAGAGAGAATATAAAAGTTAAAAATATTTAATAGGAGAGAGAATGAGTGGGAGGAATAGTAGTTAAATGTGTGGTAGGAAATAGGAGAGAGAATGTATAAGGATATAATGAATGGTTTTTTTGTAAATATATGAAGATGATAAGGGTATTAATATATTCAAAAACTTGCCTTTTTTGGAAATGAACTCTTGGTCTGGGACGTCCCAAAAGGGAAAGATGAACCCTTGGTCTGGGACGGAGGGAGTATAATATTACCAAATGGGCCATGGCCAGCGGTATCATGGGTGGCCTTCCTTCGGGGAGGTCGTCGGTTCGATTCCCTTCAGGGGATCATTGTGGTTTAATTTCATACCTTGGGTTTCAGGGACCTTTGGAGCCTCCCGGACACATCCGTACAGTTAAGGAAGCGGCATTGCTGGGCTTACAACCTCAGTGTGGGGAGTTCAACTACCGCGTTGTAGGAGGGCTCCCTTGGGGCCAGGAGTATAAAGGGTGCTGCCACCCTGGCTGCATTGGGCACATCCGCGATTTACCTCCGCTAGAACACCGAGGGGCCGGGAGCTAGTGGTCCAGGATTAACCCGGCGAAGCTGGGGAACCTGGGTATCAAAAAAAATAAAAAAATATAATATTTAGGTTAGATTTTGGGAGTGAAAAGTTTTAAAATTACTTAGCTTTTATTTAGTAATAGATAGATGGAGAAAAGTATTTTTTGGTCCTTAAACTATTTTAATTGAGACATTTTAGTTCTTGAACTATTTTCTAAGCCTTTTTCATTTTTGAATTATTTTAATTGAGACCTTTTAGTCCTTCCGTTAAAACTTTCATCCATCAACTGTTAATTGAGACCTTTTCAAAAAGAGTTTTATAGGCCAGTGACCTTTTAGATACTTAAATTCGTTGTGGAACTAATTTTTTATTTTATTTTTTACAAATTTGAATATTCATTTAGGGACGGACGAGTAAAAAAATGTAAAAATGTTTAACAGTACGTTCATTTTGAAATTGTTTTTTCATTTGCAAATTTGAACATTCACTTAGGGACGAATGAATTGCAAAAAAAAAAATAGTAAAAATTTTGAACAGTATATTCATTTGAAACTATTTTTTTTTCAAATTTGAACATTTGGAGACGGAGGAGTAAAAACAAAGTAATTTTAAATCGTATAATTTTGAACTGGCCTATAGAACTCTTTACGAAAAGGTTTCAATTAACGGTTAATGAACGAAAGCTAACGGAAGGACTAAAAGGTCCAAATTAAAATAGTTCAAGAATGAAAAAGATTTAGAAAATAGTTCAAAAATTAAAATGTCCCAAATAAAATAGTTTAAGAACAAAAAATGTACTTTTCCTAGATAAATGGTAATAAAATTTATGTTTGACAAACCAAACTGACGCTTTATATTACTTTATTTTTTATCAAGGAGTTAAAAAAACTTTAGCTGGCTGACTAGTAGATGGAAATTAATTGAGATCTGCGAAGTTAACTACACGTTAAAACGTTGAAGAATAGTCTAGCACCTAGTCGAGGCCTCAACGCCCTTAAACGGGGCCTTTTATAGAACACTGCTTTTTATAGCACTCCCTAGAGTATCTGATCTCGCGTTAAATATTTCACTTCCAATTACCAAACCCTAACTCATAAACCCCTTTCTCTCTCTCTCGATTCTCGGATAACATACGCAGGTTCGATCCGCTTTTCCTTAAATTCTCAGTTTGGTGAAGATATTTGTGTACTTGATTTTGTGTTTTGATTCAATTTGTTTTCTTTTGCTTAGCATGTTAGGATTGTAAGTTGTCTAGTGATGATTTTTTGGTTTTAGGGTTTGATCGTTGGGGAAAAATATTGATTTAAAGTTGAGATAAGCTAGTTATACAAGGTATGTGATAAATTTTATTCGCTTTCAGTTTTAACCCATAAATTTGGAGGGTTTTTTTTTTTTTTTTTTTTTTTTTTTTTTAATTTTGTGAATTTCTGTTTTTGTATGTCTGTGTTGTGCATGTTGATGTAGCTTGATGAAATAGTATAAGAATTTGTGGGGATTTGGTGAATTGGGCAAGGATTTAGTTGACAAGTTTGGTTCTTTTTGGTACTTCTTCTTGGTGTTTGTGGGTTGATGAATTTGATTAGGTTGGGAAATGGTAAGATGGTTTGCTTGGAGTAGATATTTTGGTATAAAAGGGAGTTTACTTCTATATGCAAATCAAGTTCTTGTTTACCTGGTGGTGTTGTTTGTGAGATTGTAACATGTGGATTGTGCAGTAATCATCCTGTTCTTGAGATTCTGTAGTGTTCTGTTATCCATGAAATCTTTGCCGCGAGCCTTTGTGTGCATCTGTGTGTTAATTCACTTTTTTTTTCTTTTTCTTAAATAGATGGTGCTAGGATTTTTGGATTGAGGGGAATCTCATGGGACCACTAGGATTTTTAGGCAATGCTTTGAGGCTAGAGGCTATTAGTTTCCTGAAACTTCACTAATTGGTGGGAGTATGTACTCCATGTTTTACGCATTTATGAAGGATCCAGTATTCTTTCCATTTATACTCCCCCATTTGATTGTCCGTCCTTTGGTTCTTATGAACTGTAAGAGATATTTATATATATTTCCATTAATCCTTGAGCGATGTTGATGACAACCCTGAATAATCGATTTTGTACAAGATGGTTCTTTTTCCATTGCTGGAAATGATGTACGGTGGTGGTGATTTATTTTCCTAGTTCCTGAAAAAAATGGAAGGATAAGGAATTTTTGATGTGGAGCCTTAGTTATGTACGGGTATAAACGTTAATTGAAAAAGTTTCAGGTTGCTTTGCAGTTCATATGATGTGGTTTTTGAAAGTTTGTATATTAGTTTGGGTTGCTCAGTGGTTCCTTTGTACCCGTTCTTTCATCGGTTCGGTCATCCATTACAACAACAACAACAAAGCCTTAGTCCCAAAATAATTTGGGTCGGCTAACATGAATCCTCATATGTCATCGTGAAAAAATAAAAAAATATATATATAAAAATAAAACAAAATAAATCAACCCCCCACATGGGTTTTTGCCCTCCACTCCTGCCTCTTCAACACCATATTTTCATCCACTCCAAGTAAACTCATATTATTTTCAATCACTCTAATCCAAGTTTGTTTGGGCCTTCCTCTACCCCTCGCCATTTTATCATTTCTCCACTGTTCCGGCCTCCTAACCGGTGCATCACTCGGTCTTCTTCTCACATGTCCAAACCACCTTAGACAATTTTTCCTCATTTTATCCTCAATGGGTGCAACTCTTACTTTACCTCTGATCACCTCATTTCCCAATCGATCATTTCTTGTATGACCGCACATCCATCGAAGCATGCGTATCTCCGCCACATTCATCTTATGCACGTGACACTGTTTCACGGCCCAACATTCGGTGCCGTAAAGAAGTGCCAGCCTAATTGCTGTGCGGTAGAATTTTTCCTTTAATCTATGGGGCATGCCGCGATCACATAGGAACCCTGTGGCACTTTTCCACTTCAACCAACCTGCTTTAATCCTATGCGCCACATCTCCATCTAATTCTCCATCCTTTTGGATAATGGATCCAAGATAGCGAAAAAACTCAGAAGCTTGGACGATATTTTCATCAAATGTGACCGCCCCTGCCTCCCTACTTCCAACTCTGCTAAACTTACACTCCAAATATTCAGTCTTGCTTCTGCTCAGTCTAAAACCTCGAGATTCCAAAGTGTGTCTCCACAACTCCAATTTACTTTCAACACCCTCTCTTGTCTCATCAATCAGCACAATATCATCTGCGAACAACATACACCTTGGTATATCATCTTGGACTGACCTCGTTAATTCGTCCATTATCAAAGCAAAGAGAAAGGGGCTAAGTGCGGCCTAGATGCACTTCAATCTTTATAGGGAACTCTTCAGTCTTCCTAACTCTAGTCTGTACACAAGTACTAACTCAATTATACATGTCCTTGATAATATCAATATATTTCTTTGAAACACCCTTCTTTGCTAATGCCCACCAAAGTACCTCTTTTGGCACTTTTTCATACGCCTTCTCCAAATCAATGAAAACCATATGCAAATCTTTCTTTTGATCCCGATATTTCTCCATGGTTTGTATTATAAGATATATTTCCTCCATAGTCTATTTTTTCGGCATAAACCCAAATTGGTTATCCGAAATATCCACAATTTTTCTCAGCCTTTGTGCAATTACTCTTTTCCAAAATTTCATAGTATGGCTCATTAGTTTGATCCCCCGATAGTTGGCACAATCTTGGACATCACCTTTGTTCTTATACAAGGGGATCAGAGTACTCTTCCGCCACTCCAATGACATTGTGCTAATTCTCCATATCTTGATAAATAGCGTTGTTAACCAATCTATTTTCGAAGCATCTCCAAACCTCAATTGGTATTCCATCCTGTCCTACAACTTTCTTCAATCCCATCTTTTTCATTGCCATTTCCACTTCACCCTTTTGAATTGTCCGCATAAAATCTCGATTAACCATACTTATAGGGATATTTAAATCTCCAATATCCTGCTCTTGACCGCCATTAAACAAGGTATCAAAGTACGAACTCCATCTATCTTTTATCTCTTTATCCCCGACTAGAACTCTTTGGTCTACATCCTTCACACATCTAACCGTCCCAATATCTCGTGTCCTCTTATTCCTCATACGAGCGAGTCTGTAGATGTCTTTTTCCCCTTCTTTTGTATCCAACTTATCATAAAGTTCCTGATTCACCTTTGCTCTTGCGTCTCTTACTACTTTCTTAGCTTCTCTCCTAGCTTTCTTATACTTCTCATAGTTCTCGTCGCTCCTACATTTCCCCAATAATTTGTAGCATTCTCGCTTGCCTTTTATTGCTTGTTTTGTTTCGTCGTTCCACCATGATGTGTCCTTACTTGGTGGCACGTTTCCTCTAGATTCTCCAAGGACTTCTTTCGCCACCTCCTTTATGGTATGTCCCATCTTAGTCTAAGTCGAATCTATATCCATATCCTCCATATTATCCGACCAAATACCGGTATCGACCATCTTAGCTACAAATTTTTGTTAATTCTCCCCTTGAAGTCTCTACCACTTGATTCTAGGGTCTACCTGTGGTTTTTTTTCTCGAAATTCTCTTACTTCGGAAATCAAGTACCACAAGTCTATGTTGAGTTGTTGTGCTCTCACCCGGAATAACCTTGCAATCTGGAAAAACTACTTGTGTTGCACCTCTCTCTCTCTCTCTCTCTCTCTCTCTCTCTCTTTCATAAACTCTTGTTCCTATTTTCACATATGGCATATAGTTCCCTAGGTAGCCAATTGGAGAATAATTCTGAAAGATTTAACCCTGGAATATTTGGACTTGGCTGGTTTGTTTCTAGTTTAAATGGGCGAGTGTAGACTTTGATCATACTGTTTCTGACATATTTAAGACCGATGCATGGAAGATTGTTAGTCAAATTGGCTTTGTCAGCTATCGTTATGCATATTCAGGGAAATGCAATACCCTTCAGATTATTTATGTTTGGGGATGAACAAAGCGACCTCTCCTATTAAAGATCCAAAATCCAGGCACTACGAATCAGTTGCTTGACAGAAAGACTCAGGGTTGAGCCGGGGGTTCTTCACCAAAGATAAGGGGATTATTATTTTGGGTTTCAGGTTAAGTATCTGCAAGTCAGGAATGCATTTTAGCTGTCCAAGCATGTAGTGTTCTTGATTTATATGCATGTTTTACACACACACACACATACATACTCCCTACGTTCCACCTCAAACCGGACTAGCTTTTTGGGCATGGTGATTAAGGAAAAGTGAGGTAGGAGAGAGGTGTTGTGGGCATAAAAGTTAAAGTAGGAGAGAGAATGAGTGGGAGGAATAGTAAGTTGATTGGTATTGTGAGTATAAAAGTTAAGTATGAGAGAGAATGAGTGGGAGGAATAGTGAAGATTCTTTGCTATTTTGGGTAGTCCGGTTTGAGATGGGACCGGGAAATATGTCCGGTTTGAGGTGGGACGGAAGGAGTATATAATATTTCTTCATCCTCCCGCATATTTCGAAAGCGTGAATGAAGTATCAACTTGTACGCGCATCATGCATGATCTAGAAAGATAAATTAATGCTCAGATAAGTTTATCCCGTGTCAATTGCTTGATTTTTCTTTTCATGTCTCTTTTTGAATGAAAGTGTTTGATATCAAACTTCTCATATTTGGAAGATAGGTTGAACCAATGATGAGGATTCCATGTTCTAATTCTCAGCTACCTTATGATTTCTAGTTCAGTCATTAAACTTCAGAAAGTGTTTCTTAACTGAAATGAATGTCTAAAAGTTAGTTATTGAAATAAGTATTACAAGCATAAATATTACAGAAGGCCGCATTATTAATATCTATACTAAAAGCCTGTTTGGTAACCCAATTAAGCTCTTAATTTGCAATACTTTAAGAGATTAAAAAGTTGAGCTTGTTTGGTAAGGTAAATTTAAATCACTTAAATAATTAAGATTGTTTTAAAAAAGGCTATTAATTTTAAGTTGGAAAGGGGTGTCTTAAGAAGGTAAGAGGAGGAAAGAAACAGGAAAAAAGGGAATGAGTTCAAATCCATCCATCAACACATTTTATTTTATTTATTTATTGCTACTTTTTTTGTAACTTCTCTTATAAATTATATTTGACTAAGTATTAAAATGTAATTTCTTAATTTTAAATTATTGATAATATTTATAATAGGGTATTATAATCAAAATTTCTTCATTTTTTATCAAAGTTCAGTCAAGTTGACCAAAAGAGTTAAGATAAAATTTATTATGGACAAAGAAAGTACCAATAAAAAAAATTTAAATATTATAAAAATAAAAATATAATTTAATTTAATTATGTCAATGGTGACTTTATTTTATTATACAGTCACTAAGATTATTTAAATAATTTTTGAGTGTTGAGTTGCAATTTTTATTAAATTCAGATGTAGTGATTTGTCATTATCAAACACACTCAAGTCTTAAAATTCAGCAACTTAATAATTTCTGCTCTACATTTTCAGAGCTTAATTTTCAGTTTTACCAAACAGGACCTTAACTTAAAGAGAGGTAATCATCCTTTTGGATATTAGACAGTTTCATAATCTGTGCATATGTTATTGTAACCAAATGCATGTGTGCTTAACCTTCTGTCACTGTTTAGCAGTACAGAGACCATGAACTAATAAAACTTGAATTACGAACCATACGGAGGTTTGGGAATTGTGTCTTGGGAGCTTAATCTTGGGATCCAAAGGAGTGTGAGAGAAGGAATAATGTTACTTCCTTGGCTTGTTTGTGGTAGCCTGTCGATGATCATTGGGGCCAGTTGCTTCTTCATAAGCACACATGACACAGTTGCTTGCAAAATCCACTTTTGGAATTGATGACTCGTGATATCTCCTGTGTTATATGGCAAGAAGGTTACGGGTAGTTGGGTTTGTCACAGATAATATATCTCGAAATGTGTTCTTCAGAAAAAAAAATCTTTCTCTTGTGGAACTTTTTATTTTGTTCTTATTTTCCTTTTCACTTTTTTATGAAAATTCTTGGACAGTCTACACTTGTACTTGTAGGTCTATGAATTAACTCATGGTTATTATCCTAGTAGCAATTCTGTTTTAGTCTAAATGAATAAATGATTGATGAGTGGTAATCTGTGAGGAAACTGGAAACATATACTTGGGTTCTTTTTTCTAGGGATCGAAATTAGTCCATCTGAAGTTAAATTCTGCGCATTTCTTATTTGCAAATTAACCTTTTGGAAAAGAAATCTATATTGGTTAGTGATTTTCATGAATCACTGGGCGTTGCTGTTTCAGTAAAGTTATATAAGAACTTGGTGATGGTCATCTTGAGGATCATGGCGGTTACCGTAAGAAAGGTATATCTGTAGCAGGTGTGGACAATAGTGGAGTACCTCTAAATCTATTTAGTTGATATTTCCTTGTTGCAGACAACAGTGGAGTACCTCTAAATCTACTTGGCTATATTTCCGTGCTATGAATACAAGCAATCATTTATTCTGAGCCTCCGTTGACAGGTCATTTTGAATGGGTTGCTTAGCATAAAACATAGTCATTGTGATTTAAGGATTTGGTGATGGTCATGCTGAGGATCATGGTTTGGTTACGGTAAGACTGTTCTATAGGTGCAGATCTTATTTATCATAATCTGTTGTGCACAGACCTGATTCAACTATGTTCTTTGAATATTTATCATAATCCAATTTGAATGGGGCTCCTCATCATATTACATTATGTCGTGACTTAACAATAGAACAATTTCCAAGGATTTTTTTCCATCTCTTGTAGTAATGTGTCAAGTGAGATCACTACTGATAGAACTCAAAGAGCAATGGATTATGATCATTGCTTTGTTCGTTTCAGTGATTGAATCAGTTACAGAAAGGGCTGTGTTCAAGAGGTTTTATTAGAGTTGTAAGACCAAAACTTTTATCTTGAAATTTAGTCTTAGGGAAAGATGAAAGGGAGGGGTTTTATTAATATGCCAATGGTTTTAAGGGTAGTCATTTGTTTAAATAGTTGCTGATATTTTGCTTTTATGTTTCTCAATTGTGTTTGGTGATGGGAAGACATAAACCATACCCTCTGTAATATACTGTAATTATATCACTTATTAATGTGCCAATGTTTTGTCGTTGTTGCACAGACTCTATTGCACAGACTCTAGCAAGTACATCAGCCAAAATGGATCAGCAAGGGCATGGGCCGCACTCAGGTATGGGGCCCGTTGGTAATTCAGCTCAGATGCCATATAATGTTTCCCAATATCAAGGCAACCAAATGATGGGTGGGGCCCCTCCGGCTTCAGGCGGAGGTTCAATTCAACCTCCCCAATCAGCTGGCCTTTCTTCTCCTCCAGCTCAGCTTGCACAACACCAACTTGCCTATCAGCACATCCACCAGCAACAGCAACAACAATTGACCCAACAACTTCAAAACTTCTGGGCAAATCAGTACCAAGAAATCGAGCAAACCACTGATTTCAAGAACCATAGCCTCCCTCTAGCTAGGATCAAGAAAATAATGAAAGCTGATGAGGACGTAAGAATGATATCAGCTGAAGCTCCGGTCATATTTGCCCGGGCCTGTGAAATGTTCATCCTTGAGTTGACTTTGAGGTCATGGAATCACACGGAGGAGAACAAAAGGAGGACACTTCAAAAGAATGACATTGCTGCAGCAATCACAAGAACTGATATCTTTGACTTTCTGGTCGATATTGTTCCTAGGGAGGATTTGAAAGACGAAGTGCTTGCGTCAAATATGCCAAGAGGTGGGCCCATACCTGTTGGTGGACCAACCGAGGGTCTTCCGTACTATTATATGCCGCCACCACAGGTTGGAGCTTCAGGAATGTACATGGGTAAGCCTGTGGACCCTCAAGCCCTTTATGGGCAGCAGCCGCGTCCCTATATGGCTCAGCCATTGTGGCCACAGCAACCACAACAAGAGCCGCCTTCAGATTCTTAAGCTGGGAGTGCAGGTGTGCCAAATACGTGGATGACAATGTGAGTGTTCCTCTCTCTCGGTGCACACTTTCCTTTTTGGTCCTTCCCAAAAGAAATGTTGCATTTCTGAGCAAGTGTCTTGGTGCAATTTTACCATTGTATTAAGTAATGTGCATACAAGTAAAGCACATTCTTAAAAAACTTTGAAAAAGTCAAATGCGGCCTTTGTTATGGGGCATTTGTTATGGGACGGAGGGAGTACCTTTTATTTTAACTGCTGCAGTTGACATTACAAATGAATTTTGTTAAAATGGCACTTGCAGAAGCTTTTGGTTATGAAATTAGCTGGAAATTGAAGCACAAGACAACATCATTCCAAATCAATGATAAATCCTGAACTGAACTTGAAATAGCTAAAATCCCGGGAGTTTAAATGCATCAATAGAGGATTATCAACTATCTTTCATGCTTTTGTACAATTAATGTATCATTAGTTTCGTTTAGAAGCGTGTTATTTAATCGTTTAACTCTGCGAATTATTGGTGGGCGCCAAACTGTTAATGTTGCTTGTTGTGGAGTATTACTTGCTCTTGATTCAGTGTGTTATGCAGATTATAATGTAGAAATCACAATGATGCCTATGGTTGGCATGCTTTGTTGATTTGTTTCAGTTTACGATGTGGTTTGCTTGTGTGTTGTCTGTCTTTCCCCATCGATCAGATTATTGAGGAATCCGGGAAGAGGTACACGGAAAGTCGGAATACTCCATCCGTCCCAATTGAAATTGAACATTTTAATCCAAAATGAAAAAGTTATAATACTTGTTTATAAAATCTTTGCACATTCTCACTCTTACCCTACTGTTCTTTTCATGTTCATAAACATTCAATTCGCCAACTCTTTTCTTCAACCTATTCACTTCACTAACTCTTTTTCTTTAATTTGCGTATTCAACCCAAAATTAACTCTTTTCTTTAATTTGCGTACCCAACCCAAAGTATTGACATGTTCCTAACATTTACTCCAACTCCTTATTTTATAATTTTCGTATTCAATCCATTTTTTTTTTTATTTTGAATAGTTTAAATTGAGACGGAGGGATTATTTTGGACATTTCATCACCCCAGATCCACATAGTGTCAATTGTTTGGTATTTTAATATATATATCAATAGTTTTTTTTTTTATTTAATGAAAAATAGTTGACTTTATACACGTGGTAGGTGGGAGTCAAGAAAATAGGACCTCCTCATTTTTCAATAACTAATTTTTCTTCCCCATTTACAGCCATTATTACATGCATTTATATATTACATATTCTTCAACCTATTTTCTCCCTCTGTTTCAATTTCTACCTAGTTATGGATTCATCAAACCAAAACCAATACGACGACATGAATTCACGGCCATCATCGGCAAGTACACTAACGCTGCCCACGTTCGACATTCACCCACCGCCATTGCCCCCACCTCTACAGTATCAACCACCACAATTCACCTTCCAACCACCACCAGCACCACAATGTTACCAACCGTCACCAATGCATTATTTCTACCACCATCAAGATCCGACATTGAATGTCCCCATGATTCATGATCATTGGAGCCGAGGCGGACCAATTCATAATATTCTTCAACATTCGTTTGGACAACCTTGGTCTACGGGTCTTTTCGATTGCCTCTTAGATTCTAGAAGTTGTACGTATGAATATCTATTTAGATATATCATAACTGATTTACGTGCATGTGTTATTGAATGCCAGCTATATGATATGATCTTACAGGTTTAATGGCAACTTTTTGTCCGTGGACAACTTTTGGGGAAATTGCAGAGATAGTAACGAAAGGAAATACGCGTAAGTGGGTATGGGGCTAACAATGAGATGTGTTTATAATGATTTTGTATGTTAATGAGGATGTATTTTTTGTGTGCATGCAGCGTGGTATGAACCAGCGTTTTTTTATGCGTTTTTGGCGGTGTGTGTAATCTATCCGGCGTGTGTGTACTCATCGTGTTATAGATCGAGGGTGAGACGTATGTATGACCTGCAGGGAAGCAGATTAGGAGATTTAGTTCTTCATTGCTGCTGTGAACCGTGTGCCTTGTGTCAATTGTATCGTGAGCTTCAGCATCGTGGCTTTGACCTCTCTATTGGTCTCTCTCTCTCTCTCTCTCTCTCTCTCTCTCTCTCTCTCTCTCTCAATTTCTTGCTCCCTCCTATTCTGTAGTATATTATTGTGATGTGGTTGTTTGGTTTGAATGTAGGATGGGAAAAGAACAAGGAGAGAGAAAGACTCGCGACGGAGGCGGTGTTCCAAGTTCCCCCTGCAGTTGAACAAGGCATGAGAAGATGAAAACTTGAAGAAGAAGAAAAAGAATAGAGGATTCCATCTATATATCCAAGCGCATTTACGCTGCTTAGTCTTAAAACTAAACTAGACGAAATTCAAACGGAGCAGCTAAATGAATCATATTTACTGCAACCTCCGTCCTAAAATGGATCTGGATCGAGATTATTTCCAATTGTTCATCATTTTTGTTTTTGATCATCTTAAGGTTTTGGGGTTTTCTTCTAGGGTTATGTTCTGACCGCTGTTTTGATATTTGAAGGAAATTTTATTGCCATTGTTGAAAATTGTGACAAGCCAACTATCATAAAAAGCTTACAAACCATTCCAAGAAATTTAAGCAAATATAGGGAAGATGCTGGAGAAACAAACAGTAGTAGAAAGAAAGATGAGAAAATGGAGGCTAATAAGCGACAACACTGACAAGCGTTCCAAAAGGAACCATCTTAGCTTATTAACTAACTGGACATATTTCTTCCAAACTGCAAAATACAAAGCATAAAAA
Organism: Adenophora triphylla var. japonica; assembly: GCA_022495995.1. Classification (NCBI taxonomy): domain Eukaryota; kingdom Viridiplantae; phylum Streptophyta; class Magnoliopsida; order Asterales; family Campanulaceae; genus Adenophora; species Adenophora triphylla. The sequence continues at coordinate 91,287 of JAFEMH010002063.1, read as the reverse complement.
TTAGTATGCACTCTTTCATAGTAAGTGTCGCAATTGATGTGTAAGCTATTTAAAGAATGTGCTTTATTTTCAAGTACATTGCTTGTACCATGACAAAATGTTACACTTATCTTGGGACGGACCAAAAAAGGAAAATGTTGACAAAATTATGGGACGGTGGGAGTAATATACAACATTACCTTCTTCCCAAGTACTCAATGATATTGGTGGTAAGTGTAGATCTCTTCTCATCCTTGAAAGCGAGCAGTGCTGCCTTTCTCATTAAAGTGGAGCCTGCAATGGAGCCAAGCATCGTTGGATTCATGACTGGTCCTCCTCCATTTTCACCCGTAAGTTGACGAGCCCAAGATAGGAATACTGCAACACTGGCATATAAAAGAAGGCTTCTTTAAACTTCAAAAAAAAAAAAAACAAAAAAAAAAACAAAAACTAAGCCTTCTCTGTACACCATTTCTGTTGGATTTACTGCAATTTGAGATCTCAACTTACCCTCCAGAAAGTATGTCACCCTGTCCACCGCAGCGCCTAGGGGAACCATATATGCTCACCGATTTGACTGCACATACAGTAAGGTATCAGAAGAATGTACTTCTTCCATCCCAAAATGTCTAAAAAATGTCCAAATTTACTCTTGATAAAAAAAAACAGAAATTGTGTAACATGCAGTTGTCTAAGGCCTTACTTTCAAGCAGTGTGGGATATATTTGCTCAATCATCTATGGAGAAATTATCAAGTGAGCCCATGGTGTGAAGGACCACTCCATACGCAGGCAAGACATATGGGAACAGTTAAGAAACTTTCACTTCTTTGAAACAAGAAGCATGTCCGTCTCAGTAATTATAGGGGCCCTGTGCTAAATGTGAATATTAGGCCCTTAATATTTAAAGCATTTACACAATAATATATATATATATACACACACACACACTCCCTCCGCCCCATGTAAGATTTCTATTTTGCCATTTTGGGCATCCCATATAAGATTTCTATTTCCCAAAATGGCAAAGAATCTTTACTATTCCTCTCACTCATTCTCTCACCTACTTTACTTTTATATTCACAACACCGATCAACTTACTATTCCTCCTACTCATTCTCTCTCCTACCTCATTTTTCATACTCACAAAACTTACACCACTCACACTTTTTCTTAATCTCCGTGCAAAAACCCTAATAGAAATCTTACACGGAACGGAGGGAGTATTTTGTAACGATTAAATTTATACAAAATTAAGCACCAAAAAATCACTTTATATATGAGGGGGTCAGCTCAGGGGTTCAAGACACTATTTTCAAAAAATTCAAGGGCAGAAAGAACAAAAGGACAAAAATCAGGGGCAGTGGCAAACCAGGAGTTTTTACAAGTGGGTGACAAATTATACTATTTTTTTCTTAAAAATATACATAAAGAGGGAGTAGAAGGTTAGCCATTATAAAGGAAAAGGAAAAGGAAAAGGAAAAAGGTGGGTGCTGCTGCTAGGTTTCGATCAGTGGTCTACAAAAACAAAATGTGGAGCTGTAACCACCAAGCCACAACCATTTGTCATTCATAATTCTAAACAGAAAATATATAATGTATCTACTTGGGTCCGCCCCAGGTCTGAGGCCCTTAAATTTTTTGGGTCCTGTGCTATTGTATTGGTTGCGCACCCTAATAGCCGGGCTTGACAAGAAGTAGAGGATAACAACCCTTCTGTAGTGGTTAATCTTAGGCATGGCTGACCAACACAAGTTATTCATGTTGACACTCCCTGAGCTAGTGTTATGGTCACTGGATAATTCTCCATCTAGTGGCATAAAGTTGCCAAGTTTACAACTTCTTTCCAGGGATAAACCTAATTCTTACAAGAGCAGAATTATATGTGCAAAGAATTTAGCAACCTCAACACTTCTAGGAAATGAAACATAAGAGTAGACGACAGGGTGGTGAGGTTACTAAAAGAGATACCTGCTTTACCATCACTGATGTAATCAGATTTTCCTTTCCGAAGAATTGTCACACCGCCAATGCTGGTATGGAAGAGATATTGTCCATTTGTCAGCTCATTATACAACAGAAAGAAAGTGGATATGTACAGCTAGACAGCAGGCATGCTAATGAATGAAACATTTTATACCCAAATGATATAGTGATCCTGGGGCTTATTTTGGATGTAATCATTTGAAGTTTTTTAAGTACATTTTTAATAATACTTTAATTTCGATATCATTAAATGAAAATGAAAATGAAAATATATAACACTACGATTAATTTCATATGGGAGCTTAATAAGGGTCTACCTCTTGGCAAGGGACAGTAGCTGCTCAGCTCCATTTTGGTCATTTACTTCACAATTCAGTACTTTTTGAACAAGTCGTTTATATTCGTTCACATTGGGAGTCAAGACTGCTAAGGGGTAATCCCGTACAAGATCAAGACAACTTGTAACAAGAAAGAGCCCGTCCTGCAATAACTCAAACAATCAGCCTAGTAAGTCACAATAGAGGAGTCTAAAGACTCTAAACTATACTCCCCTCTGTCCTGCTCGAAAGAGGATTTTGGTCAACTTAATTGCTATTTGACCAATAATTTGAAGAAAAAACAATGATCCTAATAAAAACTTAAAAAGTGTTATTGTATCACAATTAATAATACTCTCAATAGCAATTCTTAGATTTTCTTTAGGATCATTATTTTTTATTTACATTACTTGGTCAAAGTGTAATCATTTACCAAAATCCTATTTCAAGCTGAACGGAGGGAGTATAAATTTACTGGACCATCACGGGAATATCTTACAAATCCAATCCTTGATATCACATACCCCATCTATGACCATTGGTACGTTGGATCGCCTCGCGTGCCTCATGATTTCACTCACACAATCCTTCATTTATAAAACATGAGAATTATAAAGAACAAAATAAACATTGCATGTAATATAAAAAGGTGATATGTGACATTTATCTTCTATTTATTTGATTGGCAAAGGTGACCTAAGAGTTGAGTAATAAATGAACCATATAATATGAAACTGTTTGATTAAATATCCATGACAAAAATCAAGTTCAAAGAGATTTGGGCAAGACGGCGCACCAGGAGGAATGGGTCTCTTCCAAGGCCCGGACCAACAACAAGACAATCAAATCTTTCCAACCATTTATCAACCTCAGCAAGAACCCTTGTTGATGTTGATTTTCTATCCTCATCCCTGAAGATATCACTTTACAAGAATCAGCACTAGTTTGCCAAAATGAACCAAAAAAAAAAAGTTTGCCAAAAGATAGGGAAGAAAGTAATGTGCCCTGACCTAACACTGTAAGATTCTTCCAATAAAGGGTGAACAATCAACTCGGGACTATAGCTCTTTATAACTGGAGCTGCATCCTTGGTACATATAACATGGGACAAATCTGCGCCCTGAGGAAAAATGTCATAAATGTTATATTACACTATTTTATGTCACTATAAGAAGAACAAAATAGCTACTTGTATCAATATCAAGATAAAACATATTCAAGGTGGGAGAACTGACAATTTTCAAAGCTGAAATAGCAGAAAAATATGGGGCACCAGTGTATTCACGGCAACCTCCAACAACAGCTATCTTCCCTGATTGAAGAACAGAGAGATTATTATGTGCATTCATGTGATTGGAAAATGGATTGTACCTCACAAGAGCTGGAATACTAATCAAGATATTCCACCCTCATCAGACTCGGGTATTTGTGGAAAGGAGAAGATCACACATGTAAAACTCACGTTGAGTAAAAAATCAATGTGCAAAGCTACTATTCTGTAATATAAACTGTTGTGTTATAAATCCCGGAACCAGAAAGAAGGATTTCACCTGTTGGTCCATGTGTATTTATAAAGAGAGGACCCGGTGGTCGTTTCCGAAAATATGTCCTAGATGGTCGTTTTTGTTAGGATGAGGGACGATTTGATAATTGCCCCCAAAACAAATCCCACTGTAGGAAAATTACTCTTCCAATTCTAATGCCATGGCTTGATTTTGAGCTGCCCAACATACCATTAGACAACTTGAGAAAGATGGGTAAAGAAATTGTTTGAGAGAGGACTTACCAGCTTGACCTTTATGTCTGGTAGTGTCAAGGGTAGGAGTAATTGACCTCACAATGCTAAGAGCATCCGCCTCCAAACCCGACCCACTCATCACTGATTGCATTCTCAAACCTCCCAAACAATTAATCAGAAATTGTTGCCTTCTTATCACAGCAGATGAACTCAGCATATAACTGGTCCAATCAATTTAAACAAAATCATCTTCAATAACCCAATTTCAAGAAACTGAACACGAGTTCACAAACATAAGTGTTATCTTCTGATTACAGAAAATAAATTTAGCATTTAACTTGTTTTAACGGGTCAGCTCAATTCAAACCAAGGAGTTAATAAATCATAATCATATTCAAGTTCATCAACCAAATTTCAAGAAACTGAAATATGAACATAGAGTTCAAGAACATGAAATCAAACCAACTGTTGTCTTCCTACAAATGATGAACTTAGCATATAACATGTTTAACTGGTCAAATTAATTCAAACCAAACTGTTCATAAATCATAAACACCTTCAATTCGACAACCTAATTTCAAGAGAACTGAAAATTGAACATGAGTTCACCCACATACATATGTAATTGCTTGGAAATTTACGAAAAGGGTACTTACGATTGAAATGAATGAAGAAAGTTCGGAGCTTGAAAAAAGGAAAAGTTCGTCGGCGATGAGACTCTATCGAGAATTGTGTGATATTTTTGACGGTTTTGCTCAGTGACGGAAATAATCTGCTGCTCCCAGCAGCATTGGCCCTATACCAGGTGTCAACTGTCAAACATCAGCCTATCATCTTAATAAGCGTTGACTCGATGTTCACTCTCAGAGTGAGTTTGAGAGTGCTTTTTTGTGGCTTATAATCACTTTTGAAGCTTTAAATCATTTTTAACAGCGTTTGGATAACATTAGTGATTATGATTTTAAGCTGTCAAAACGCAAAAAATTGTGTTTTCGTAGAAGCAGCTATGACCCAGCTTTTGCTAAAAGTGATTCTTAGAAGCTGTTATTTGTGTTGTTTTTACAATAATAACCTCTATCTCTTTTATACATTTATTATATCGAGATACATATCATAAAGATCTGAACATACCAAAAATGTCGAATTGGGCCAAACGAGTAAAGCCCAATCTCAGATAACGTTGGCACCCACATTTTCAATGAAACTAATCCAATCAGAACAAGGCCCAAGGCCCATCTCACACATCAGTCGACTAAGCCCATGGTCCGACTTACAAGTCCCGACCTAACTTAGTCCGACCTCATGATCCATGCTACTATTCAGGTACGAACCATGCTCTACCCGACGGTGTCGACTCATTCCACGAGTGGCGACCTCGACCTAAATCAGCCAGTGACGACCCGACACTGCCGGCTTATTTGGTCAATCAATGCTCACAACTACATCCCTACAAATCGGGGACCGTTATAGACACGTGCCCATGACCAAGTAACCGCCGCTATAATCTCGGAGACATGCCGCCTCCCCAAAAATACATCACTCTCGCCTATAAATACTTCATCACTACCAAACGGTAAAAGGTAAGCTGCCATTTTGTATTCGAGTTCATTATTCAATACATTTTGAGCTATATCCAATCGTGATCTTACTCACGCCTGAGCGTCTTCGCCGGAGACACATCCGCTAGTCGTGGGTTCTGTTTTGGTCAAGGAGCCAGGTGATCACCCCGCCACGTGGAGGAAGATTGATAAGCACAATTCTGCGGCATCGGTTTGGTTCCATCACGGAATCGTGCTTCAACTTGACCTTAAAATTTTCAACAACCTACAACAATGGTGACTTCAGACGGACACGTATCTGAGGCTTCACTTGGGCATGAAGAAGTGAACAACAACAACAACACTAATGCAAATGCAAATGCTGAAAACTTGAATTTGCCTCCTCCCCCACCAAACCGTCCTCATGGTAGAGCCACGCGCTCTACCAGTGTCGTTGATGGCAGGGGTTTGCCTGACACAAGGAGAGGCAAAAGGCACATGGATGGGCAAGGAGCTCCACCTCCTAAACGTCCTACTGCTCAGGTGAACGTTGGAAACAGGCAGTCCCTCCACCAACCCTACGAGCAAGAAGGAGATGATGTTAGAAAGGGCCCAGATTTTGGCTGACTTAATAGCTATGGAAGAGGCAGAGCAGGCCGATGTACGCTCTGAAAGAATGGATCGTACTCAGGTCTCTAATGGACAACAGGCTAGGAGTATGAGGCCAAATGAAGGTGTGGGACAGAATGGAGACAACAGGATAGTTCAGAGAGCCCCTACTATCGTACATGTGCCGAGTAACGACCTAAGGGCCAGCCTCGTAGAAACAGAGCGGGAGGCTCAATCTCGATTTGAGGACTCGGCTAATGACCAATGTAAAATGTGCATGTTTCTCGGCCCGAACGCAAAGATCGGGATCTCAAAGAGACAGGAATGGGCGCAGTCGCCTATAAGGAGGAGAGGCGCAGTCGCCACTTGGATATGACAGGCGCAGTCGCCATCTGTTCTTGAGAGGCGCAGTCGCCTCAAAGAAGTAACAGCATAGATCCCCGATCGGATCGAGAGGGACAATTCCCATAGAGACAGGAGGAGTAGGCAGGTGACTCCTCCCAGGAGTGAAGGCCAGAGATCGAACGCTGTTCCCCCTCCAGAGATGAAAGACCCGATGCAAGGGAATGGTTTGATGAAAAAGAAGTTCGAACAATGGGAGGAGGAGAAGAAAAAGGAGATTGGAAAGGTTGAACGAATTGACTTTACTCTTCGACCCTTCTCCAAAGAAATCGAGAGATAGTCGACCTCCTCCTACCTTCAGCCGCCTCTTAGAGAAATATTCGGGATCCACCAATGCAAAGAGTCACATACAACATGGAGGCCACTATGTGCTTTGTCGCCAATGAAGATGACAACATGTGCAAAGCTCTCCTAAGCACACTTACCGGGGCGGCTTTAACTTGGTTCAATGGTTTGGTCGCCGACAAAGATCACCACTTGGACGAGGCTTCGGGACAAAGTTCTTAGATCGCTTCTCATTGCGGGAGCTCGGAAGACGATCGTCATGACTTGAATAACTTGGTGCAAGCGAAGAATGAAAGCTCGATGAGCTACTTCACCAAGTTCAAAGAAATGGTGGACAAGATAGAGGAGGACATCACCGATAGGGAAGTCATCAATCGCTTCCGAAACGGTATTTCCTCGGCGAGACATGGATTATGAGCTTACGGTTCGTACGGTGACAACTCGACGGGAGTTGTTCGAGAAGGTATACAATGTCGCTCTTGCCGAGGAGAGGAAGGAGAAAAAGAATGGTAAAAGCCCCAAGGTGGAGGTCGGCGATGATAAAAAGGACTCCAACAAGAATGGGGGAACAATAAGAACGGAAAGAACGAGAACTAGGGCGACAGAGAGAAGGTGCCGAAGCTTTCACTCCCTTACGGTGAGTCGAACCGAGATCATGAATCTTTGTCGAGCTAGCACCACCTGCCCCAATGAACCCGTGCAACAAATTCGTAAGGGACAACAAAGAAATATTGTGACTACCACAAAGACACCGGTCATCTTACGGAGGATTGTTTGGGTTTGAAGCGCATTATACAAAGAATGGTCGACCGGGGAGACTCGACGCTTATGTGAAGAGACCTCAAGCCGGAGGAGGTGAGCGGCCGCGGGTGGGCAACAAGGACCTAGGCGGCCTAGACTGGACTGGGGGTTATCACCGAACAAGCGAGCAGCAACACGGCCATCAAACACAAGATATTCCACCAATAAGGCCCCACACGTGCCTCCAAGGAGAGAAATCAGAGATGAGGCAATCGCCTTCTACCCCCATGAATTGGGCAACTAATATGGCGGCTAGGGAGCAAGTTCTCGTCATCCTGTGTCTCATAGACGGATGTACGACGAAGCGGACTCTTAGTCGACACGGGGGCCTGCAAGGATGTTTTGTTTTACAAGACTTTCAAGGAGATGGGTCTTAATGACGAGCAGTTGGAGAGATATGATGGTAGGTTGGAAGGCTTCACCAACCATCGAGTAGATGCTAAAGGCCAGATAGCGCTTGACGTCGACCTAGGCCAGCACCCCCTCAGGGTTGTCTCAAAGGTACAATTTATTGTGATTGATGTAAATAGTGACTATGCAGCCATCCTTGGAATTCCTGGACAGGTCGCTCTTGGAATGGTAGCCTCAATTCCTCACCAGCGAGTAAAGTTCCCCACACCTGCTGGAGTGGGTTGCGTACAAGGCGCAGCTCGAGCATACCTGGATCATGTTCTAAGAGAAAGAAAGAAAAGGGAGTTAGAAATTGAGACTCCTGATGGCTACTTGAAGTTGTCCCAGTCAGTCACCAAGACTACTCGACTATCAACAATCACCGAGGTCGTGGAAGAGTCGACCTATCGCTCAAATGACGAGGTCATGCTTGAGTCGACACGTCACTCCAACACTACTGAGGTCGATTCAGATGTAGTTATGGTCGATCAAGTCCTCATAGGCAACCTATGCCTCCGGATCGACAATAACTCGGGGCCACCACCGGCGAGGTTGCAGACAAGCTCGATGATATGATAGCGAGAGGAAGCTCCACATTTGGGAGCCGAAGAAAGACAAAAGGTCGTGGAAATCATAGTAGAAACTTCTGCGGTTCGAGAGATGGACTCGAGTTAGAAGTCTGTAGATGAGTGGAGTCAATCATCACCCACTCTTCCTACCCCGACCAAAAAATTCAAATTGGAAAGCGGTTATCGGTTGAGGAGCGAGCGAGAAATCATCAAGCTACTCAAAGAAAGCGTGATGTCTTCGCATGGAGAGTAGAGGACATGAGGGGAATCAAGGAGGAGGTCGCTGTTCATCGACTTGAAGTCAACCCGACCATTAAGCCTAGGCCCCAGAAATTGAGAAGCTTTGCTCGCGACAAGGAAGAGGCTATAAAAGCTGAGGTACAAAAACTTTTAAGTGCAGGTATAATCAAAGAGGCCGTTCATACAACCTGGCTGGCCAACGTGGTCATGGTGAAGAAATCAAACGGCAAATGGCGGATGTGTGTCGACTTCACCACTTTGAACCTTGCATGCCCAAAAGACAGTTATCCCCTTCCAAGGATCGACAAGCTGGTGGATTCTATTGCTGGGCACTCCACCCTCAGTTTCCTCGACGCTTACTCGGGATACCACCAGATTAAGATGCACGAGGACGATATAGTCAAGACGGCATTTCAGGCAGCTGGGGGCATCTACTGCTACAACATGATGCCATTTGGATTGAAAAATGCAGGAGCCACCTATCAGCGTATGGTGAACAAAGTCTTTGCCTCACAAATTGGTCGAAATATGGAGGCTTACGTTGACGACATGGTCATTAAAACCAAGACCGGGAGTCACGTAGTCGACCTAAAGGAGACATTCGCCAATTTACGAGCAAACGACATGAAGCTCAATCCTAGCAAATGTGTATTCGGAGTTGCAGCTGGCAAGTTCTTGGGATTTATGGTATCTCAGAGGGGCATAGAGGCTAATCCGGAGAAGATCAAGGCTCTAGTTGACATGAAGGCTCCCACCACTATCAAAGAGATGCAGCGACTTAATGGAAGGGTAGCAGCTCTTGGCCGTTTCATATCAAAGTCAGCAGAGAGGTCTCTCCCTTTCTTCAAGGCATTAAGAGGGACGAAAAGCTTTGAATGGACGACCGAATGTCATTCGTCGTTCCAACAATTGAAAGATTATCTCGCTACTCCACCTCTCTTGAGTAGCCCGACAACTGGTGAGACATTGTTTGTTTATCTATCTGCGGGAGACAAGTCTGTGGCAGCTGTCTTGATTAGAGAGGATGAAGGGCTTCAAAAGCCAGTGTACTACATCAGTAAAGCTTTGTCAGATGTGGAGAGCAGGTACTACAACGCAGAAAAGGTAGCTTATGCTCTAGTCGTGGCTTCAAGAAAGTTACGAGCTTATTTTCTGGCTCATCCAATCGTGGTGTTTACCAATGCTCCTTTAAGAAAGATACTGCACAAGCCGGAGAGTTCAGGTCGACTGCTCAATTGGTCAATCGCCCTCACTGAATTTGACATTGAGTATCGACCTCGAAAGGCGTTGAAGGCTCAAGCTCTAGCTGACTTCTTGGTCGAGCTTACGTTCACCAAGGAAGATGACGAGCAGCGAGCTCCAAAAGAAAAAGGCAAAGGGAAAGAGCCAGAGTCACAAGTCGCCATCGCTTTACCCGTCGATTGTTGGAAGGTCTATTCGACGGGTCGGCAACCAAAATGTCGGTGAGCTGGAATTGTCTTGGTCGAGCCAGAGTCTGGGACTGTATACGAGGAATCGCTAAGGTTCAAATTCGACGCTTCCAACAACCAAGCTGAATATGAGGCCTTGATTGCAGCTATCGAGTATGCCAAGTGTTTTGGAGCGACTAAGATCATGGCCTACTGTGACTCACAATTGATAGTCAACCAGGTCGAGGCGAATACGAAGTGCTCGGTTCTACTCTCATCAAATCTTGCGACTGGTGAAAGAACTGATAAAGGACTTAGAATTTTGGGATATTCAAAGGATTGGAAGAGAAGATAACGAGCTGGCTGATCTCCTTTCGAAACTTGCTACTTCAGATGAGCCACATGGCGAGCCTATCTCCTTCCTCGAAAATCCAGCTTATGAGAGGGTAAAAATTCAGTGCATAGATGATCCCTCAAGAAATTGGACTCAGGAGAAGTGTTGGATCGAGGAAATGAAAGCATACTTGCAAAGTGGCGAGCTGCCAGAGGACGAGAAGAAGGCTCGAGCTATCAAAAAGAAAGCTCCGAGATATGTCATTCAAGGAGGCGATCTGTTCAGAAGATCTTATACTCGGCCATTGCTAAAGTGCATCCACCCTCAAGAGGTCGCCCTATTGATACATGAAGTACACAGTGGGATCTGTGGTGGACACCCGGGGGCCAGGACTCTTGCAGACAAGTTAATCACTTTGGGATACTACTGGCCACATATGAGAGCTGACACTCACAGCTTTGTTCAGCAATGTGATCAATGCCAAAGGTTTGCCAACTTACCTCACATGCCTACAACCGAGCAGACTCCAGTAATTGCAGCCTGGCCATTCGACATGTGGGGTGTCGACTTGATTGGACCCTTCCCTCCCGCCCGAGGAAATTGCAAGTATGTGATCGTTGCTATAGATTACTTCACTAAATGGGTTGAGGCTAAACCATTAGCTCGCATCACGGAGGAGAATGCTATAAACTTCATTCATGATTTCATTTGGTGCCGATTTGGTTTTCCAAGAGCCATAGTATCTGACAACGGACTGCAATTCTCCAGAGCTTTCGAAGCAGAAATGAACAGAGTGGGAATCAAGCATTGGCAATCTTCTGTCGCCTACCCTCAAGGAAATGGGCAAGCTGAAGCAGCGAATAAACTTGTCCTATCATCACTCAAGACAGGACTCGTAGGTCGACGCAACAACTGGTTGGACGAACTCCCACTTGCTCTTTGGGCAGTCCGTACAACCACTCGGGGGCCTACGGGGGAAACCCCTTTTGCTCTTACGTATGGGTCAGAGGCTATGGCACCTGCTGAGCTCAGATTCCCCATTTGCTAGAGTGACTTTCTTCAATCGGGAGCGAGAATGATACCAACAGATTGATCGACACGGATCTAATCGACGAGAAACGAGAAACTTGACCTACCTCCGAATGGTCAACTACAAACAGCGAACTAAGAGTTACCACGACAAGAAGGTCAAGGCAAGGTCATTCCAGGTTGGAGATTACGTGTTGAGAAAGATTGAAGCAACGGGTAGAAGGACCCAGCAGAACAAGCTATCTCCTAACTGGGAAGGTCCATATGTGGTCACTCGAGTCGTCAAAGAAGGAACCTACATGATAGCTCATCCCGGAGGTGACGAGTTGAAACATCCTTGGCATGCTACTCACCTCATCAAATACTACTTCTAGTTTCAATTTCAAAGTTCAAGTTTATGTTAAAGCTAGTTTCGAATTGATGTAAAGCATGATTCCCACTTCAATGAAAAGAGCAGTTTATTCGATCAAACATAGTGTTACATTGATATCAACAAGCTCGACTCTTAGTCAGCTTCGTTCCAACAAAGCTCGATTCTTAATCAGCTTTGATTACTTAACAAGTCCGACTCTTAGTCGACTTTGTTCTAACGAGCTCGACTCTTAGTCAGTTCATCTTAGCTCGACTCTTAGTCAGCTTCACCCTATTAGGCTCGACTCTTAGTCAGCTTCGTTCTAACAAGCTCGACCCTTAGTCAGTTTCGTTTTAACAAGCTCGATTCTCAATCAGCTTTGTTTATTTAACAAGTCCGACTCTTAGTCGACTTCGTTCTAACAAGCTCGACCCTTAGTCAGCTTCGTTTTAACAAGCTCGATTCTCAATCAGCTTTGTTTATTTAACAAGTCCGACTCTTAGTCGACTTCGTTCTAATTAGCTCGACCCTTAGGTCAGCTTCAACTATGTAAGCAGGTTTTACTCATAGGCAATCTTGTTCACAAGAATGTCAACCAAGTTTGAGGTCGACTAAGTCAATACAGATCAAGTCACCTTTAAACTTAAGTTGACACATTTATCCTATCTACATCTAGCTCGACACTCGCATCAAAGGCATACAACATGCAATAAAAGAAGTCAGCTAAGATAGAAATAAGTCTCCCAAAACGGGCTAAGACTTAAACAAAATTAATTTACAAAAATATTTTGCCTCCCAAAAAACTGGGCCAAGGCATTCGAATAATGTTAGATCAAAAAAGGCAAAAATTGTTTGGAACTTGTTCATTACAATGATGCTTGAAATAATTTAAGAGGCCAGGTCGGCATTGGTCTGGTCGTCGGTGGTAACTTGATCTTCAATCATAGGATCTTGTTGCTGAGGGCTCAAGGGTTTACCCGACTCCGAGTAAATTTGCTCATCTATGGTCTCCATGGCTTCAGCATCATCAAGCTCCGCCAAAACCACATCAAAATTCCTTTCAAGAACAGGGGGAGCTTCCCACTTCTCGCAGTGATCCTCCTCATCCTCTTGAGCAATGAAAGCAAGATCATTTTCTAAGTAAGGAACAAGCGAGTGACCACCACGAGCCGTCATGTCGTATTGGGACTCAGTAAACCAACGAGCTAATTGCTCGATGGTAACCGTGGCCGTTGGATCGACAAGCGCGCGACGGGCCATATGCCTTTTGCCGACCTCAAGAAAATCTTGGGCCTTAGACACTATGGCATCGTAGTATTCATCCCCTGCCTTGAACTTCTCAACTGCTGCTTCAGAGGCATCTTTGGCAGTCTTCTCGATGGCGGCCTTGAGGTCTTCTTGCCATTTCCCTCGTTCAAGCCGACGATCTTCTTGCAGTTTAACCATGAGATCATCCTTGTCCTTCAAGAGTTGGGAAACTGTGGCCAGCTCCTTTTGGGTCTTTACTAGCTCCTTCTTCTCAGCCTCTTTCTCAGCCTCAACCTCTTTAAGCTTGGACTCAGATGCTTCAAGGTCGGCTAGAGCTTTGGTCTTCACCGCCTCATTGGCTTCAAAAGAGTTGTCCAAGTCATTGTACAGCTCCTTCAGATCCGCAAGCTCTTTAGCCTTTTTGGAATAGTCTGAAGGGCTTGTCTCTCCCTTTCAATCGAGGCCCTCCAAGAGCTTTTGGCTGCTCGATCATGGTCGATTCTGCATTCCAAAGAAAGCAAAGAAGTGTTAGCTCGAGACTTCAGTTGGTCGAGTAAAAGAATAAACGACTAAAATGAAAATGAAAGTAAAGGTTTACCTCGCAATGAGCAAGTCCAGCTCGAGCCGAGAACTCCTCAGGCGCCATCCCCTTATCAGCAAAATGGGTTAGAAGATCGACATCTATGGCCCTCCTAACAATCACTTGGCCCAGGCTCATGTCGGGATAGCGACGGCTCAAGCTGTTAAACCCTTCCAGTGGAGGAACATCACTCAGCCTCTTCATCTTTTCATCCAGAGACTCCTTACTGGGAGGAATGAAGGCTGGTGGAGGCAATTGGGTCGAGGACACAGACTTGCCCTTATCAGATCGGGACCTTTTCTTCGAGCTTATAGGACGCTCGTCCTCTTCTTCCATATCATCTTCATCAACGTTGACGACCAATAAAGGGCTAGCCTCCATCATCTCAGCCCCAGAGGTCGCGGCATTGGCCTCTTGAACAGGATCGGAGCTCGGACTTGGCCTAGGCGACCTGCTGAATTCCTCCCCTCCCTCATTCACATTCATGGAATGGGAACCACTCTGTTGAAGGTCCTCTATAGCGACCTCCTCCATTGGAATTAACCCAGCATTGTCCTTTGGGAGAAGGGTATTCCTTGCAGCAGCATCCCTCTCTCTGCTGGCCTTGGCATTCGCAGCACCGTGGGCCCTCTTAGACTTCTTCTTGTCAGAAACTCCAACAATTCGAACCATGGCGGCTTCTTGTTCGGGAGTCAAAACTGCACGACATCAAAGTATTAGCTCGACAATTCAAAACAGTCATACGAGTAAATCATTGACGAGGTAATTGATACAATTCAAAGCAGTTCTATGTACGAATTGAATAACTCTACATACGAGCAAGCAATTTGATAAGGAGTTGCAATTCGAAATAGTTCTATGTACGAATCAATTCTACATACGAGCAAACCATCTCGATAAATACGTAAATACGAATGCAAGCGGTTCTATGTACGAATTAGTTAGTTCAACAAGCGAGCAAGTAAGTGTCGAGCCGAAAGTTAAGTATGCGAATCAAAGCAATCCTATACGCCTATAAAAAAGCACTTATGCAAGTTAACATTGGACGAGCTAATGAGCAAAGGCGAATAAACCCTTACCACCGATGTGTTCTCCATTGTTCTTGCGGTAGTCGCCTTGCTTCGACAAAGCGACAATTCTCCTCTAATCTACCCAAAGAGTGGGTTACCCAATCGTGGTACACAGCCTCTCAATACGGTGCAAGGGGCTCTACCGCCTCATCTCCGGGCATCATCCCCGCTAGAACATAATTGTACTTAGTTGTCACTAATGACTCCCAATCGACGGGTCCATCCTTGACCAGGGCACACAGCTTTCTATACAAAGTTCTACACCAAGGAGGCTCCCAGTAATTCTCCTCACTGATAGCATCAGATTCATCATTGGGCAACGGAAATTCCCAACCCAGCCTGCTCTCAACTAAAACTACATGTGAGTTCCAGCAATTGTGTTTATTTGGAAGGTTGGTAAACAACTTGGGAGAGTTGGGCTTGGAGGGAGTGCTAATTCCCCAGTCGTGCTTATCTAGCTTGGCACCAAAAAACTCTTTGAAAACCTTCATGCAAGGCTCGCTGGCCCAAGAGCCTGCACACCATTGCAAAGCACACCAGCACTCTGCAAGTGTTAGCACCGAGCTGAAGGGGGAGGGCATCCATACATTCCGAAACTCATTAACGAAAGGATCCAGCGGCAACCTCAAACCGGCCTCAGCGCAGTAGAAGAAAGCTACCCTAGTAGCATCTTTAGTGAAGGTCGAACGGTATTTGGCTAAAAATTGTTTCTGACTAAGGATAGTCAACCTAAATTCTGCCCTATCTACCCCACAGAAGTTGTAGATCACATCATAACGAGACTCCAAGTTCTTCCTCCCGCGAGTAGGTCGTTGAGGTACATAGCCCTTCTCATTCTTGCCTGGCACCACATTGGGCCCAAATGCATTGACAATTCGAGGACCAGACGAAGTTGAGGCAGCGTTCCCTTCTTGAGTCGTCATATCTGTACAAGCAAAAGAGGAAGCAGGGGAGTCAGTCCTATGATCGTGATCAGTCGACCTACCTAAGGACGACCTAGACTCCCCTGGGAAACCTATCCTATTTCTAAGGAAGGAGGGCTTTTGGACGTCCCTAACATAAAATAAGGTGATATGGTCAAGCAATTCATGGAATAAATGAAAAGCGACAACATTTGAGTCGTCAATCACCACATTATCAGTTTCTCCTACAATGGGCATCCCTATCTCAGTGTAATTCAATCCCCAACTAGTCAAAATGGAGGCGCACTCATCTAAGGACATCACTCTCCACTCACCGTTCACATTCTTGCATGCCCTACGGTTAACAGTACAGTAGCCGTACCACGCTCCCGGTTCGCAACTAAAGGTCCTAGCCATGGCGGAAACGGAGAACAGTGCAAAATTAAAAGCCCTAAAACAAAAATACAAGGGAAATACCTCAATTGATTGAAGAAAGGAAGTTCGTTGCTGGAGCCGAGAGCTGAATTTAAATCGTCTTTGAAATCCCTTGATTATCGCCGGAGAAGAAGAAGTTCTAGAGCAGTAAAAGTTCTAAACGAAGAAGGATTTCTCTATTTATATTTTCCTAAATTTGGAAGGGGAAAAGAAAATCAAAATTAATTTTCCAAAATTAAAAGCTGAAGCGGTTTCCGAGAAGGAGTTCCAAGAGTCAGAATTGCAATCATTACTAAAACCGGCGCTCCTTCATCTCCGACCGTCCGTCACCAACGATCAGGATGTTGCCACGTCATCATGGTCGACCTACTAGTATCGAGCTTCGAATAAAGCAATTTTTGGCAAAGAAATCTTCTTAACTTCCAAGTCGACGAAGTCAACTCGAAAGTTGGGGGCCACTGAACATACCAAAAATGTCGAATTGGGCCAAACGAGTAAAGCCCAATCTCAGATAACGTTGGCACCCACATTTTCAATGAAACTAATCCAATCAGAACAAGGCCCAAGGCCCATCTCACACATCAGTCGACTAAGCCCATGGTCCGACTTACAAGTCCCGACCTAACTTAGTCCGACCTCATGATCCATGCTACTATTCGGGTACGAACCATGCTCTACCCGACAGTCAGGTCGACCATTCCACGAGTGGCGACCTCGACCTAAATCAGCAAGTGACGACCTGACACTTGCCGGCTTATTTGGTCAATCAATGCTCACAACTACATCCCTACAAATCAGGGACCGTTATAGACACGTGCCCATGACCAAGTAACCGCCGCTATAATCTCGGAGGACATGCCGCCTCCCCAAAAATACATCACTCTTGCCTATAAATACTTCATCACTACCAAACGGTAAAAGGTAACTGCCATTTTGTATTCTGAGTTCATTATTCAATACATTTTGAGCTATATCCAACTGTGATCTTACTCTCACGCCCGAGCGTCTTCGCCGGAGACACATCCGGCTAGTCGTGGGTTCTGTTTTCAGGTCAAGGAGCCAGGTGATCAGTCCTGCCACGTGGAGGAAGATTGATAAGCACAATTCCTGCAGCATCAAGATCATTTTTGATATTTATCTTCAATAATCAGTTTTGAACATATACTATCCAAACATGCTTATAAATTTTAGTATTTATTACAAATAATCGATTTTTCTAAAATCACTTTTGAAAAATCACTTTCAAAAAATCAGAAGTAATGCCAAACTCACCCTCAAGTATCACGTTCACGTGTAGGGATGTTAACGGGTCGGTTCGATCGAATATGTTCTGATTTGAATTCGATTAGAACACTATAAATTTTTTATCGAACTTGATTTGAGACCTGATCCAATTCGAAGCAGTCAAATTTTATTTTATTTTTAGCTAAGCTGCCCGTCCAAATTATTTTTTAGCTAAAGAGAAAGAGAGACTCTGAACAAAATTGGGATTGTAAGAGTTAGTAACTACAATTACAATCATGTAATTGGAATGATCCTGTGCTGAAGCCTAGCCCAATTATATGCTTATTGAATTTGAATGGAGTAAACCCGCATAATCTATTTGTTTATTGTAAAATTAAGTTTCTTTTAAATTTAATTCAGATTAAAGAATAACAAACTGCTGGAAAAATAGTGTATTCTGAAAAAAATTAATGAATTATTTTCTCAAGAGTAATTTTGTCAAATTACTTAATTGTGAATATGTTTGTGTTCTACTCCATGTGAACAAGAAATCAAATATTTATTTGTTCAAAATGGGTTTTGAATGAATAAATATGAATGCTCAAAGCAGGGCCGATCATGTAAGCCCTAGGCTAACTTTTTAGGCGAGGCCCCCTTAATGTAACTTTTAACTAAATAAATAAAAATATGGTCATTATTAATCTAGTAAGTAACAATATTTTATACTAAATAAAAATATGATATAACATAATATCCTTAGATGATACTATATAAACACATTTCTCCTAGCATATTTAGAAGCAAAATCATGAATCAAAGTTGAATAATCAACTTTATCAACTATATTTTTCTCAATCGATATCAAAGCTAGCCCATTTAGCCTTTCTTGAAACATCGTATTTCGAAGATAATTTTTTATCAACTTCAACTTTGAAAAACTTCTTTCACCGGATGCAACTGTAACCGGAATAGTCAACAAAATCCGATAAGCAATCTCCATGTTGGGAAAACATCCATTGTTTCGCATCAAGTAGTTCAACATTTGCTTTGGTCCTTTGACGTCCGATGGCAAAACATGCTTAACAAGTTGCAACTCCATAAACAAATGATCACCATTGATATCAACTTGTTCCTTATGTGTCAATATATTTGAAAGATTCTTGCACGAATTGTTCAAAACTTCATCATCTGTGCACTTCTTCAAATCAAACAAGAAATCGAAATTCTTTTCATACTCACAAAATTGCTTGAATCTCTCATCAAATGAAGCAAGAGCTATATCAACTATGCACATGAAGTATTCTATCCGAAATTTTTCTTTTCCAGAAAACGTAACCTCCTCACTTGAAGCCTCATCAAAATGTCTTTTTCTATGAACATGCCTTTTTTCATGAAAAATTGGCTCTATATCCATTTTTTTAGCAAGTTTTTGAGCTTCAGTTATAGCATCATTGAAACCATTATTTCTATATTCACGAAAATAAGAGACAAGCGCCTTTAATTGATCTATAGCAACATCAATATGCATATCTTCATTCTGAAAAATCTTGCTCACATTATTAACCGCTGATAACACTTTATACCATATCATCGTGCTAACCAGGAATTCAAAGCTTTCAAATTCATGTGTAGCTAGAGATTCGGCTTCACTTGAAGTTTTGAGATCTTCACATGAACTAGCTAAATCAATCAAAGCATCCCTGATTTTTAAGGCATTTAGTTTGATTGGTTTGACACTTTCAATATGGCTCTCCCAACGTGTTTGCGATAAAGGTTTAAGTGTAAGACCATCCACATGCCTTTTAAAAACATCCCACCGCTTTGTTGAGGAAGAAAAAAGTGTGTAAAGGCGTTGAACCACGCCGAAATAACTTTTTGCCTTAATAGATGACTTAGCTATATCACATAAAGCAAGATTCAAACTATGACATCCACAAGGTGTATAAAATGCTCTTGGGTTGTCCTTGAGCAATCTACTTTGTACACCTTTTTTATGATCTTTCATATTAGCACCATTATCATATCCTTGCCCTCGAATGTCATTAATCTTCAAGCCCAAGTCAGATAAAGCATTTTCCAACTCTGAGTAAAGGCCCAATCCTGTTGTGTCATCATCCTTTATAAACCCCAAAAAGAACTCTTCAATTGTAATCGGAACACATGTGACATCTACACAACGAATTATCAAGGACATTTGCTCATCATTACCAACATCAGGGGTGCAATCGAGTATCACTGAAAAATATTTTGCTATCTTTATCTTTTTAAGAATTGCACTTTTCACCTCATTAGCCAACATTTGAATCAATTCATTCTGAATTTTGTGGCTAAGATAATGATATTGCGTTTCATTGCTTTGAATACGCCGCAAGTGCTCCTGCATCACAGGATCAAACTCTGCAATCATCTCAATCAAACTTAAAAAATTTCCATTGCCTTCCTCATAGATCTTCTCCTTGCTTCCTCTAAATGCTAAATTATTTTTTGCAAGACTTTTTACAAGAGCAATCACTCGTATCAAAACTTGTCTTTTATGTTCTTTTTCTCTCGTAATTCGCTCTTGCACACTTTTGTCAATAGTCTGTTTATGCTTTAATCTCATCTCAATCTCAATCCACTTGTGCATGCAAATCATGTGCCCGTTGCCACATTCATGTTGTCTTAGCCTCTGTGCAATATTATGCCAGTCTGTAAATCCTGTACTAACCAATCCAGAATCCCTATCTTTGTCCTTAAAAAGCTTACAGCAAAAGCAGAACACCTTGTCAGAAGATTGAGAATATACTAGCCATTTCCTGTCGTGTTTCTCTCCATTAGGCAAGCAACGAGTATAAAGTGAATTACAAAAATGTCGATTTGCATTATCTCTAGGATATGTAGAGTCTTCTATTTCAACTCTTATAGGCCCCTTCTCAATTAATAAGTCAATGAGATCCTGATTGAGTAACTTTCAATTGTTTGGATCATATATATCTAGAGGTTCCCTTTCTTCATGATAATTCATAGGAATATCATTATTGATTCCTCCTTCTTCTCCTTCTTCGTCATGATTAACACTATCAAGTGGTTCATCATCAATCACATCAACCGGTTCCTCGTTCACCACATTGTCAACGAGAATAGATGCCCCTTTAGACGACTTATTACATGTAAAATACTTGTTAAGAGAACCACTTAGAGACTGAGTTAATTTTTCGTCTCTTTTCTTCTTCCTCCTTTTTTCACTTCCAGGAATATGTTTTCGTGTTGACATAGCAAAAATCCTAGAAACAACATTAATCAAATAAGCAAAAAATAAAACAAATTTTACAATTTAACAACACAACTTTTAAAAAACCATAATTTAATTTCAAATTATTACATTATTTAATTATCAATCAAATTATTACATTATTTAATTATCAACCAAAAGTAACCACACAAAACAAAAAAGTGTAAACCACACAAACAAAGGATTTGTTTGTAACTAATGAGTACGGAGTACAGTACCATCAATATCAATATATAAATTATAACTTTACTTACCACCTACAAAACAAGAGCTAGAATTAAAAATATCACAGGCGGTCGACGGACGACGGGGTCGACGGTCATGGGTTTTCAAATTAGGGTTTTCAAATTTCAATTAAGGATTTTCTAAATCAATTAGGATTTAGGGGATAGGGATTGGAGAAGGAGAACAAATCACTTACTTGATTATTGACGGTGGCGGTGCGTCCGAACTCTGGCGGCTCTCTGCGACAGCGAGCGTAGGTGGTCGTAACCGGTAAGCGACGGTCTAGCTTCTTTTTCTACCTTTCAAAAAAAAAATTCATTTTTTTTTCTTTCAATCTTTTTTTTTTCGTTTTTTTATTTTTAAATAACCAAAGGAATTATGGAAAATTTTAAATTTGGGCTTTTTTTAATGTAAAATATTGAGTATGTATGGGCCAAATATTTATATGAATTAAGTTTTTGGGTTAAAATTGGGCCTACCTATTACATATACCCAATAATTTTGGAGGCCCCTAAAAATGGCCATTTTTTTGTGGCCCTAGGCCATGGCCTCATGTGTCTCTTGACAAGGCCGGCCCTGGCTCAAAGTATGTGGTCCACATTTTACTAATCATTTTTGATTTTGTAAATCAAAAATGGGTTTGACTTTGACTGATATGCTCGGACGAGCAGAGTGATTGACTCGCCCGAGCATAGCATGGCAGAAGGATCAAGTCTATGGAAAGTCATGCTCGACCGAGGCATATGCCTTGCTCGGCCGAGCAGATCTTAGGCAAAAGTTTCTGGACAGTCTTGCTCGGCCGAGCAAAGCACATGACTTGGCCGAGCAGATCTTGAGCATTGATGACTGTTTGATTTTCTAAATGTAACAACCGTGGAAATGGATATAAAAACTGAAACCTGAGATTAAATGGATTTAATCTTTTCAGTTTAATGGGTTTAATTTCATATTAATTGTGATTAATTCTAAATTAAATCCTAAATATTCATTTTGATTCCTAAGACTTTATAATGGAGATTTGACAAAGTTTGTCAACGACTTGTGAGAACTTTTGGAACACTTTGAGAAAAACTCAGCAGAGAAAAACACCTAGATTCCATATTCCTCCTACATAGCAATTTGTTGCATCTTGTTTATTCTTCCTTTGGCCTCCTAGTTTGCATTATAATATCAAGAGGTGATTTAGTCCAAGCACCGTTCAGCTCGCCGGGATACTTTAGGTGTAAAGTGCCCCCGGTCCGCACGTTCTATCCTGGGAGACAAGCGATCCAAGTAAACTCAAGCACACTCGGTGAGGGGTCGAATATGTCTTAAGGAGACAGTGATTTCATTGGGCTCGTGCATCTTCTTCAACAACTTTCTCTTTGTATTTCAGTTTATGTATTGTATTTTATTTTCTGTAATTGTTTTCCTCGGCACCCTTGTAACAATCTTAAGACATACTCCCCTCCGTCCCACGTAAGTGTGGATTTATTTCCATTTTGGTCCGTCCCACATCAGTGTGGACTGACAAAAATGGAAACAAATATTCACTATTCCACCCACTCATTCTCTCTCCTACTTCACTTTTACACTCACAACATTCTCTCTCCTAACTATTCCTCCCACTCATTCTCTCTCCTATTTAATTTTTCATACTCACAAACACCTTCTCCACCTATTTTTCTCTCCTACTTTTTCTTAATTCCCACACCCAAAAAGTAAGTCCACAGTTACGTGGGACGGAGGGAGTATTCCCTATTCGAGGGAGTCGATTACAAATTTTTTAAAACAGAAAATACTAACTAAGTTGTTGTGTTTGGATGGCGACTAACAACAACACCGTGGAGACCCAAATTGGATTCCAAAGCTGGACCCCAAACTGGAAATGGAAGTTGCTCTACAATTGTGACTAATCCTCCAACTATCCATATCCCTACCCCTCATGTGGAAAAACCCGAGAAGTTTGTTGGCCACGATTTTAAGCGTTGGCAACAAAAGATGCATTTCTATCTCACTATCTTGAATTTGGCAAAATATCTGAAAGAGGATATGCCAAAGGTGAGTGAGAATGAAACCGATGTTACAACCTTGGATGCGGTTGAAACATGGAAGCATGGGGAATACTTGTGCAGAAACTATGTCCTAAATTCGCTTTCAGATTCTCTTTACAATGTATTCAATGAAAAGAAATCTGCAAAGGAATTATGGGGTTCTTTGGAACACAAATATAAGATTGAGGATGCGGGAACAAAGAAGTTTATTGTTGCCCGTTTCCTTGATTTTAAGATGGTGGACAACAAGAGTGTGAAATCTCAAGTTGATGAGTTTCAAACTATTTTGCACGAGATTCATGCCGAGGGTATGATCATAAGTGAAAGCTTCAAAGTGCCTGCAATCATTGAGAAATTGCCTTCATCTTGGAATGATTTCAAGAACTACCTTAAGCATAAGCGAAAGAAAATGGATGTGGAAGGAATCATCCTTCGTTTGAGTATTGAAGAGAACAATAAAGTCGCTGAGAAAAAGTTTGTTTCTAGTGTGGCTAAGGCCAATATGGTGGAGCATGGTGAAAGCTCCAAAGGCAAAAGCTTTGGGAAGGGAAAAGGGAAGGTTGTGACAACTTTCAAGCGTTCCCACTTGGGACCAAAAGGTGGTGTTTCCAAGAAGAAGTTCTTAGGAACTTGTTACAATTGTGGTGGTGAAGGCCACAAGGCTCATGCTTGCAAGTTGCCCAAGAAGGCTCGTGAGGCAAACATGGTGGAATGCATTGCTAGGGACGTGTTCGAGATGCACCTCGCAGCTGTGATTTCCGAGGTGAATTTGGTGGGTTCAAACCCAAATCAATGGTGGATTGACACCGGCGCTACTAGACATGTGTGCTCCAACAAAGACATGTTTAGTACCTTTGTTGCTAAGGATGACGAGAAGCTATTTATGGGGAATTCAGCCACTTTCAAGATCAAAGGTGAAGGAAAAGTGGTTTTGAAGATGACATCCGGGAAGGAGTTGACTCTTAACAACGTGCTTTATGTGCCTGACATCTGGAAGAACTTGGTGTCTGGATCGCTTTTGATAAAGCATGGTTTTCATATTATGTTTGAGTCCAATGTAGTCACTTTGTCTAAGAGTGGAATGTTTGTAGGTAAAGGCTATGTCAATGATGGTCTGTTCAAGTTAAGTGTAATGGTTGTTAAGGCAAAAGCTAATGATATGAATATCTCTTCCGTTTACTTGCTTGAGTCATCTAATTTGTGGCATGGTAGACTTGGTCATGTTAATTTTGATTCTATACGTCGTTTGACAAAATCAAATTCTATTCCAAAGTTTAAAGTTGATTGCAAACAAAAATGTGAAATTTGTGTAGAAGCAAAATTAACAAGAAAATCATTCCATTCAGTTGAAAGACATAGTGAACCACTTGAATTGGTTCACACTAGTGGTTCACACGGACTTATGTGACTTTAAATCAACCCAATCACGAGGTGGCAATAAGTACTTCATGACTTTTGTAGATGATGGCACAAAGTATTAATTCTAAAAAGTAAAGATGAAGCTATAGAGAAGTTTACTCTCTATAAAAATGAAGTTGAGAATCAATTAAACCGGAAAATTAAGGTGCTAAAAAGTGATAAAGGTGGTGAATATGAATCTCCATTTGAAGCAATATGTGCTCAAAGTGGAATTAAACATATAACCTCGGCACCTTATACACCCCAACAAAACGGTGTTGCCGAAAGGAAAAATCAAACATTGAAAGAAATGATGAATGCCATGTTATTGAGTTCGGGATTACCGGATAACATGTGGGGGGAAGTCGTGTTGTCGGCTAACTATGTGTTAAATAAAATACCCCGGAAGAAACAAGACAAAACTCCTTATGAACTATGGCATGGAAGAGTGCCAAGTTATAAACACTTGAGAGTGTGGGGGTGTCTTGCAAAGGTAGCCATACCTCCTCCTAAAAAGGTGAAGATTGTACCTAAAACTGTTGATTACATATTTATTGGATATGCACATAACAATAGTGCTTATAGATTTTGTTGTGTATGAGTCGAAAATTGAAGCTATACACAAAAATACTATAATGGAATCAGTAAACGTGTCGTTCTTTGAGAATATATTCCCGTGTAAGTCAAGAAATGAGGCAAGCTCATCGACTAGGGTAATAGATTCAATAGAAGACGAACACGTTCAAGATAAAAGTGAAGAAGAAGAGGTGGAACCTCAACGGAGCAAAAGAGCTAGGATTGAAAAATCCTATGGTCCAGACTTTCTAACCTATATGGTAGAAAGTGAACCACAAAGTTACAAAGAAGCCGTTAGCTCTTCGGAAGGACCTTTATGGAAGGAAGCAATTAAAAGTGAAATTGATTTCATTTTGCAAAATCACACATGGGAATTAGTGGACCTTCCTCCGGGAAGCAAAACACTAGGATATAAGTGGATTTTCAAAAGGAAAATGAAGGCGGATGGAACAATTGATAAGTACAAGGCCCGACTGCTAATTAAAGGTTATAGACAAAAAGAAGGCCTAGACTATTTTGACACGTATTCTTAGTAACGAGAATAACGTCAATAGGAGTTGTACTTGCAATTGCCGCATTGAGAAATCTTGAAATACATCAAATGGATGTAAAAACAACCTTTCTAAATGGAGATTTAGAAGAGGAGATTTACATGGAACAACCCGAGGGATTTGTTGCGCATGGACAAGAAAAGAAGGTGTGCAAATTAGTAAAGTCATTATATGACTTGAAACAAGCACCAAAACAGTGGCATCAAAAATTTGATAATGCCATGATGCAAAGTGGATTTAAAATAAATGAGTGTGACAAATGTGTCTATACTAAAACCACGGAAAATGGCTATGTCATTTTGTGTCTTTATGTAGACGACATGCTTATCACAAGGAGTTGTGATAAGATGATCAAATCCACGAAAGACATGTTGAATTTGAAGTTTGACATGAAAGATATGAGACTTGCGGACGTAATTCTTGGAGTTAAAATTTCTAAAATATCCAATGGACTTGTACTAAGTCAATCTCACTATGTGGATAAAATTTTTGAGAAATTTAGCAAGGATGACAATGGAATAGCGAGTACTCCAATCGACCCTATTCTTCATCTATCAAAGAATAGAGATGAATCGGTGTCTCAATTAGAGTATTCGAGAATCATCAAAAGTCTAATGTACTTGATGAGTTGTACTAGGCCGGATATTGCTTATACCGTTAGCAAGTTAAGCCGGTATACAAGTAATCCTAGAACAAATCATTGGAAGGGTATAGTAAGAGTATTAAGGTACTTAAGATATACTCGTGATTTTGGATTACATTACACTAGACATCCAGCGGTGATAGAAGGATATAGTGATGCTAATTGAATATCGGATATCAAAGACTCAAGGTCTACAAGTGGATATTTTTTTTCACTACTCACACACACACACACACACACAGACGCACGTACAGAAGCGCCTAGGATATAAATCCTAGGGAGAAAAAGCCTTCCCTCTAACTTCTGGGGGGATCAAACCCATGACCTCCAGGTTGAAAGCCATGAGCTCTAGCCAGCAGGCCAAATCTCCATGTGCTACAAGTGGATATTTATTCACATTAGCATGTGCAGCTATATCATGAAAATCTTCTAAGCAAACTGCTATAGCCAGATCAACCATGGAATCTGAGTTTATAGCATTAGATAAATGTGGTGAAGAAGCCGAATGGCTACGCCAATTTCTAGAAGATATTCCAAGAAGGAAAAAGCCCGTGCCCGCAATTTCTATACATTGCGATAGCCAATCTGCGATTGATAGGGCACAAAGTCATATATATAATGGTAAGTCTAGACATATACGTCGAAGACATAATACCATTAAACAACTACTTGCAACTGGGCACGATATCGATATGTAAGATCAAAAGATAATTTGGCAGATCAGCTAACCAAAGGGTAAAGTAAAGAGATAGTTGCAAGGTTGACATTGGGAATGAGATTAAAGCCTCTTGAGAAGTTATACAACGAAAAACCCAACCTAGCTGACTGGAGATCCCAAGATCTAGGTTCAAAGGGACAACCTAACTGTTAAAAGACTTGTAGTGTCACTGTGATGGTCAACCCTATACTCATTCCTTAAAGTGACATCCCGAGATGAATGAGGTTAAGCCTATGGCTTTTAATGATTCTTATGCGAAGTAAAATGAGTTACTTAAAAGAATCACCAATGTGAGAAAGAAGCGAGGCCGCCGAGAAGAATTGTGTGAGGCTCAATTCTTAGACCTTCTCAGAATCAGGCACTGTGATCCTGGGCTATTAATGGACACAGCTATGAGAGATGAATTGTGTTAGGGAGATACCTGTGTAAAGTATATGATCGGCTACACAAAAAGCTAGTAATTCAAGGACATCGCGTCTACTTATTAGCGAGTAGAGTAAATATGCTTTTACAAGGGAAGGTTCAAAGGGCAAACCCCTACCTATCCTATGCAGGTTTTCGACTGCCGGACTTTATCACATATCCTCATGAATTTCCTTCATGTGGGGGATTGTTGGAAAAATAGTGTGTTTTGAAGAAAATTAATGGATTATTTTCACAAGGGTAATTTTGTCAAATTACTTAATTGTGAATGTGTTTGTGTTCTACTCCATGTGAACAAGAAATCAAATATTTATTTGTCCAAAATGGGTTTTGAATGAATAAATATGAATGCTCAAAGTATGTGATCCACATTTTGCTAATCATTTTTTATTTTGTAAATCAAAAATGGGTTTGACTTTGACTGATATGCTCGGGCGAGCAGAGTGATTGACTCGCCCGAGCATAGCATGACAGAAGGATCAAGTCTCTGGAAAGTCATGCTCGGCCGAGGCATAAGCCTTGCTCGGCAGAGCAGATCCTAGGCAAAAGTTTCTGGACAGCCTTGCTCGGCCGAGCAAGGCACATGACTCGGCCGAGCAGATCCTGAGCATTGATGACTGTTTGATTTTCTAAATGTAACAGCCGTGGAAATGGATATAAAAACTGAAACATGTGATTAAATGGATTTAATCTTTTCAGTTTAATGGGTTTAATTTCAGATTAATTGTGATTAATTCTAAATTAAATCCTAAATATTCATTTTGATTCCTAAGGCTTTATGATGGAGATTTGACAAAGTTTGTCAACGACTTGTGAGAACTTTTGGAACACTTTGAGAAAAACTCAGTAGAGAAAAACACCTAGCTTCCATATTCCTCCTCCATAGCAATTTGTTGCATCTTGTTTATTCTTCCTTTGGCCTCCTAGTTTGCATTATAACATCAAGAGGTGATTTAGTCCAAGCTCTGTTCAGCTCGCCGGGATACTTTAGGTGCAAAGTGCCCCCGGTCCGCACGTTTTATCCTGGAAGACAAGTGACCCAAGCAAACTCAAGCACACTCGGTGAGGGGTCGAATATGTCTTAAGGAGACAGTGATTTCATTGGGCTCGTGCATCTTCTTCAACAACTTTCTCTTTGTATTTTCAGTTTATGTATTGTATTTTATTTTCTGTAATTGTTTTCCTCGGCACCCTTGTAACACAAACAAATCTGTGACATTTCTGATGATATGATTATTGAATGGAGAAACATTTCCGATTAAAGAATAACAAACATATTTGTTACACTAATACCAACATTCAATTGACATATATAAAACAAATGTAAATCAAAAAGAAATTGATGTCACATTAGATCCAGCAGTTCAAATCATAGCTAAGTGAAACCAAAATAAACCCTCTTGGATTAAACAGGTAGGTGAATGGAAGATAACAAAAAAATAAATTGAGAGGGCACCTTCAATCAATAGACAATCGGCTGCGATGGCGCAGAAAGAGAGAGACGAGCGGGGAGAGAGAGAAGGGAGGAAGTGGATGAACGTCGCCGCCGGTTACGCCGCCGCAATGGCGCCTACCCTAAATTTTACCTACCTATAGGATTTGATTATTTGTGTTTTCTAAAAAATTAATGGGCTAAAACATAAATTGCAACTTATGCAAATGTGATCGGGTCAGATCGGAACGGATCTCGGATCGAATCGACATTGGTACCGAACCCAATCGGGTCATAAAAAATTGAAATCATATCCAAATTTTTCGGATCGTATCGCCTTCGTTTCGGATCGAGTTCGTTTAAATTGTCATCCCTACTAACATACTCCCTCCCTCCGTCCCCCCCGAACTTAAAATATACTCCCTTCGTTTCATTCAATTTAGAATTTTCTTTATAGACACAAAAATTAAGAAATACTACAAAATTAAGAAGAAATAAAATGAGTGAATGAGGTATTGTGAGTAACAAAAAATAAAATAGGAAAAAGAATAAGTTAGAAATAGTAAGAAGATTGTTATTGTGAATATAACAATTGAGTCTCATTAAATATAAAAGTAATATAAATTGGCCATTTTGGGATTTTATAAGTCGAGTGAGACTCTCAAAATGACAAATTGCCCTAAATCAGGTGAGACTGAGGGAGTAATTGTCAAGACACGGAATTTAATAAAAAGATGAAAAAGTTGATATATTGTGAGTGTCGATAGTTGAGTAGGAAATAGAAAATAAAATAGAAAATGATAAATGGATAATTGTTAAAAGTATGACAAATAGCCTTCACTGTTTATTAAGTAATAAAAACTTACATAAAATAAATTTTGCAAGTTCAAGTGGAGACAGCTAATGGGATAGTATTTGCAAACATATGTGAAACGGAGGGGATTAGATTTTTTGTTACTTATATATTTGATGAAAGTTATTTGAGATTGACTCGGGTAGATGTTTACTCGAAAGCCTCGATAAACTCAAATATTTTACGAGTATTATTTTCAATTAGCTCTAACTGGACTTGATGAACTTATTATAATTTAATTTTTTTATTAGTTTAACAATATGCTTGAACTCAAGCTTGATTCGGGCTCATATTTAGAGTTAGATTCAAGCCTCTTTTGAGGAAAAATATAAATAAAAATTGAGTTTGACTCAAATGAGATTCAAGTTATTAACAAATTGAATTGTTTGCGTGCACATCTTGCAAACAATTCAAAACTTAATTTAAACCGAGTTTTAACATTCAAATTTGCTCAAATTCAATATCAATAAATTTAAACAACTTCAACTTAAACGTGCGAAACTTGTCTTTGACTCGACTTAACTTGACTGCCCTACCCTAACTCGAAATGGAGGTTATAAATTAAGAGAATTGTTATTTACCCCCGCAATTATCGAATACCCCCGCAATACTAAGTCTACCCAATATTTAACACTAGTTACACCACCGCTCTCCCTATTTTACCCCTTTCTTCTTCAGCCCACCAACCCACCCACCCACCCACCCCCCCCACCCCGCCATTCTTTCCCATTCCAACCCATCATCGGCGCCAACCTCCTACCCCATCCCCCATTCTCTCTGCCGTCCCCTTAGTGGCATTCTCACAGTTTCCCTGTGTATTTGTCGACTTTCGTGACTCCAGCACCGTGGCTCTCTCTTCCCCACCGTGGCTCTCTGATGTAGTCTCTCCCTCAATCTCCTCCAAACCCTCTTCGACCACTGTCTACTTACTTAGGTTCCTCTCTCCATCTCCCCTTTCGACCACCAACCGATATCGTAGACATTAAGAGTGGCATGATTTGAATTTTAGATCTGGATTAACCACCACTCCACCAGCGACCCCTTCCACCGTCGGCCAGACTCCCTTCCTCATCCGGCACAAACTATTCCCCCATCTCCTCCACCCACCACCCACCACCCACCTCTGATCTCTCTCTACACTATCACTGCCCCTTCATATCCCACTCCCCTCACCACCACCAATTCCTCTTATCTCATCTCCGTCCAAGTCGACCTCCCCCACCGCGACCTCCAATCCTATTGCTAAACCCTTGAGATCGCCGTCTCAATCTGATGGTTAAGCTGAGAAGAGGCAACATATCTATTGATCGAATGAGTGGGAGAGAAGCATGAAAAAATTAAATAGATTTTGCTATTGTTGTTGCCATGATTCTTTCGTTTTTTCTTGAATTTGATTATGAAAGCCATTTGCTGGTGTTTGGCAGAATAATGCGGAGAAAGCAAGAAAACAATTGAGTTTTGATTGTATATAAATTTCTATTATGTTGTTTTTGTTGAAAGTAAATGGGTTTAGATTGTATCTCTTTGAAATGATGGTGGTGGGGTGGTGGCAGGTGGCTGAGGAGGATGGTGGCATCAGGGGATTTTCTTGAAGGTTTTCTTGTTCTTTTGGTTGTTGAAGGGTGGTGCCGACGATGGGTTGGAATGGGGAAGAATGGCGGTGGAGGGTGGGTGGGCCGAAGAAGAAAGGGCTAAAATAGGGAGAGGGGTGGTGTGATTAGTGTTGAATATTGGGTAGACTTAGTATTGCGGACGTATTCATAATGTTGCGGGGATAAATAACAATTTTCTAAATTAATACTGTATGTCTGTATGTATGTACGCATGTATGTCTGTATGTATGCATAAACCGCAGCTTACAAAACCTGCCCAACGGGCCAACGCTCTAATTAAAGGCGTGGTGTCGTAAGAAGTGAACGGAGAAAGGCTGGAGAGTAGGGGTGTTCACGGTCCGAATTGGTCCGAATTTTATCAAAATTTCAAAAAAAATAGGACCGAACCAATTGTTCGGTTCTGCCTGAATTCAGGACCAGGATCAGACCATTACATTACAGGACCGGTCACATTGGTCCGATTCCAATGGTTCGGTCTATGTCCGATTTCATCGGTTCCACAAGTTACACTACTATATATTTTTTCTAAAGATAAAACATGCAACAACTATTTTTTTTCATGAAATCAAAATATAGGACGATTACATAAACAAAGTTCAAATAAAAATATTCAGACATACAACAAATTAATTGAAATAGAGTAACAAAAGAGAAAAACATAAACATGATTCGGACCCTAATAACTAAATTCAGATGCAAAATTGTAAGAAAATTAAAAATACGAGTAGATTGGAGGCAGAAACTGAGAAAATAACATCAAAATCTCATTAAATCATTACCTTTTATTTAAGATTTGAGAGGCAAAATAACATAGTAATGATGTTCTGCAATCTCCCACGAAAAAACAGATCTGCGTCGTAGATTAATTACTTTCGTTACAGTTGCGCCATCGGTAGAGATCGATGGTGGTGCCGTGGTTGGACAGCTGAGTCGAAATCAGGGTGTCGCCATGAAAAATCATTTTGATTTCTAGGGTTGAGAATTGAGATGAGAGAAAGACGAGAGAGAGAGAGAGAGAGAGAGAGAGAGAGAGAGAGAGAGAGAGAGAGAGAGAGAGAGAGAAAATCAAACGGCGGAAATGAAAGAGATATGATAGGGTTAGAGTTTTTGTAAACTTGTAATGTCGCTGGATGGATAAGATCACATCAATTTTTTTTTTTTCGAAAATTAGGAATTTGAAATTATGAATAAATATATATATATATATATATATATATATATATATATATATATATATATATATATATATATATATATTATACATAATATATACATAATCGGTCCGATCCGGGTTTGGTCCAGGACCATATATATTTTTTTCAAAAATCAGGATCAACCCAAATAATCGGTTCCATATAAATTTAGGATCAGAACCAAACCAATTACTCCCTCCGTCCCGCTACAAACTGCACACTTTCCTTATTGGGCGTCCCATTACAAACTGCATACTTTCTAAAATGGCAAAAAACTTTTACTATTCCCTCCACTCATTCTCTTTCCTACATTATTTTAATACTCACAACATCATTATAATTTACTATTTCCTTCACTCATTCTCTCTCCTATTTTACTTTTACACTCAGACCGTGTACAATGGGGGGATGAAATGGGGGATGAAATCCCATTTCATCCAGCTCACCACTCCAATGGGGGATGAAACCTTGGTTGAATGGATTAACGGGATGAAAAGTTTCATCCCGATTGAAACGCTCCAATTCCTTTTTTTTTTTTTTTTTTTAAGTTGCCACATGTCAAGACCTTATTGGTCTTGACTTTATTACTTTTTCACCCAATTATTTAAACTCAATTATCTCATAATAAATGATTTAAAAATAAAAATAAAAATTCACTAAAATTCATTATTTTTTTTTCCTACAAATTGATATAAGTTTCATTTGATTTGGACACAAAAAAAAACACTTAGTTTTCAATTTGGGTTGAATTATTACCTAGTAAATTAATTTTTTTTCACCAAAATTCATCTTTTTTTTCCCTACAAATTGATATAAGTTTCATTTGATTTGGACACAAAAAAAAACACTTAGTTTTCAATTTGGGCTGAATTATTACCTAGTAAATTAATTTTTTTTTAATTTTTTTTTTCACCAAAATTCATCATTTTTTTTCCTACAAATTGATATAAGTTTCATTTGATTTGGACACAAAAAAAAACACTTAGTTTTCAATTTGGGCTGAATTATTACCTAGTAAATTATTCTTTTTTTTTAATTTTTTTTTCACCAAAATTCATCATTTTTTTCCCCCTACAAATTGATATAAGTTTCATTTGATTTGGATACAAAAAAAAAATACTTAGTTTTCAATTTTGGCTGAATTATTACCTAGTAAATTATTCTTTTTTTTTAATTTTTTTTTCACCAAAATTCATCATTTTTTTTCCCTACAAATTGATATAAGTTTCATTTTATTTGGACAAAAAAAAAACACTTAGTTTTCAATATGGGCTGAATTATTACCTAGTAAATTATTCTTTTTTTTTAATTTTTTTTTCACCAAAAATCATCATTTTTTTCCCTACAAATTGATATAAGTTTCATTTGATTTGGACACAAAAAAAAACACTTAGTTTTCAATTTGGACTGAATTATTACCTAGTAAATTATTCTTTTTTTTAATTTTTTTTTCACCAAAATTCATCATTTTTTTTCCCTACAAATTGATATAAGTTTCATTTGATTTGGACACAAAAAAAAAACACTTAATTTTCAATTTGGGCTGAATTATTACCTAGTAAATTATTCTTTTTTTTAATTTTTTTTTCACCAAAATTCATCATTTTTTTCCCTACAAATTGATATAAGTTTCATTTGATTTGGACACAAAAAAAAAACACTCATTTCTCAATTATCCTTCTTCATTTTAGCATTTATTTAAAAAAAATCATTATATTTTTTTTACCTATAAATTGATGCAATATTTTTTTAATTAAGTGTGAAATATTTTTTTAATTATAAATAATAATAATTATTATTATTATTATTTTACTAATCATAAAAATAAAGAATATAAATGAAATATAATAAAAGTAGTGGGGTATAGAATGATGAGTTGGAGGGAGTTGAAATTTAATTTAAGTTAGCCATTGGAGTGGGGGTAAATGAAATGGGTAGATGAAATATTAGGTGGATGAGAAAAAGTGTAAAAAGTGTTAGATGAAATGGGGGAGTGGGATGAAACCACTGTGGGTAGTCTCACAACATTTATATTATTATTTTTTTTCTTAATCCCCGCACAAACAATAACTGTGTGATTTCTACCGGGGCGGAGGGAGTATATTGAATTGGTCCAATTTTCATTGATCTTATCCTATAGAATTCTATCAATCCGATCGGGTCCGGTCCATTCCGTCGTTTTTTTTGTTCGCTGGAGAGTGATTGGGGAATAATGAGGAAATTGCCGGCGAAGAATGCGATGAGATCGGCATTAGTGGTTATCGGAGCCGTCGCATTCGGTTACTTATCTCTGGAGCTCGGCTTCAAACCCTACCTCGAGAAAGCTCAACTCTACAACAACAACAATCCCGACAACCAATCTCCCGGATCCGATGAACGCCAAAATATCGACAATGCGGCCGTAGTCCTCGACGACGGCTCCGGCGGCGGTGGATCAACCGTCGATTCTTGAAATCTCTGCAAGTCTCTCTTCTCAATTGATCCCAATTTCACTGTATTCAAATTCTTAGCTGTTTAGTGTAGTTAGTTAATTACTCTTACTGTTCTTGTTAACATTGTCGAAAGCATAAAAATAAATATTCTCCTCCGTCCCAAAATGAATATCAAAAAATTATTCAAAAATTTAAGAGCCAATTTGAATTATTTTTGGATATTCATTTTGGGACGGAGGGGGTAATTACTTGAATTTGCATGAATATTTCATTATTTCATTCCTCTGTTTGATCATACTTGAGTAATTTAAAAGAACTAGTGTGGGAGTATAGAAATTAAAACCTAAATGAAGATATATGTTTATATGAGAGTCATATATATAGTGATGATCAAGCTTAAAGGTTTAATCTTCCTTAAGGTACTTTGAGTTTAGTTTCAGTGTTGCTCCTGATACTTTCACTTACATTTAGAAACGTAAAGCTTTAACATGATTCCTAAGTAGACCACTAGTGACATTTCTTCTCGTCGTCCAAATTGGAGATGACTGTTTGACTTGTTTCCTGAGATTTTTATTAATTAATGACTGAGACGAGTTGTTTGGAAAAGAGTTATGATTGATGGCCTCAATACAATTGTTTCACCTTCCTAAGTTATTTTTTGTTGCTTTCTGTTGTACTAGCATTAGAGCGGGATTAGTATGGGTGAGAGAATTCATTGTTCAAGTAAAGAGAGGATGAACATGGAATACAAAAGCAGTGTCGTTGTTAAAGGAAGAGGGAGATGCTTGAGTTCCTCTTATTGTCAATGCTTTCATACTTATAACTAACTACTTCCTCCATCCCTTAATGAATGTCCTAATTTCATTTCAAGGGACACTCTGAAAATGTTTGCGTTTTATTCATTTTAATGACAAAGATGCATAAATATTCTTGTTATACTTTCTAAACATTTAGTTTTATGATAGTAAAATGAGTAGCAAAAAAAAAGTTGGTAAAAAAACATTTAGGGACAGTGTTTTTACCATAAAGACATTCATTTTGGGACAAAATTTTCTTGAATTCGGACATTCATTTAGGGACAGAGGGAGTAATTATTTAAGCGAAGTAGACCTGAAAAATAGTGTAATTGCTTGAAGTGTATGGCTACTTCTTGATTTCTCTGAGAGTGTAGAATCCGGTATGGTAGGTGCTAAACAGATTTAGGTACTTTTTTCTGTGCCCTTTATAGGAAATTGAAATGCCAAGAGAAGTCCAAATAAGGAAAAAAAAAATAGAGAAAGTATGTTGAAGCATTTTACTTTAGGCTGTATGACTTTTGGTAGAAGGATTGTAGTTACAAGGATTGGGATTTCTCGGAGTCGAAGCTGCTAGTTCTTCCAAGTTCCACCAACTAATTTTACCATCCATTTAGGGAATGTGTCTCACCGTAAAAGTTTGGGTAAATTGTAGGAATGTTTATGCTGATACTCTACATGCATCCAAACTTAAGTTAAAACAACTGAAATCTATAAATGAATAATGCTATTAAGTTGGACCTCACAATGAGGGTCTCCCTTATCTTAGGAAAAAACTTTGGTGCATCCGGACCATAATGCGCGTGGTTGAATTTACCATTCACGTGTAGTAAACTAAATGGGCGCCCTGGTGGAAAAGTTTGCCGCATCTGTCCAATTTGGTCCATTGAATCCATATGCACACCTAGAGATTCATGGTCCTCCATCAGTGAAATTAGTCTCTACCATGTCGGGACCATGGTTGCATGGTGCCCCGAGCACTAGTATGTTTTTCCCCTCGTCTCGATGTAGTGACCATAGTCTTTGGTCTCTTTACTATAATCACACTTGATTCCTACACTATCTATGTTAGTAGGTGTAGCTCTTGCTTAAATTACTACTCTCAATACAGTAATAGAATTTGACCTTTACATACTCCCTCCGACCCAAAATGAATGACCATTTTGAATATAAGGTTCATTTTGGAAATGTTGATTTTTACTAGAAAAAAAGTTATAAAAAACTTACTATTCACTAATAAAATTTTAGTTTAGCAAAAATATAACGGACTATGAAAAAAATTAAAAAAAAAATCATTTGGGGACATGGTTTTTTGAAGGAAAAGTTTCAAAAGGTCATTCATTAAAGATGCTTATTCAATTTGGGACATGGGAGTACTTTTCCTTTCAGTGACACTGTATTAAGAACTAATCGCTTATTAGTCTTTTCATCCATGAATTTGCTTCATCTATCGATGTTTGTGATTACAGAAAGTGTAGTAAGCTGTAATTTTTCTGCTTTATATAATATACCCTCCGTTGATAATCAGTGTTCCCAGTTGACTTACCAATTGTTTAAGGATTGTGCTTTATTTGTGTTTTATTTGTGTGTACTTTGCTTGTACCTTTATAAATTAGTGCTAAAACTATTTTCTTTTTTAGAAACATAGACACTTATTTTGGGATGAAGTGATTAACCAAAAAGGAAAGCGCAACACTTATTATTGGCAAAGGGAGTGTAGATCAAGGATGTTTGAAGTTGTAGAAACCATGGGAAACCATATGACTTGATTTAGATGGTCTAGTAATGCAGCCTGGTATGACAACTACTCCCTCCGTCCCAGAATGAATGTCTAAAAAAATCAAATTTGAAAAAAAAATCGGACATTTATTTGGGAGAGAGGTAGTAGTATGTTGCATGTCTTTGTCTCTCACTCTCTGTTGTACCTACGAATCTCAGAATGCTTGAAACTGTCGTCTTCATCCATATAGATTCAAGTAAGCATGGCCTAGTAATTACATTCTCTTTCTCATTTCCTGTTTCTGATGGTAATCTGCAATATTTTTGCTTTCCCTTGTTCATTTTTATGAGGTGGTTCATAGTTTAGGAAGCATGAGTTGATTGTCTCTGTGACTGAGTCAGCAAATGGCCCTCTGGCTTCTTTATTCTTCTGACATTGTTTTTAAGTTTGAGCATGTGGAGATTTCTAACTAAAGGTTTGTGTATTTATGATTCAAGGCAGGGCAGTGCAGCTAGAATTTGTTATGGCCATGTCTTTCTTAGTGCATTGTACTTGGAATTTGATTTTTTGTATTGTTGTATAAGTTCTTGTAGCATAAGGTCTTTTTAATGGTGTTAGTGATACATTTCGCTTTAATGCTTTTAAATAGTCGTGTTTTCATGTGGAGATAATGGATGGAAGTAGCACTATAAGGCCACCCACCACCCACAACTTATCCATCAACAAAACAC
Organism: Adenophora triphylla var. japonica; assembly: GCA_022495995.1. Lineage (NCBI taxonomy): Eukaryota > Viridiplantae > Streptophyta > Magnoliopsida > Asterales > Campanulaceae > Adenophora > Adenophora triphylla. The sequence continues at coordinate 53,245 of JAFEMH010002063.1, read as the reverse complement.
CTTGACGGGCTAGTGCAGTATGTATTGTACAACCCTGTAAAGCGGTTCCGTTGATCCATCCATAGGTGGATATGGTGTAGCCAGGATTTTTCGGAAAGAGAATCAAGGTTGCTTTGGGTAATTATTATGATTGAGATGTCCAAATTTAATATACATGGGGATCAAAAAAAAAATATTAATGTAGTGCAATAATTTCTCAACATTAAGGAAATAAAAATGTATAAATCTATTATTTAATAGTAAATAGTCATTTCTGAAAGTGGTAAAATTGACACCGTAAAAAATTGAAGAAAAATATAAGTGAGCAAGTTGGGATGGTATCTCTCTATCCAAAAGGTGGTCTCACTCTATGTTTGTTTTACATAAACTAAGGCTTCGTTTGTTTAGCGTAAAACATTTTTCGGAAAATGATTTTCGGCAAAATGTTTTCCAAAAAATAAGATAAAAATGAAGTTTTCCTCATTTTCTGGTGCGAAATAAACACCGAAAAATGAGGAAAATGTTTTCCGGAAAACATTTTCCCCTAAACAAACGGAGCCTAATAAGAAGTTGTTTAGGAATAATTAGTTAATGGTCCACTAGAGTTAGTTGTCCCATGAGCACTCACTAATGGATAATGGATTGGTTTAAACCTAACCTTCTTTCATATGACCTTTTTAGTTCCCTAAGGTGGTTTTTAACTGTCTAATTCCACCTTAGAATTTCCTAGAAATTAGTTAGGTGAGTCCACTTTAATAAATGGTTCCCATTGATCTTTATCCAACCAGTTTTATATTCAGAATACAAATTCTTGTGAGCTTGCTATTTTCTGAATTTTAAGAATGATAAAATGGAAAATATTGCATGTAATTTTAGAATAGTACAAGTTAAAATTTAATCCTTTTTATTATATCCTTATTGAAGTTTCTAGCTAGGTAGAGTTAACCATTGTACCCAAAGAATCATCCTACTTTATACTCCCTCCGTCCCAGTCCAACTGAGACCAAAAATTGGATACACAGATTAAGAAAAAGTAAGAAAGAGAAAAAGTGGAAAATAAATGTTGTGAGTATGAAAAATTAAATAGGAGAGAGAATGAGTGAAAGGAATAGTGATTTGATTGGTGTAGTGAGTGTAAAAGTAAAATAGGAGAGAGAATGAGTGGGGAAAATAGTAAAGATTAGCCAGATTTTGGGCCAGTCTCAATTGGGTGGAACGGATCAAAAAAAGAAAATAAATTACCGATTGGGGGCAGGACGGAGGGAGTATAACATAATCCTTCTTGCCTTGATTTTCTCTCTCATTACTCTGTAAAATTTAACTACAAAATATAAACCATTTATGTAGAGATGTTGTTTACTGTTAGTTCTCATACTCCTTAAAAATATATGTAAACATGCATTTAAGCCTTTAAAATATTTATTATGTACATCACAAATATTTTTTATTCGAAAATGATATTTTTATATTTACTCGTTAAATGTTACGGAGCAGTAGTAACCAAGGAATAGCAAGGAATACCGGTTCCATATCTCAACTTTATTTATACTTACTCCGTCCCACTTCACTTCTTAATTTTCATTTTGGTTCGTCACTTTTCACTTGATACTACTCAAAATGACAAGTTATTATATTCACAATACCAATCAAATTATTATTTTTTTCACTCATTCTTTCTCTTACTTTACTTTTCCTACTCACAACACTCCTTTTCACTAATTCTCTCTCCTAGTTTCCTTAAATTTTATGCTAATTTTTTTGATATCGAGTAAATGCCCCAAAAACTTGCTAACAAAAATCCTAGTTGTAATGATTTTATTGGTGTTTTTAATTAAAGTGTAGCGGTGTGCACTATCGATGTAATCAATAAAATATCGTCAACTCATTTTATAATCAAGATTTTGTGACTTTCTTTTATGCCCCTATTATTGCTAAAAAAACTTGCATTCACAAATCTGGTACGCTAGTAAAATACTTCATATGTCTTGGAACGATAGTCCTATTATATTTTTTTTTATAAATTTTAAGGAAGTGCTTCCCTTACTTGTATTTAGGTAGACTTGCACTAATATTGCCTTTGTTTATAAGAAAGGATTAACTCTTTGAGACAAATTAAAATAACAAATGAGACTATTACTTTGAGACGGACTAATGGGAGTTTTGACTATTATGTGTCCAAATGATATGATAAAGGGAGTAGTGACTACTTACTTTTGGCTGTACTCACTGTTAAATAAATTAATGACCTTAGGAAGAAAAGATAATTAGGGAGTTATTAGGGGGCTACTTTAGAAGATTAATAAAATACTTATTAACAGAGGATCTTAGCTTTTATAAAACACACATTTACACGAGTAAATCCTGAGCAAATCTGTATTATTTTCTATATTGGTGTAATATTTGCATCTAATTTTTCCAACAATTTACTTTAAATTTTATGCCAAATCTTTTCATATTTATAAAAAAATAAAAAAAATAAAAAAAATAGAGAGGAAAATGAGATAGAACAACTCTATCTCTTGCACCAAATTTGGTGCAAGAAATATAATTGCTTCATAATATAGCAAGGTTTAAAGTATCATTGGAGCAAAATAATGCTCTATTTTGAAATTTTAGAGTACCGTTAAAGATACTCTAAGAGACTAATTTTTATTTTTGGTATATTCCAAACTAAAAATTATATTTTATTTCAAAATACTGTAGCAAATAATGAGTAGTATTTTTAACATTTATATTATTTTTCTTTTATAAAATTACAAATAAAAATAAAAATTACTACCTTGTTTTTTTCACTTTATTTATTGATAGTGTTTTGAATAATTATTTTCTCAATTTATTAGTAATTCTTTACTCATTTTTTAATTAATGTACAAACTTTCGGTATGACTTTTAGTATGAAACGGAGGAATTTGTAAGTTAATTGGACGTTACAAAAACAAAATTCTAGTCACAAGAAAAATGAGAAAAAAACAGTTAAGAAGTCCCCAGTCCAACCCCACTCACGTTATTGCCGTTATGGACATCAACAACTTCCTAACCCACGTTTGTTTTCTACCACAGTCTCGTACATACTCTTCCTCTCTCGACTCAAGATCACATACTCCCTTCGTCCCAATAAGTGCTTCACCCTTTTGTGTGAGCACGCAAATTATGGAAATTGAAGGAAAAATAAAATGTTGTGAGTGTAATTTGAAAATAGGAGAGAGAATTAGTGAATAAAATAGTAAATTATAATGGTGTTGTGAGTATTAAAATAATGTAGGAGAGAGAATGAGTGGAGGAAATAGTAAAGATTTTTTGCCAAAAAAAAAAAGGTGAAGCTTCTAACGGAACGCCCTTTTGGGTAATTAGTGAAGCTTTTATTGGAACGGAGGGAGTATATCACTTTTAAAAGTATCCCAAGCTCACATATACCACTTTTAAGTATTAAGTTGTGTAACACATGTAATTCAATTATTATGTATCAATGATAATGTAATGATGATGCCAATTTTAATAACGCATAACCGTTGTATTACATGTTATATACAAAGTGCTACGAATAATCTCGTTCCCCCCCCCCCCCCCTTTATAGTGACAAAGTTAGAAATTTGAAACGGGCCAACATTATTAATATTTGGGGAAAATTATAAATATCATTTTCTCTGTTTCAGAATAAATGATCGAAAAAAAATTTAATTTGATATTTATCAAAAGTTTTTTTTTTGATAATTCATATTAGAATCAGAGGTAGTAGAAAATTAGAATAAAAGTGGGTCAAAATAATATCATAGTACAAATTTTATCAAAAATAAGAATCAGAATAGACAAAAAATAAAATATTTTTCATGTATTTCTCAAAAAAAAATTGAGATACTGAAATGACATTTCTCTAAAAGTGAAGGGGTCAAGTAACCCCCAATCAGTTGTGTGTAGCATCGCCACTGCTCTTTTTACTCTTTTCGTGCATAATGAATTAATAAAATTGTTGGAGTGGGTTAATTTTTTGGTGCAATTTTGTTCTAATATAATAGCAATATATAAATTAATAACATACATCTTCTTAAAATGTTTGATACTAGTACTCAAAAGCCCGTGCCAATGGCACGGGTCAGTACAAAAAGGTAAGCAGTGGAAAAATGATAAGTAGAATAAAACAGCTTCTCCATGAGTTGTCTTATGCCTGACTATCAATGTACATCAATTATGCCTTACATCATTGGTTACCCTTTACGTAGAAATCTATGAAAATTTAAAAACTTGAAAAATAAACGAAAATGACTAAGGGCATTCTCAAAAGAGACACTGTAACTAAAAACAGGTTTCAATTATTCGAAGACAAACAATCATAAATTATAAATTATTTAGAGAATTAATACAGAAACAACTTTCGATATTTGTTAACAATAAAACATTAATCCGTTCGAATACTTCTTCAACTGCAATGAGCGAGCAAAACATAAAAGCATGAGATATGCCATAACATAGAAGAGAACCTGATGCGATCTAATTCACATTCCTCATCAAATAAATCAAATCTTCTTAGCAAATCATCCCACCACTCCCAAATCATCCCCGCCCCCATATTAGAACTCACATTTCTATCATCCAAGCTTTTCACTTAAAAAAAAATCTGCAATAAAACTTACATACCATGAGACCTCATCTCATTTGTCAAAATCCTGTTCATAATTCTCCAAACCCCCCACACCACCACTCATTTCTTAAAAACTGAATCTTTGACCTCCACTTGAAAAATTACTTTCATTTTCACCCCAGACCCCCAATGTCCATAATAACTATAATCATCATTCAAAATTATGGATCTAAGTGACGCACTTATACTATCCTCTGCTTGCTTTCTCGTTTCTTCTTCATTTCTGTCGTTCCACCAGATTATTAATTACTTCCCATTGCTATTTTTGCCGATCAATCCCAGTGACTTGAATATTAATCCAGTCCCCGAAATCCCAAATTTCCGTCCCATTAGATACTATTTTGCTTACAATAAGTTTCTTAAATTTTCAAGCAATGTAGTTCCACTTGATTCACTCAGAGTGAAAATCTGAAGAAAATGAAATATTTGCTACTCAATGTAAATTAATAACCTTTTCATACTATTCATCAGTATTACCTTCCTGGATACGTTGTGCTTGTCCATCTCAACCCACTTATTCTTTATGGCTTGTTGGGTAGCAATTTTGAAAATGTTCTTGCCCAACTTGTTCTGTATTCATAAAGATAAATTTCATCAGCACATAATTAAAGAACTTGTAACAAATTAACAATAGCACAATATTAACTTCTAGGGGAAATATCATCAAGCAATAGGGGAAAAAGAGAGAGAGAGAGAACCAAAATATATAACCAAAATATATAACCACTTCCGGTCTCTAATTAATTAGGCCGTACATTTTAGCACTAATCAAAATCTAATTGATATGTACTATCTAGTTCCTCCCCCCCCCTCGCCCCACCAAAAAAAATGAATGAAGAAATAAAGAAAAACAATCTTATCTGATGACAAAGAGTAGAATAGGTTTAATTTGGATGTATATATAGATCTTAAATTGGTGAAAATGAATGTTCTTGTTTTTTCCCCTCAAGAAAACTGGTATCCAGTAGGGAAAGAGGAAAGAACTCAAACCCATAAATACAAAATGAGAAAATAGAATTTAGACGCTATGCAGGATGGAGGTCAGGATTATACGTACCCAACGTAATTGTCAAACAAACTTATCAATATCTTGACATAATTTCTTTAAACAATTCCTTCGGCACTGAAATAACATAAAGAGATAATTCAGTAATGGAAAACTGTTTTGATACAATACTGAAGTGATTGCATATTGATCCAACAGCCTTAATGGAGCGGGCGGGTGAAGAAAAGAAGTTGAACTTACCAGGCAACCCTGTAAATCTCTCGTACTGTTCATATGCCTGTCCAATGAACATCTCTTGCCCATTAACAATTTTGGCTCCACATTCTTACGCTTCCCAGCAGATGTCTGGTGATTTTGGGTGTGTAAACAACATCAAAAACCAGTGCATATGATTTAAGAGCTTCCTGCAAAAACATAATGGCACCAACTTATTCAGAATAAAAAGAAAAGCCCATGCATCTCTTTGAACTAAATCAGTAAAAGCATTCCACAAGTTCCAATGTCACTAAGGTCAGCATCTGGAGTTATTTGACTATTAGAAGGTTCTTAACATTTTCATAACCTCCAACTTTCACCATGTTATTGCTTCCACGCACTACTCTACCTGCCTTCCCATTCATCACACTTCAGCAAAATAACACAAACCTACACTTCATTCCTGGGCTTGTAATACTAACCATGAAATCCCCAAATTTCTAAGATCTTGGTAATTGACCAATAATAGACACTGCTTCTTCAAATGAGTGACAGATCAATCTAATTCACTATCCTCTTTTTTTTCATGTAACACCAAATCCACCTACTCTTATTTTCTTGTACAACCCCCAAACCAAAAGGAGAACAAAAATTGGTACAGATCTACGCCCCCCCCCCAAAGCGGCAATCCTGTTTGACTATAAAAGGGGCGATATCTAATTTAGATCAGACTAACCCAACCAAATTGAGAAATTAAAGAGAAAGTGAGGAGGGACGGCTTACCCAACGGTATCAGGATGGCCAGTGCCGCAAATAGGGACGACAACGCCGGCGGCGAGAATCTGAGCATGGCGGAGATTATAGTGATCTTTAAGGAGACTAAGGGAATGATTCAAGTCATCAGCGGCGACAGTGGCGATCAAATTGAGGAGTAGGAGTAGCGGAAAAAAAAGAGTAAAGGTGGAGAGGGAGCCGGAGATAGCCATCGTCGCTCTCTCTCGCCGGCTGTTTGATCGTCGCTCTCTCTCCGCCGGTCGTTTGATAATAATCATCACCTTCAACAATCATACTACCACATAAACCTAATTTCAAGTCAAAAGTACATAATTTGAGGTGGTGTTTCTGACGATGGGGGAAAGAATGTGAGGGAGAAGAGACGACACAGGAAAGTGAGAAAACTGTCGTTGGTTTAGGGGAAGGATTTTACAACTGCCTCATTCAATCTCAGCCCTTGAAATAGATTGTCAAGAATCAATCTCAGCCCCTCTTTATGTGAAGATAAGAGGCAGTTATTTGCCCCTTATATTGTATATTAGATATTAGTTGCAAAAATTGTTAGGTACAAATTAGTACTCTCTCCGTCCCGATCGAAGAGTCCCAAAAGGACAATTGCACGATAATTAAGAAAAGGGATGTAAGAAAGAGAAAAATGTTAAATGTTGTGAGTATAAAAAATTAAATAGGAGAGAGAATGAGTGGAAGAAATAGTTAGGAGAGAGAATGTTGTGAGTGTAAAAGTAAAGTAGGAGAGAGAATGAGTGGGGTAGGAAGAATATAAAAATAATAAAAACTTTCCTTTTTAGGAATGAGACATTTTAAATGGGACGCCCAAAAAGAAAACTTGGGACACTTCGACCGAAACGGAGGGAGTAAAATATTTTTTTTTACAAGAATGAGTATCTAGATAAGTAAGAGTAAATTTGTATCAGAAGTACAAGAGCTCCTTATAATTTAGGTATAGCAACGAATTTTATTACTTATCTTAAGAAATGTGAAAAAAATAATCTTGTATTCAGGTATAAAAGTAATATAGGAGCAGACTTGACGCAGCACGGAAGCGATAGATTCGTGTTTAGCGCACTAAACACAAGAATTCTTCAAGCGAAGAACCCTAAAACACAATAACTGGAATCCACCAGAAATTAACTGGAATCCACCAGAAAATAAAGAGAAAACTCTTCAAAATTGATTAATCAAAAGCTAAGTTTTAACAAAACCAATAAAGTGTTTAAATACTACCTCTAACCCTAAAACAAACCCTAAAACTAATTAATAAAACAAAGACTAAAATACCTTCATAAATAAAATAAACCCAAAATCAGCAAACTCAAATAAACGCAAGACATCAGATCTTCGTCAATAGCGTGGGACGTCACCAGCGCGGCCGTCCTCCTGCCCCAGCGCGGTCGCCCAGCTCAACAAAGACTTCTCCCGTTTTGTAGCAACTCCAGCGCGGTCGCCCTCCTGCTCCTGGGCGGCCGCTCTCCTGCCCAGAACCTCCACGCCTGCTTCTGAACTGGAATACATCAGCTTGAATGAGGCGCTCGCCTCAAGGCCAGAACAATTATCGCCTTGTTGATTCCCCCGTGATTTCCATCCCCAACTCCTCCTGCATCAGTCAACCACTCTTCAAAAGAACTCGACCCCGAGTTCATATCCGATATTTGGCAAGATCCGCCCCAAAAGAACAAATACTTTGAATAAACCAATGTTCTCCTCGTCCTTGGAAAGAAGAAGAAATCTCTCCCGTCCCAATGAAACAAATACTTGGAATAAATTTGTTCCTTGGGCCCGTACCAATGTAAATTTTGTTCTTCCAAGAATAAAATTATGCTAGTAATGTCGACACTCAATCGGCGATCGTCCGTCCCATCTCCCCCAGGGTCAACAATAAATACAAAATTAACGTCCCCCATGGATTCTTCCATAAACTCCCCATTAATCCGTTCTTTCTCCTTCCCACGATCAAAAACAAAAATATCATCGTATTTAAATTCTTCTGTCCAATCAATAACACCCACAACAATATCAAAAATTGATGGTGCAAACCAAATAATACTACCCACATCTCCATTCATGGGCTCAACTAGGGAATGATCATGGACCTTCGTATTTGCAGGAATAATTTCACTACATACCTGATTAATTTCGTATTCTGCACATGACTCTTCCCTTTCCTCAAACTTCTCTTCAGATTCTGCTAAGGGAACTGTTGGAAGGATGGATTTGTCAAATTCCAAAACTTCCTGCACATCAGACCCCTTCGTCTCTTCAATTGTAGGCGCTTCACTTTCGTTCTGCAACAAGACCTCGAACTGGCCCCGACGTTTTTCTTCAGCACATTCATTGACTGTAGATCTACGCGCTTTCAGTTTCTGAATCTTGGCAGTGTAGTGATCGGCTTTGTCAGCATAAAATTTGGCTTCCATCCTATGCCATTGCCTAAGCACTCGCTCCACTTGATGCCCGATTCGGATCTGCGATTGCTTTATATTTTTGCACACGTCGATCATGCTTGTCCGCCGTTGAGTTCTTCGTCCTCTAACGCTAGAAAATATTGTTCTGTTGTCGAGCACGATCCAATCGAAGATCTATTAGTGAATAACCTCGTCATCGAATGCAGGCTGGACTCCCATTATTCCGATTTTACGTCCTTGAGGACGTCGTCTTGGATTAACTGTCTCTCTTACCATGACAGTTTTGATTGGTGTTTTGATCTTGTTGAGCGGCACCCAACGCTGCAATCTGCGTTGCCAAGGAAGTGATAGCGGTAGTTACACCACCGATATCAACCTTTGTTGCCTGATCTCCCATAATACTTCAGTATGATGTAAAAGACAGGATATGGCCTGCTCTGATACCAACTGACGCAGCACGGAAGCGATAGATTCGTGTTTAGCGCACTAAACACAAGAATTCTTCAAGCGAAGAACCCTAAAACACAATAACTGAAATCCACCAGAAATTAACTGGAATCCACCAGAAAATAAAGAGAAAACTCTTCAAAATTGATTAATCAAAAGCTAAGTTTTAACAAAACCAATAAAGTGTTTAAATACTACCTCTAACCCTAAAACAAACCCTAAAACTAATTAATAAAACAAAGACTAAAATACCCTTCATAAATAAAATAAACCCAAAATCAGCAAACTCAAATAAACGCAAGATATCAGATCTTCGTCAATAGCGTGGGACGTCACCAGCGCGGCCGTCCTCCTGCCCCAGCGCGGTCGCCCAGCTCAACAGAGACTTCTCCCGTTTTGTAGCAACTCCAGCGCGGTCGCCCTCCTGCTCCTGGGCGGCCGCTCTCCTGCCCAGAACCTCAGCACCTTACGGCTGAATACATCAGCTTGAATGAGGCGCTCGCCTCAAGGCCAGAACAATTATCGCTTTGTTGATTTCCCCGTGATTTCCATCCCCAACTCCTCCTGCATCAAGACTATTTAATAAAATATAAGACTTTTAATATTATTTTTAAGAAAATGTGAACTTTTTTTGAAAAAAACTCTTATAATTAAGTGTAACAGTAATTTAAGCATTATACATTTGAGTATAGAAGTGAACGAGTAGGGATATTGAGTGCGAATTTCTATAAAATTATAAATCTGACGTGGATATGTGTATATTTATGAATTTGTTATTTCGCTCCAACTAACTAAAATCCATTACCCATTCTTTACAACCAAAATTTTATTTGGTGACTTAGTATTAATTAAGGAAAAAAATGTATCTATGTATTCATGCATAATGCATTGTTAGTAAATCTAAATTTAAATGTCATTAAAGAATTTTCCAGATTCTTTTTATACTATCTTTCCAACAAATCAAACCCTCCCATTTTCATAATCACATCCCTCTCTCTCTCTCTCTCTCTCTCTCTCCAAACACACACTGTAAAAAGTGTTGTTCTTTTTCCATTCCATGAATGCTACCTTGCTTAGTTGACACCCATGTCTTTCTTCTTCCTCTAATCATAAAATCCCCAAAAACTTCCAACCTTTACTCCCTCAACAAGTCATCAATCCATACAAAAACCATGATTCTCATCAATCCCATCTCTCCATGAATGTTCTTTGCCTTCCATACCACACCATCTCTCTCTCTCTAACTTCACCACAAAAAAGGGCTAAAGAAAGAATTTTTACTAAAAATGGCCAAAAACCCATCTCTAGTAGACTTAGATACAATGCCATACACTGATTCCTTCAAGAAACTCAAGCGTTTTAGATTATTTGAGCCCTCATTAGGGATTCTTGGATTCTTATTTATAACAGTTTGTCTAATTTGTTGCTTCTTTTACTTGGATTACAGAAGTGAAGCCAGAGGGTTTAGATTCTCAAAGGAAACAGAGAGGTTCATGTGGTGGAAATTAGGAGGGTCAGGTTTGGATAGAAGGGAAAAAGTTGAGTTCTTGAGTGAAATGGGAGATGGGTGTGACGTGTTTGATGGTGATTGGGTGTGGGATGATAATTATCCATTGTATGATTCAAAAGATTGCAGGTTTTTGGATGAAGGGTTTAGGTGTTCTGAAAATGGGAGACCTGATTTGCTCTATACAAAGTGGCGTTGGCAGCCCAAAGGTTGCAATTTGCCCAGGTAATTTGGTAAATGTTCTTATATCCTCTTTTGTCTTTCCATTTTCTTCATGTTTTAATGAGAATTTGTTTGGTGGCATAGGATATTAGGGAAAATTCAATAATTTAATTCTTTGAATTGAAATTGGATGTGCAAGAACCATCAGATTTCGGAAAAATTTACGACCTTGATTGATACCCTTTCCAAGAACGACCTCAGAACCACTCGACAAAACGAATTGGCCTGTGATAAATCATACTCCCTCTATCCCAAAATGAATTTTGAACATTCATTTTGGGACGGAGTCACGGAGGGAGTATTAGTAAAGATGAACTTACTTATTTTGTGCATTCAATGAGTTCTTATTGAAAATTTCTCTTTCTAAATATGCTAATGGGAATCTCTATCATTTCAATCCCTGAAATTCAATGTAATTAGATCAGTATTTCACTTGAATATGTTTTACAATTAATTTTTATATTCTATTTTTTTGGCTATAGGCATTATGCTTTCTGCATGTTGTTTATTAGGATCGTTAGATCTTCCTCATTAGACATTGGTTTCATCTAAACCATTAATTCTGTGTGTATGGCATAAGAATATTTATTTACATAAAGAATAATATTCAGTTTTATATTTATTTATTAGGAGTATTTGGAATTAAAAATAATAATTTACAAAGTTCCCTATCAATTACTGTGTAATTAATGTAATTTTATCTTCTATAATTTGTTTCCTGTCTTTTTATTTTCTGCTCTGTTTCATATTTCCTTGTTTGTCTTTGTGTTTCTCCATGTGGCTTACATATAATAATTAATGTGCAGATTTTGCATTAAATACAAAAATAAATTTAGCAAGGAAAATGATTCTCTTTCCATTTCTAGATCTTTCCTTGTTAATCCATTTGTTTCATGCTAATGGTTCTCTATTCCATTTTTGGAAATTCACTTTCAAATATTTAGCTATAAATATTACTCCACTTTGTATATTCCAAATAATAAAAAATTAATATTTTTTTTTATCATGGTTTAATTTAATTAATTTTGCTAACATAATTTAAGGCAAATTTTGGATGTGCAATGATTAATTAAACTTGGATAAGTAATTTTGGTCACTTCTGAATTCAGGTTCAATGCAACAAAAATGTTGGAGAAACTGAGGAACAAAAGACTAGTTTTTGTTGGAGACTCGATTGGAAGAAACCAGTGGGAGTCCCTTTTATGTATGCTTTCTTCTGCAGTTCCGAATAAGGATTCAATCTATGAAGTGAATGGCAGCCCAATCACGAGGCACAAAGGGTTCTTGGTGTTCAAGTTCAAGGACTATAATTGCACTGTGGAGTATTATCGGGCCCCATTTCTTGTGTTGCAAAGTAGACCGCCTCCTAATTCTCCAGGGAAAATAAGGACGACATTGAAATTAGACCAGATTGATTGGAGTGTTTTGAAATGGCGAGATGCGGATATTATAGTTTTTAATACAGGGCATTGGTGGAACTATGAGAAAACTATACGCGGGTAATCATTTTTTTTTTAACATGATTTGTTAGTCAATTTTCAGAATGAATTTATTGAATGGTTTGGTTTTTAAGGTTTTGTTTTTTTTGGTTAATTCAGAGGTTGTTATTTCCAAGAAGGAGAAGAGGTGAAGATGGATATGGATGTTGATGTTGCATACAGAAAGGCCATGGAAACTGTGGTCAGCTGGATTCACCGAGAAGTCAATCCAGTCAAGACTCAGGTCTTCTTTCGTACGTATGCTCCTGTACATTTCAGGTTTGGTGTTTTCCTATAACTTCTATGATACACATTTTTTATTTAATTTTTTTTTTTTTTGAACTGGGAGTGATTTCTGGGCACTCGTATTTTTGGAGTTAAGTTCAGGATTTGAATTTGAATAGTTGTCACACTTAAATTTATACCTACATCATGACATTAGCATGCAAAAAATGTAGAGAGAGAAATCTTACAAGCAATCAAACAGAAGTTCATACATCTGTGCATGTTCAGATTTTAAGGAAAATTGTCTGTTTGATTTGCATCACTTGCCTGTTTTTCTAAATGTTCTACTCCTTCCGTTCCTAAATGAATGTCCAAATTTCATTTAGGGATTTTCAGAAAATATTTACTTCTTGTTCAATCTGATGACAAAGATGCATAAATAGTCTTGTTATCCACTTTCCAAACATTTAGTTTTGCAAATATATAGTAATGAATATTGAAAAAAATTGGTAAAAACATTTAGGGACAGTTTTTTACAAAAAAGAGATTTTGGGACAAAATTTTCTTGAAAATAGACATTCATTCGGGGGTGGATGGAGTATGTTTTTATCAGACTCCGTTTCTCTCTTTTGCTGTGTGTTAGTGTGTGTGTTAGTGCGTGCGCACACGTCAGTTATTCTATATAACAAAATCTGTTCTTAACAGAGGCGGAGATTGGAGAGCTGGCGGAAACTGTCACTTGGAGTCATTACCAGAGCTAGGTTCCTCATTAGTCCCATCTCATACTTGGTCAAAATACAGCATCTTCGTAGACGTAATATCAGCTCCCGTCTCAAACAGATCAGATTCGAAAAAACCATTAGAAGTACTTCATATAACCAATCTGACCTCAAGAAGAAAAGATGGGCATTCATCACTTTATTATCTGGGGCCAAAATTGAGTCCAGCACCAATTCATAGACAGGATTGCAGCCACTGGTGTCTGCCTGGAGTCCCTGACACATGGAACGAGCTACTCCATGCTCTATTTCTCAAAAGAGAGACCACTCAGAGCAAAAACTCGTCTGCATTTCAAACTCAAGTATGATTGGATAACAGATTATTTCTCACTCCCTCCGTCCCGGAAAGTTAGTCCTCTATTTTCGTTGTTAGTTAGAATGAACTTTTTTGAGCAATAATTTAGGTTAGTTTTAATTATCATAATGAAAATCAAAAACTTGTTATTGATAAATCATTATAAATTTTATAAATAACAAGTTTTAGAATTAGAATAATTAAAAGTAAAATAAATTATTGCTAAAAAAGTTCATTCAAACTAACAATGAAAAAAGAGGGACTAACTTTCCAGTTTGTTTCCGGGATGGAGGGAGTATTTATTTCTCCAGCAAATGCAGGACCAAAATAAGGAGTATATTCGTATTAAAGAATGTGTGGATGTAGTAAAGAAAAAGGTCGGGTTTTTGGTTGTGGACATAGATAAAAAAAAAGCCATATTAACAATCTGACAGGGCTTCAAATACAGTTACAGATCATGGGAAATTTATACCCATTTTTTTTTTTTTTTTTGATGATTTTATTCTCTTCCGATTGTAAGACGGAAAAGATGAATTTTCGTAGAGTTAGAAAGCAGAAGTTTTGAGTTGTTATTTTGTAACTTGTGCCAGCATTAGATACACAACAATGCTGATACTCGATTCCTTTCGCCTGTTAATATATGATCTTCGTATACAGTTAAGTTGCTGTATTTTGTGTATGTTCATCTATGGAGAGGGTCATAGTGCTAGAAGGAAATGTCGATGGATTCTTAATAAGTACTACGTACCTCCGTCCCCCAAATGGTTCCCCATTTTTGTTCTTGATCAAGAACATAAATAGACATTCCGAAATAACAAAAGTAGATTTTCATTTTGGGATATAGAGAGTGGAAATTTTGATACCCATTTTGATTTTGCCCTTTTGCATTAGCTAATCTGCATATGCATAGGCTTATCAGCAAAATCTCTTACCCTTTAATTAAATTAATTCACATATTTCACCCTTTTATTCAATATGAAGATTTCAATATGAAAATGGATGAAATAGCGAAAAATGTGAATCAGTTAAACTACACGGTGAATATGATTATCATATCCAAAAAATCTCGGCCGTTAAAAGTTTCATCGACTATGGAATTAATGTTTGATCTGTTTTGCAATTAATGTTTGATCTGTTTTGCATCAGCTTGTAAAAAAATATAAATGTTGAGAATTAGGTTTTTTACAATATTGAAAAATAATTATAAATATGTATAAATGTAAAGCAGCCTAACTAAAATTTATTGAAAATGTGTACTCCTTTATCTCAAAATGAATGATCGAATTTTTTTTTTTTTCAAATTTGTTAAAGATAAAAAGAATAAAGGGTAAATATGACCTTTTTTTTTGTCATTTTTTGGTACAGAAGATAAAATTAAGGGAACCGAATTGAAATTTACAAAAGAATAAAATATAGGGAATTTGACTTATAAGTTTCTTTTGGCTCAAATTTTTCATTAGATTAAATGTTACAAAAGTTCTTATTCAATAATATATCATATTGCATGCAATATAAAGTAATTAAAAATTATGATACAATATCATTAATACTGTTGTCTACCAACACCACCACCGGCTACTGTCCTTGTCGAAAATTGGTCGTCGGTCGCCAGAAATCGATTTGTTAGAATAGAGTATAGGTAGAAGATAGAAAACAAGTAGCAATCACATAACACACAAATATACGTGATTTACCAACTTGGATACCTTCACGGGCAAAGGGAGAGAATATTATTATCTTTTGAAAATCAATATATTACAATCTCTAATCTATTGTACGAATTCTTTCCCAAGAATTCGTGTCTGTGCAAACCCTAGATCTAGAAAACAGATGAGCAAGAGAACTACAAATATGGTTGGAGGTAGTCTCTATTTATATGCCTACTCCAAACCCTGCAGGGTTTTACAACCCTGAGCCAAAATCTGTCGCTGAAAGGCATTTTGTGGACTGAGGGCGCGATCGCCCCTTCCCAAAAATAGGCACCCGTGCGATCGCCTTAAGAAGGGTGCGGTCGCTCGCTTTAGGCAGTAGCTTGGCGTGGTCGGGAACCTCATGCCCGCACGATCGCTCCCTTGTGTTGTTTCATAGGAATTCTGAATCTACTAATCCCCTAATTTAGGCGTCCCCAACATAGATGCCACCAACCCAACACATCTCTGCCTTGACATCTAACCTCCAGATCATAACTAGAACTCTCTTTCTGCCTCAGATGCTATCTAATAGCTCCGAACATTCAGCAAGTTCAAGCAATGTTGGAACTTGCTAGTTGAAACGGATTTCGTGAACATGTCAGCAGAATTATCCGCAGTACCCACTTTATTTACCTTAATCCGCTTTTTACTCCTAAGAAAATGATACCTCACATCTATGTGATTGGTCCTCTCATGATGAACTTGATCCTTGAACACACAAATTGAACTCAAAATGTCACAAAATATTATAGACTGATCCTGATGTAACCCAGGGTCGTTGATTAAACCCTTTAGCTATTTCCCCTCTTTATCAGCTTTTGTCAATACCATGTACTTTGCCTCCGTAGTGTTGGGTTTTGGGGTTACAAACGCAGCGGAAGAACTTTATAAAACAACAAAACCCTAGCCTTAGAATCCGTCTAACATGAATAGATAAAACCATGAAATAGATTTTACATACCTTAATACGATTAAGTTGTTCGAAAAACGGATCGTAGATTCAAACTTTTTTGAATCGATGTCGAACCTTGATTTTCTCCTTAGTCTTCCTTGTGATGAATTGATCTCCAAGCTTTAGGTGATAACGGAATCACCCTCTAATGATAATCAACACCCGAACGAACCAAGATCTAATCTTGTAGGATTGCTAGATGATCCTCCAATTATTGAAACACCTTTCAATAATCAATGGCAAAAATAATGGAACTTATTTTGGGTGCTTTTGATATTTGATTATTAATTAAAATCAAAACTTTAGAGTTTCAAAAACCATAAACAAATATGTGTTTTTGGATGAGCAAAAGGATTATATTTATACCAATTATAAATCCCTAACACTTAGGGAGAATCTTTCTTTAAACCAAAAACCTATTCAACAGAGGAATACGCGTACGGACAAAAATTCGCCAAGGGCACGAGTAGTGCCAAGGCAAAAAGTCAGTCGTGCTGATTGAAGGCACGACTCGTGCCTGAGGGCACGAGTCGTCCCCAACCCTATTTGCACAATTTTCATGAGTTATGCCAAAACGCTGTCTTACTGGTTAAAGGCATTAGTCGTGACAATTGGCACGAGTCGTGACCCAGGGCACGAGTCGTGCTCCTGGTCACGAGTCGTGACAATCTCCAAAATTCCACTATTCAGCCAATTTCAAATTCATTCTTTGTGTGTGACCCTTTAGGAATTATATTTATGTTGGTAGTGAGTCGAAACATCGACCTCACAAGACATAAGTGGTTTCTAGCAAACCATTATATCCACCCAATTAATATAACATCAAAGCTTGATTCCTTGATAGATCAAATGTCACAATCCCTTTGTCCACGATGTCAATTTGAACATGAATCATGGTCCATGTCAACTCATATTGTTCAATACTTTCTCGATTCCGAATATGTTGATAATCCAAGTGCATTTGATCTCTATCAAATCTCTTGAGTGTGGCCACACATTTCATCAACATCATTCATCGAGGGGCCCAAACAAACATCTCTCTCAACGAGAGGGACAAATCCCATCTTGACTTATCATTCTTCCCTACAAGAATCCTATCGTGCCGACATAGCCCTTATTGCTATCCTATTAAATATAGTGTAGACTACATGAAACACAATGTTTATCCTGTGGAAGACGATGATAATCTCAGGTACAAAGGATTCCAGTGGCACGACTATCATGAGATTTAATCATGACATATATGACTATAGACCATGTTATAAATCTCATAGGTAGGTTATGTCCAATACCTTGTTCTCTAACAAGTACCCATAAGTGTAATGAGCATTACATGCATGTAATCATCCATTATAAACTTATACTAGTTATTCACAATAACTAGGGACGCAAGTTATTATAATAAATATGTAAACATATAATAAACCAAATAAATATTCTCTATAATAAATGGTAAAGACGATTACATAGCGGTATTAAGTTATAGGTGAAACATAACTAAACGCCTAGGCATTACACCAACAATCTCCCACTTGCACTAGGCTCCATCTATGTATCGTATACCCATGGACCTAACATGACCATCATACTTTGCTTGTGCGAGGGTTTATAAGCGGATCCCCAATGTTATCATTGGTTGATACTTTGCATATCTTAACGTCTCCCCTATCAATGAACTCTCGAATGAGATGGAAACGTCTAGGTATGTGTTTGGATTGCTGATGTGACCTTGGTTCCTTTGCTTGCGCAATGGCACCATTATTGTCACAATAAAGTTTCACCGGATTAGTGATACTTGGAACAACTTTCCAGATCACTAATGAACTTCTTGATCCAAACTGCCTCCTTAGCTGCATCGGATGTCACTATATATTCGACCTCAGTTGTAGAATCGGCAATAGTACTCTGCTTAGAACTCTTCCAATATATTGCACCTCCGTTAAGCATAAACACAAATCCCGACTGCGATCGAAAATCATTTTTGTCGGTTTAGAAGCTTGCATTTGTGTAACCTCTTACAACAATATCATCTTCCATTCATCCAAAAACCAAGAATGCATCCTTAGTCCTTCTTAAGTACTTAAGGATCATCTTAACTGCCATCCAATGGTTTTCACCAAGATCAGATTGGTATCGACTCGTCATGATTAGAGCATACGAGACGTCGGGTCTAGTACAAATCATGGCGTACATGACAGATCCAATGGCCGAAGTGTATGAAACTTCATTCATCCTCTTTCGCTCACCAGTTGGCTTAGGACACTGAGTCTTGCTAAGAGTAACACCATGACCCATTGGCAAGTTACCTCTCTTAGAATTTTCCATCTTGAATCTTCTAAGAACCTTGTCAATGTTGGTACTTTGACTCAGACCAATTATCCTTTTAGTTCTATCTCTATAGATCTTGATGCCAAGGATGTAAGCGGCTTCACCCATATCTTTCATTGAGAAACATTTCCCTAACCAAGACTTGACAGTCTGAAGTGCAGGAACATCGTTTGCAATAAGCAAGATATCATCGACATACAGTAATAGAAATAATACCTACGCTCCCACTGAATTTCATATATACACAAGGTTCATCTTCATTCTTGACAAAATCAAACTCTTTGATCTTTTTGTCAAAAAGAAGATTCCAACTCCTAGAAGCTTGCTTCAACCCATATCTGGATCTTTGCAACTTGCACACTTTGTTAGAATTTCTTGAATCGAAAAAACCTTCGGGTTATGTCATATACACATCCTCAAGTAACTTCCCATTTAGGAAAATTATTTTGACATCCATTTACCATATCTCATAGTTATGGCAATTAAAATTATAACAGACTTAAGCATTGCAACAGACGAAAAGGTTTCGTCATAGTCAATACCATGAACTTGCCTATATCCCTTTACTACAATCCTAGCCTTGTAAGTATGTACCTTCCCATCCATGCCAGTCTTCTTCTTGAAGACCCACTTGCACCCTATGGTTTTTACACCTTCAGGTGACTCAATCAAGTTCTAAACTTGATTATCCGACATGGATTCCAATTCAGATTTCATGGCTTCTAGCCATTTATCC
The DNA here is from genome assembly GCA_022495995.1 of Adenophora triphylla var. japonica. Lineage (NCBI taxonomy): Eukaryota > Viridiplantae > Streptophyta > Magnoliopsida > Asterales > Campanulaceae > Adenophora > Adenophora triphylla. Next base: position 33,572 of record JAFEMH010002063.1, on the reverse strand, counting down.
GAATCAGGAGTGGACATCGCCTCTTGATAGGAAGTAGGTTCGTCATTCTCAATGACTTCCACTTCATTACTTTCCAAAACGAGAAATCCAAATCTCTCGAACTCGGATCGTACTCATCTGATCTACGTTGGACTTGTGGATCTTAAACCGGTTTCACAACTACTTGTGAACTTGGTTCCGTCTCTACTAATGGTTCCATGTTATTTTCGGGATCTTGAACTTCTTCAAGATCAATTTTACTCCCACTAGTTTCTTTATTGAGAAACCGTTTCTGAAGAAAAGTACCATATTGAGCAACAAACACTTTGTTCTCATTGCGGTTGTAAAAATAATACCCTTTGGTTTCCTTAGGATAACCAACGAAAATAACCTTGTCAGATTTAGGTGCTAACTTATCAGAGACAAGTCTCTTCACATAAGCTTCGCAACCCCAAATCTTTATGAAAGACAAACTAGGTTTTCTTCGATGCCACATCTCATGTGGAGTCTTAGGAGCCGATTTAGTAGGGACTATGTTCAGTGTGAATGCAGCAGTCTCTAATGCATGTCCTCAAAAGGACATAGGAAGGTCAACTTGACTCGTCATCGAACAAACCATGTCTAACAAGGTTCTATTCCTCCTCTCGAATACACCATTCCATTGTGGTGTTCCGGGTGGAGTCAACTCTTAAACAATTTCATAGTTTTTGAGATGATTGTCAAACTCTTAGCTTAAATATTCTCCACCATGATCGGATCGAAGTGCTTTAATAGTTTTGCCAAGTTGATTTTGTATTTCATTTTTAAATGTTCTAAATATCTCAAACGATTCACTTTTAGACTTCATCAGATAGACATAGCCATATCTAGATAAGTCATCGGTGAATGTAATGAAATACCGAAATCCTTCCCTAGCAATGCTGCTCATTGGTCGACACACATCGGTATGTATTAGGGCCAATAAGTCACTAGCCCTTTCACTCTCTTAGTGTAGGGTGGTTTGGTCATTTTTCCCAATAAACAAGATTCGTATACCTCATATGATTCATAATCAGGTGAGTCTAAAAGTCCATCCTTATGGAGTTTAGATATGCGTTTCTCATTTATATGGCCAAGCCGGCAATGCCACATGAACGTGTTGTTCACGTCATTCGGTTTAGACTTCTTGTTTACATGATAAATATTTTCAATATTATCTTGTTTCTCAACATCAAGAACATAAAGGCCATTAAATGAATTTGCAATACCATAGAGCATATCATTTAAATAAATAGATAACTTCTTATTCTCAATAAGAAAACTAAAACCTTCATTATCAAAACAAGAAACAGAAATAATTTTCCTACTCAAATTCGGAACATAGTAACAATTGTTCAAAACAAGTACTAGCCCACTAGGTAAAGTTATATCATATGTTCCTACGACTAATGCAGCAACTCTTGCTCCATTCCCCACACGTAGGTCAAATTCACCTTGTTTGAGTATCTTTCTATTCCTTAGTCCCTGCACATTTAAACAAATATGAGATCCACATCCGGTATCTAATACCCATGAACTAGAAATAGAAAAGAAAATATCTATCACATAGATACCTGAATCAGTAGCAATCGTATTGCCCTTCTTCACCTTTTGGCCTTCATTATAATCTTGCAATTACGCTTCCAATGACCAACTTCTTGGCAATGGTAGCAAATCACATCCTTTTGAGACACTTTGGGAGTTGCCTCTCCGGCATTGGCAACTTTTGCCTTAGGCTTAGCAACACTTGCTTTACCTTTGCCATTCTTTTTTAACCCCCTTTAAAACATTTGCCATTCCAGGCTTCTTGATATTCTTCTCTGCGGTTTTAAGCATCGCATGCAATTATGAGAGATTCTTATCCATGCCACTCATGTGATATTCATTATAAAATGACCATAACTTTTAGGCAATGAATTCAATATTGTATCCATAGCGAGTTCCAAACTTATCGAATTTCCAAGCCTTTCTAGACGCTCAATATGTCCTTTCATCTTAAGAACATGAGCACCAACCGACTGCCCCTCTTGCATCTTGCATGCATTTAGGGCTTTCACCACATCATACCTCTCTTGTCTAGCTTGCACTTGAAGCATTTTCTTTAAGCGCTCGGCTAGATCAAAAGCAACTTTCATGTGTTCAAGGTCCTTATGAAGAGCCTTACACATGGTGGCAAGCATAAGGCATGTCATATCATTAGAATCATCAGTATGTTTTTTATGTGCATCCTTATCTGCCCTTGAAGTATTGGCAGTAGGTGGAGGTGGAATGAGTTCATCAAGAACATACATTTTCTTCTCTTGCCTTAGAACAATTCTTAGGCTTCTGATCCAATCAGAATAGTTTGTACCGTTCTCATCGAGCTTGTCCTTCTCAAGGACTGGTCGCAGCGACAGGGGTTGATTATTGTGAGTTGCCATTACTACAATAAAATATATAAACAATAAACATATAAGTATCAACACATTTACCATCTAAGAGCAAATAATGTATTTCATAAATACTCTCAATTATACACCTTCAAATACAAGTATGTATCATATAATCATAATGGGATAAGATCCATATTTCACTTGATTTTGATTTAATTGAGTCAATGCCCGAAATCAAACTTTTTAGGTAGATAACATCAATCATATCATATATGACTCTTAGATCTTTTATGAGATTTCTAGACAACATATGTCAAAACATGTTTTAATCTCATCTATGCCTTGGGTCAAATCTCATTTGAAAGCACCAATTAAGTTAAAACCTCTTTCAAACACACGAGACACGAAACGATGCACCTAACTAAGTCAAAACTACATCAACCATTATCTCATCTTGATCACAAATTAAGATATAATGATACACCCAACTGAGTCGAAACTACATCAAAATACCCTAAAATTTCACAAGTGTTCTAATCAAGGGGTGGCATAAAACTTAAACATTTAGAAGGTTTTACACATATCAACAAACATCGCATGATTGTATATGAAACTTATGTGTACATAATCATGAACATAGGACTTCACAAAATTTCTTAAACAAACAATTTGATTTCAATTTTGAGAATTTACTAATCTAATTTAATCATATTAAACAGATCAACAACCTATGTAGAAGATTAATCATATTAATATATTATTAATCACAATCATGGTATATCACATATACTTATTTTCTCAAAACAACACACAAAAAATTATAGATCTATTTCATATAGCATGTAAAACATTTAATCAAATTAAATCTAGCATGCCAATTTTAATCTAATCATGATAAAACGCGGCTCTGATCCCACTGTTGGATTTTGGGGTTACAAACACAGCGGAAGTACTTTATAAAACAACAAAACCCTAGCCTTAAAATCCGTCTAACATGGATAGATAAAACCATGAAATTGATTTTACATACCTTAATATGATTTTGTTGCTCGAAAAACAGATCTTAAATTCAAACTTTTTTTAATCGATGTCGAACCTTGATTTTCTCCTTGGTCTTCCTTGTGATGAATCGATCTCCAAGCTTTAGGTGATAATGGAATCGCCCTCTAATGGTAATCAACACGCGAACGAACCAAGATCTAATCTTGTAGGATTGCTAGATGATCCTCCAATTATTGAAACACCTTTCAATAATCAATGGCAAAAATAATGGAACTTATTTTGGGTGCTTTTGATATTTGATTCTTAATCAAAATCAAAACTTTAGAGTTTCAAAAACCCTAAACAAAGATGTGTTTTGGCTGAGCAAAAGGATTGTATTTATACAAATTATAAATCCCTAACACTTAGGGAGAATCCTTGTTTAAACCAAAAACCTATTCAACAGAGGAATACGCATACAAACAGAAATTTACCAAGGGCACGAGTCGTGCTGAAGGGCACGAGTCGTGCCAAGGCAAAAAGTTAGTTGTGCCACGAGTCGTGCTGAATATTTCACTCGTGCTGATTAAAGGCACAACTCGTGCCTGAGGGCACGAGTCGTCCCCAACCCTATTTGCACAGTTTTCACGAGTTATGCCAAAACGCTATCGTACTGGTTAAAGGCATTAGTCGTGACAATTGGCACGAGTCGTGACCCACGGCACGAGTCGTTCTCCTGGTCACGAGTCGTGACAATCTCCAAAATTCCACTATTCAGCCAATTTCAAATTCATTCTTTGTTTGTGACCCTTTAGGAATTATACTTATGTTGGTAGTAAGTCGAAACATCAACCTCACAAGACATAAGTGGTTTCTAGCAAACCATTATATCCACCCAATTAATATAACATCAAAGCTTGATTTCTTAATAGATCAAATGTCAAAATCCCTTTGTCCATGATGTCAATTTGAACATGAGTCATGCTCCATGTCAACTCATATTGTTCAATGCTTTCCCGATTCCGAATATGTTGATAATGTTGGTGTAATGCCCTAGGCTATAGTTATGTTTAACTTGAACCGTTATGTATCATCTTTATCATTTATTATAGAGCATATTTATTCTGTTCATTATATGTTTGCATGTTTATTATATTGAACTGCGTCCCTGGTTGTTGTGAACAACTAGTATAAGTTGGTAATGGATAATCATAGAGATAATTCTGTTAACATTGCACTGTGCATATATTACGAATGCTTCATTTATTTGCATATTAGTAAAAATGCACTAACATTACATCCTTATTTAGACATGGTAACATCATTTCGGGACAACCCAAATGGAAAATAGAAACATCACGTGATGGAGGAAGTATGTATTATATGTAAAAAACCCTCTGCTGTAAGAATCTCAAAAACCATATGAAGAAAGATATCATATAAACAAATCAAAAGTAAAAATTAAAAAAATTGGGACTGCAAGAATATCAAAAACCATATGCAGCAAAATATTGGAAAGGCAAATTCCAAAAAAAATCTCAATTCAAAAATTTGGGAATACAAATTCCTTTTATTATATAAAAACGAAAATGGAACAAACATTACCTCAACCCAATTCATATGTGACGATGACGGAGGATGATTAATGATGGCCTGGAGTTTCTTTAGAACTCATGGTCGAAGATTGACGAAATTGATTAGGGCGATTGAGAATCAAACCCTAGATTTTGGGATATTTTTGAGGGAGAGTTTTTGGTTTGGGTAAAAGCCGTATGGATAATTTTTGGGAAATTTCTCTTTTTGCGCTAAAAATAGAGAGGAAATTTTGGAAAAAATTTATTTCGCGGTAATATTACTATATACAGCGGCCAGAAACTCACATACTCCCTCCGTCCCACTTCACTTGGCACTAATTTCCATTTTGGGTCGTCCCACTTCACTTGGCACTGCCCAAAATGGAAAAGAATATTCACTATTCCCTCCACTCATTCTCTCTCCTACTTCACTTTTACACTCACAACATTCTCTCTCCTAACTATTCCTCCCACTCATTCTCTCTCCTATTTAATTCTTCATACTCACAACATTTAACTTTTTCTCTTTCTTACATCACTTTTCCTTAATTCCTACACCCAAAAAGTTGGTGCCAAGTGAACCGGGACGGAGGGAGTATATGTCAAATTTTATACGATGTCCGTACATATGTATTTAGTATACGTCGGCCAATAAAGGTTGCCGTATATAAGGTAGTTAAATACGACGATTATTAAACATGCCGTATATACGTTTGCTATTTACGGCGGCTATCTTAGGTAGTCGTATATATTGAGTTATATATAGCGGCTCCGTGTAGGCCGCCGTAACTGTCTGCCGTAAATAACTAACATTCTCGTAGTTAGGTATGGTCATGTAAAACCGTTGATTATTCTAATTTAAGGGCTTTTGGTTGTACTACTTATTATCATGTGAATGATGGGAAGTTAGAGCCGAAGGATAGAAAAGGAGTCTTCATGGGTTATGGGGATGGTTTCAAGGGATATCGAATTTGATCTCCATCAGAGGGTAGGGTAATAATAAGCAGAAATGTTGTTTTTGATGAAAACTCTGTGCTTAACCCTGTTATGAGATCTGTGATTGTATCAGGTTTTGGTAGTATTGATAAACAGGTGGAGCTACAAGATACTTCAGAGTTGAGCAGTTCACAGTCAGATGTTCATCAGGATCTACCGTCAGAAATAGAAGCACCAGAAAGTTCATCACCAGTTTACGAGGAACATGGGTTAGCTCAAGAGAGGTATAGAGGGGTTAATTTTGAAAATCCTCCAGTGAGTTATGGTTTTAAAGACATGGTGTCATATACACTTCAGGTTGCCAGGAGGTGGAGCCCAATTCTTCGGAGCCAACTACTTTCAATGAAGCAGTTACATGTTCAGAGTCTGCCCAGTGGCATGCAGCTATGTGGGATGAGATGGAGTCACTTCACAGGAATTTGTCATAGGAGTTAACTAAGAGGCGAGAGGGCAGAAAGGTTGTGACTTGCAAGTGGATCTTTAAGAGGAAGGAAGGTATATCACCATCAGAGGGGGTCAAGTATAAAACTCTTGTAGTTGCAAGGGGTTTCACACAGCGGGAGGGCATTGACTACAATGAGATTTTCTCAACACTGGTTAGACACACTTCTATTAGAGTGCTATTAGCAATATTGACACATCAGGATTTGGAGCTCGAGCAGCTAGATGTGAAAACAAATTTTCTACATGAAGAGTTTGAGGAGGAGATTTATATGACACAACCAGATGGATTTCAGATTTTAGGGAAATAAGACTGTGTGTAATTACAAAAAGTTCTTGTATGGGCTCAAATAATTGCATATGTAGTGATACAAGCGGTTTGACAGCTATATGACAAAAATTGGTTACACGAAGAGCCCGTATGACTGTTTTGTGTATCACAATAAGTTGGTGGATGGTTCGATCATCTATTTGGTTCTTTATGTTGACGATATGTTGATAGCAGCTATCAAGAAGTCGGATGTTCAGAAGTTGAAGGGTTTATTGTCTTCAGAGTTCAAGATGAAGGATTTGGGTGCGACAAAGAAAATTCTGGGTATGGAGATCTATAGGGATAGAAGCCAACAAAAACTGTTCTTATCCCATAAAGGTTAAATAAAGAAAGTTTTAGAGAGGTTTGACATGTCTACATCAAAGCCTTTAGATTCTGCGAGTACAGCGAATGCACCTATGTTGGTTGCTTTCGCACCTAAGTCGGATGAGAAGAAAGAGTATATGACTCGAGTACCTTATACTAGTGCAGTTGGTAGTTTGATTTACGCTATGGTATGCACAAGGCCGGATCTTGCTCACGCTGTTAGTGTTGTTAGTAGGTTCATGGGGAATCCTGCTAAGGAACATTGACAAGTACTGAATAGGATCTTCAGGTACCTTAGTGGTACATCAGATGTTGGGCTCATTTATGGAGGTGATACAGAATGCTTAGTTGAGGGTTACTGTGATTTTGACTACTCTGGGGATGTTGACACGAGAAGATCTATGAGCGCGTATGTGTTCACTCTTGGTGGATCAGTTGTCAGTTGGAAGGTTACACTACAATCTACAGTGACATTGGCTACTACGTGTTGGTGTAATGCCCTAGGAGTTTAGTTATGTTTGACTTATAACTTAATACCGCTATGTAATCGTCTTTACCATTTATTATAGAGAATATTTATTTGGTTTATTATATGTTTACATATTTATTATAATAACCTGCGTCCCTAGTTATTGTGAATAACTAGTATAAGTTGGTAATGGATAATCATGGAGATGATTATATGCATGTAATGCACATTACACTTATGGGTACTTGTTAGAGAACAAGGTACATGTAATGCACATTACACTTATGGGTACTTGTTAGAGAACAAGGTACTGGACATGACCTACCTATGAGATTTATGACATGGTCTATAGTCATATATGTCATGATTAAATCTCATGATAGTCGTGCCATTGGAATCCTTTGTACCTGAGATTATCATCGTCTTCCACATGATGAACATTGTGTTTGATGTAATCTAACACTATCTTTAATAGGATAGCATTAAGGGCTATGTTGGCACGATTGAATTCTTGTAGGGAAGAATGATAAGTCAAGATGAGATTTGTCCCTCTCGTTGATAGAGATGTTTGCTTGGGCCCCTCGATGAATGATGTTGATGAAATGTGTGGCCACACTCAAGAGATTTGATAGAGATCAAATGCACTTGGATTATCTGTTGGGTTTTGGGGTTACAAACGCAGCGGAAAATTAACAAATAACATCTAAACCCTAGCCCTTAGATCTGTCTAGAATGAAGAGATTAGAAAAACCATAAAATAGAATTACATACCTCGAATGCGATGAAGTTTAACAAAGTAGATCTCAAAATTCAAGCCTTGAACTTTGATGTCGAATCTTCTAATTTCCTTCTTCGAACTTGGTGATGAAATCAACAATGGAGCTTCAAGCCTTAGGAGATAAAACAACCTCCCTCTAATGGTGATCCACACGCGAACGAACCAAGAACACCTTCTTGTTGTATTGCTAGATGATCCTCTTGCTTATTGAATCAATATTCAATAATCAAAGCCAAAAACTATGAAATAATTTGGGAGCCTTTGATTCAAAATCAAAACCAAAATCTAGAGTTTCACAAACTTAGTATATTGATGTGAGAGAGAGAATTATGGCTGCAAAGGACTTGTAATTATATCAGATATAAACACTAATCATATCAGGTTAGAAGTCCTTAAGCAAACCCAATCCAATCCGTCAGAGGAAAACGCGTTCTGACCAAAAACCGCTCAGGGCACGACTCGTGCTCCTGGGCACCACTCGTGCCATGAGTCGTTCCAGGAATTCACAAGTGATCCCAAGCCAATTCTCAGTCGTGACACGATTCTTGACATAAATTGCACTCGTGCTAGTTTTTGTCACGAGTCGTGCCAATAAGCACGAGTCGTGCTCACCCTACAGAGTCAACAAATCAACGGAAATCCCTTGAATGCCAAAACGCAGTCGTATCACTGCTCCAGGCACGAGTCGTGCCCATGGGCACGAGTCGTGCCTTTCCCCAAAAATTCCATATTTCAGCTCGAATCAAATTCGTTCTTTGTGTGTGACCCAAAAGGAATTATATTATGTTGGTAGTGAGTCGAAACATCGACCTCACAAGACATAAGTGACTTCTAGCAAATCATTATGTACACCCAATTAATATAACATCAAAGCTTGATTCCTCGATAGATTAAATGTCACAATCCCTTTATCCACGATGTCCAATTGAACATGAGTCATGGTCTAGGTCAACTCATCTTGTTCAATGCTTTCTCGATTCTGAATATGTTGATAATCCAAATGCATTTGATCTCTATCAAATCACTTGAGTGTGGCCACACATTTCATCAATATCATTCATCGAGGGGCCCAAGCAAACATCTCTCTTCATAAGAGGGACAAATCCTGTCTTGACTTATCATTCTTCCCTACATGAATCCAATCGTGCTAACATAGCCCTTATTGCTATCCGATTAAAGATAGTGTTAGACTATATCAAACACGATCTTCATCATGTGGAAGACGATGATAATCTCAGGTACAAAGGATTCAATAACACGACTATCATGAGATTTAATCATGACAACAGACCATGTCATAAATCTCATAAGTAGGTCAAGTCCAGTACTCGTTCTCTAGCAAGTATTCATAAGTGTAATGTGCATCTCCATACATATAATCATCTCCATGATTATCCATTACCAACTTATACTAGTTGTTCACAATAACCAGGGACGCAATTCAATATAATAAACATGCAAACATATAATGAACAGAATAAACATGCTCTATAATAAATGATAAAGATGATACATAACGGCTCAAGTTAAACATAACTATAGCCTAGGGCATTACACCAACATTCTCCCACTTGCACTAGGCTCCATCTATGTATCTAATACCCATGGACCTCACATGACCATCATGCTTTGCTTGTGTGAGGAGATTTATAAGCGGATCTCCAATGTTATCATCGGTTGATACTTTGCATATCTTAACGTCTCCCCGATCAATGAACTCTCGAATGAGATGGAAATGTCTAAGTATATGTTTGGATCTCTGATGTGACCTTGGTTCCTTTGCTTGCGCAATGGCACCATTATTGTCACAATAAAGTTTCACCGGATTAGTGATACTTGGAACAACTTCCAAATCACTAATGAACTTCTTGATCCAAACTGCCTCCTTAGCTGCATTGGATGCCGCTATATATTCGGCCTTAGTAGTAGAATCGGCAATAGTACTCTGCTTGGAATTCTTCCAACATATCGCACCTCCGTTAAGCATGAACATAAATCCTGATTGCGATCGGAAATCATCCTCGTCGGTTTGGAAGCTAGCATCTGTGTAACCTCTTACAACAAGATCTTCTTCCATCCCTCCAAATACCAAGAATGCATCCTTAGTCCTTCTTAAGTACTTTAGGATCGTCTTGACTGCCATCCGATGGTTCTCACCATGATCAGATTGGTATCAACTCGTCATGCTCAAAGCATACGAGACGTCGGGTCTAGTACAAATTATAGCGTACATGATAGATCCAATAGCCGAAGCGTATGGAACTTCATTCATCCTCTTTCGCTCATCAGTTGACTTAGGACACTGCGTCTTGCTAAGAGTAAAACCATGACCCATTGGCAAGTTTTCTCTCTTAGAATTTTCCATTTTGAATCTTCTAAGAACCTTGTCAATGTAGGTACTTCGACTCAAACCAATTATCCTCTTAGATCTATCTCTATAGATCTTGATACCAAGGATGTAAGCGGCTTCGCCCATATCTTTCGTTGAGAAACACTTCCCTAACCAAGACTTGACAGTCTCAAGCGCAGGAGTGTCATTTCCAATGAGTAAGATATCAACGACATACAATAAGAGAAATAGCACAACGCTCCCACTGAATTTCATGTATACACAAGGTTCATCTTCGTTCTTGATAAAACCAAACTCTTTGATTTTCTCATCGAACCGAAGATTCCAACTCCTAGAAGTTTACTTCAATCCATAAATGAATCTTTGTAACTTGCACACCTTGTTAGAATTTCGTGGATCAACAAAACCTTCGGGTTGTGTCATATACACATCCTCAAGCAGTTTTCAATTAAGTAAAGAGGTTTTGACATCCATTTGCCACATCTCATAGTCATAATGTGCGGCTATGGCAATCAAAATTCTAACAGACTTAAGCATGGCAACAGGCAAGAAGGTTTCATCATAGTCTACACCATGAGTTTGCCAATATCCCTTTGCTACAAGCCTAGCCTTATAAGTATGCACCTTCCCATCCATGTCAGTCTTCTTCTTGAAAACCCACTTGCACCCTATGGTTTTACACCTTAGGGTGGCTCAATCAAGTTCCAAACTTGATTATCCGACATGGATTGCAATTCAGATTTCATGGCTTCTAACCATTTATCTGAATCGGGATCGGACATCGCCTCTTGATAGGAAGTAGGTTCGTCATTCTCAATGACTTCCACTTCATTATTTTCCGACACCCACTAGATGCTTTGTTGAGAAACTGTTTCTCAAGAAAAGTACCATATTGAGCAACTAACACTTTGTTCTCAACGCGGTTGTAAAAATAATACCCTTTGATTTTCTTAGGGTAACCAACGAAAATAACCCTGTCAGATTTAGGTGCTAACTTATCAGAGACAAGTCTCTTCACATAAGCTTCGCAACTCCAAATCTTCATGAAAGACAAATTAGGTTTTCTTCCATGCCACATCTCATGTGGGGTCTTAGGAGTCGATTTAGTAGGGACTCTGTTCAGTGTGAACGCAGCAATCTCTAATACATGTCCCCAAAAGGATATAGGAAGTTCTACTTGACTCATCAACGAACGAACCATATCTAATATGGGTTCTATTCTTCCTCTCGAAAACACCATTCCATTGTGGCATTCCAGGTGGAGTCAACTCTGAAACAATTCCATAGTTTTTTAGATGATTGTCAAACTCTTGGCTCAAATACTTACCACCACGATCGGATCGAAGTGCTTTAATTGTTTTGCCAAGTTGATTTTGTACTTCATTTTGAAATGTTCTAAACATCTCAAACGATTTACTCTTTGACTTCATTAGATAGACGTAGCCATATCTAGATAAGTCATCGGTGAATGTAATGAAATACCGAAATCCTCCCCTAGCAATGCTGCTCACTGGTCCGCATACATCAGTATGTATTTGGCCCAATAAGTCACTAGCCCTTTCACTACTTCTAGTGTAGGGTGGTTTGGTCATTTTGCCCAATAAACAAGATTCGCATATCTCATATGATTCATAATCATGTGAGTCTAACATTCCATCTTTGTGGAGTTTAGAAATGCGTTTCTCGTTTATATGACCAAGCCGGCAATGCCACATGAACGAGTTGTTCACGTCATTCGGTTTAGACTTCTTGTCTACATGATAAACATTTTCAACACTATTTTGTTTCTCATCAACATCAAGAACATAAAGGCCATTAAATGAATTTGCAATACCATAAAGCATATCATTTAAATAAATATAAAACTTTTTATTCTTAATAAGAAAATTATACCCTTCATTATCCAAACAAGAAACAGAAATAATATAACTACTCAAATCCGGAACATAGTAACAATTGTTCAAAACAAGTACTAAGCCACTAGGTAAAGTTACATTATATATCCCTACGGCTAATGCAACAACTCTTGCTCCATTTTCCACACATAGGTCAACTTCACCTTGTTTGAGTAGCTTCCTATTTCTCAGTCCCTGCACATTTAAACAAATGTGAGATCCACATCCGGTATCTAATACCCATGAACTAGAAATAGAAAGTTACATCATATATCCCTAAGCCTTGCAGTTGCGCTTCCAATGACCAACCTCTTGGCAATGGTAGCAAACCGCATCCTTTTGAGATGCCTTGGGAACCTCTCCGGCAACGGCAACCTTTGCCTTAGGTTTAGCAACACTTGCTTTACCTTTGCCATCCTTCTTGAACCCTTTGCCTTTGTTAACCATTAACACAGTGTCAGTTCGGGGCTTCTTGATATTCTTCTCTACGGTCTTAAGCATCGCATGCAATTCTGAGAGGTTCTTATCCATGCCAGTCATGTGATAGTGCATAGTAAAATGACTATAACTTTCAGGCAATGAATTCAATATCAAATTCGTAGCGAGGATTTCCAAGCCTTTAGAGACGCTCAATATGACCCTTCATCTTAAGGACATGATCTCCCACCGATTGCCCTTCTTGCATCTTGCATGCAGTTCAGGCCTTAACCACATCAAGCCGCTCATTTCTTGCTTGCACTTGGAACATTTTCTTTAAGCGCTCAGCAAGATCAAATGTTGCATCTATGTGCTCAAGGTCCTTCTGAAGAGCCATAGACATAGTGGCATCTGTAGAATCATCATTATGTTTCTTATGTGCATCCCTATCTGCCCTAGAAGCATTTGGAGCAGGTTGAGGTGAAACGGGTTCATTGAGAACGTACAGTTTCTTCTCTTGCTTTAGAACAATTCTAAGGCTTCTGATCCAATCAGAATAGTTTGTACCGTTCTCCTCAAGCTTGTCCTTCTCAAGGACTGATCGCAGTCACAGGGGTTGATTATTGTGATTAGCCATTCTACAATAAAATATGCAAACAATGAAACACATAAGTATCAACACATTTATCATCTAAGAGCAAATAATGTATTTCATAGATACTCCCACTAAATTATACACCTTCAAATACAAGCATGTATCATATAATCATAGTAGGCTAAGATCCATATTTCACTTGATTTTGGTTTAACTGAGTCAATGCCCGAAATCAAGCTATTTAGGTAGAAACATCAATCATATCACTATATGACTCTTAGATCTTTTATGAGATTTCAATAGACATCATATGTCAAAACATGTTTTAAATCTCATCTATGCCTTGGATCAAATCTCATTTGAAAGCACCAATTAAGTCAAAACCCTTTTCAAACATGTGAGACATGGAACGATGCACCTAACTGAGTCAAAACTACATCAACCATTTTCTAACCTTGATCACAAATTAAGATATAAGATGCATCCAACTGCGTCGAAACTACATCAAATACCCTAAAATATCACAAGTGTTCTAATCAAGGAATGGCATAAGACTTAAATATTTAGAAGGTTTTCATATTGTAACAAACATCGCAGGGTTGTAGCATAGATCTCATGTTAACATAATCATGAACATAGGGCTTCACAAAATTTCATACAAACATTTTGATTTTAATTTTGAGAAATTACAAATCTAAATAATCATATTAATAGATCAATAACCTATGTGATAAACAAATCAAATTAATTTATCATAAATCATGAACATGGCATATCATATATACTTGTTTTTCATAAAAACAAAACACATAACATCTAGATCTATTTCATATAGCATGGATATCAAATAATCAAATTAAATCTAGCATGCCAATTTCAATCCTAATCATGGCAAGACAGGGCTCTGATACGACTATTGGGTTTTGGGGTTACAAATGCAGCGAAAAATTAACAAATAACATCAAAAACCTAGCCCTTAGATCTGTTTAGCATAAAGAGATTAGAAAAACCATGAAATAGAATTACATACCTCAAATGCGATGAAGTTTAACAAAGTAGATCTCAAAATTCAAGCCTTGAACTTTGATGTCGAATCTTCTAATTTCCTTCTTTGAACTTGGTGATGAAATCAACAATGGAGCTTTAAGCCTTAGGAGATAAAACAACCTCCCTCTAATGGTGATCCACACACGAACGAACCAAGAACACCTTCTTGTTGGATTGCTAGATGATCCTATTGATTATTGAATCAATATTTAACAATCAAAGCCAAAAACTATGGAATAATTTGGGAGCCTTTGATTCAAAATCAAAACCAAAATCTAGAGTTTCACAAACTTAGTATATTGATGTGAGAGAGAGAATTATGGCTGCAAAGGACTTGCATTTATATCATATATAAACACTAATCATATTAGGTTAGAAGTACTTAAGCAAACCCAATCCAATCCGTCCAAGGAAAACGTGTTCTGACCAAAAACCGCTCAGGGCACGACTCGTGCTCCTGGGCACGACTCATGCCACGAGTCATTCCAGTCATTCACGAGTGAACCCAAGCCAATTCTCAGTCGTGACATAAATTGCACTTGTGCTGGTTTTTGTCACGAGTCGTGCCAATAAGCACGAGTCGTGCTCACCCCACAGAGTCAACAAGTCAACAGAAATCCCTTGGAAGCCAAAACGCAGTCGTATCACTGCTCCAGGCACGAGTCATACCCATGGGCACGAGTCTTGCCTTTCCCCAAAAATTTCATATTTCAGCTCGAATCAAATTCGTTCTTTGTGTGTGACCCAAAAGGAATTATATTATGTTGGTAGTGAGTCGAAACATCGACCTCACAAGACATAAGTGACTTCTAGCAAATCATTATGTCCACCCAATTAATATAACATCAAATCTTGATTCCTCGATAGATTAAATGTCACAATCCCTTTGTCCACGATGCCCAATTGAACATGAGTCATGGTCTAGGTCAACTCATCTTGTTCAATGCTTTCTCGATTCTGAATATGTTGATAATCCAAATGCATTTGATCTCTATCAAATCACTTGAGTGTGGCCACACGTTTCATCAACATCATTCATTGAGGGGCCCAAGCAAACATCTCTCTTCATAAGAGGGACAAATCCCGTCTTGACTTATCATTCTTCCCTACATGAATCCAATCGTGCTAACATAGCCCTATTGCTATCAGATTAAAGATAGTGTTAGACTATATCAAACACGATCTTCATCATGTGGAAGACGATGATAATCTCAGGTACAAAGGATTCAATAACACGACTATCATGAGATTTAATCATGACAACAGACCATGTCATAAATCTCATAAGTAGGACAAGTCCAGTACTCGTTCTCTAGCAAGTACCCATAAGTGTAATATGCATCTCCATGCATATAATAGAAAAACTAAATAACAAAGTATATATATTTTTTTCTGGTCTGTCTATACTTATATATGTATACTTACAGATTTTTATTTCTTCTATTCTAACTATTTTTTATCAGGTTCGAGCGATAAACGAAGTAGCGGTTCTCAATTTCCTTTAAGATACTCAATTATCTAGCTCTTGTAATTACTGGTTTGTATATCCTATGTTACATGTCTATATTAATTTAGATTTGCTCTCCATTTTAGGTTGATTTGATATTGCAAACTCAATGTGTATCAAGCTTGTAAATCAGATTTAAATTTTTTTTATGTGATTTTGTGTTTCCTTAGACACTTGTTTATTATTTGGTGTTAAGATATAATGTTGGGTGAAGTTGATATCTACTAATGGGATTTTATCTTTCTTAATTCTCATAGATAATGGATAAACCTTATATCATTATGTCAAACTAATAGGCAATAGGCAGTACATAATCTGAAGCTCATGTATATCCAATGAGAATCATACATGCATCTTATAAATCTCTGCATCTTTACGTGATACTAAGTATTTAGGATGGAAGGGTGTTTCATTTACATGTTTATGAATCATACATGCATCTTAATATTACCTACTAGGACCACGACATATGCCTTTGACATAAATTTTAATTTTAAAATCTTATTGAACTATAGTATTAACTGTAAGTTATAGAGGTGAAAATGGACATCATGGGTATCTTAATTGTGTAACCCCTCTTTCTGTATTATATATCTTTATATAGATATTTGTGTGACTAAGTCTATAATTACACACACACACACACACACACACACACACACACACACACACACACACACACACACACACACACACACACACACACACACACACACATATATATATATATATATATATATATATATATATATATATATATAAGGGTGTGCAAACCCGCCCATCGGCCCGCAAAGCCCGCAAGGCCCACAAAAACCTGGCCTGCAAGGCCCGCGCCCCCAATATTTTCAATCCTGCTGGGCTTGAGAGCTTGATGGCCCGCGGGCTCGGGCTGAGATCGGGCTCTTATTGTTCTACAACCCGTTAGGGCCCGGCCCGGCCCGTCTCTTTCAGAACTACGTCGTTTTGTAATTTAAATACATAATAAATTTAACACTCACAAAGCCAAAAGGCTCAAAACCCATTTACTTCTTTCGTCAGTTCATCCATCCATCATTAGGAATGATGCACATGTTGTAATTTTGATTACAACTTGGATTCGTTATGGATTGATGGACTGAAAATAATTTATATGAAAATTCTTTTGCATGGCAATTCTTTTGGTCTTGAATAATTGGGCTCCAAAAACTCCATGGCAAAATGATAAAGTGGTAATGGATTGATGGGATGAAAATAATTTAAAGCCAAAAATGTAATAGGTATAAAATTTTCAAAATACAACATCTAATTTGTAAGCCCGTCAAGCTCGAGCCCGCTCAATGCCCATTTAAAGCCCGCAAAAGCCGGTTAATTTGAGTTCGCATGAAGCCCGCTATGTTGGAATTTTGAAATTGAAGCCCGCAACTAAATGGGCCCATACCGGGCTTTGCAAATGCCCGCGGGCTTTAGGCCCGTACACACTTGTATATATATATATGTATATATATATATATATATATATATATATATATATATATATATATATGTCATTTTAGACTATGTTTGTTTATTAATTTATTCTAAAATTTGTTTTTCTCTTTCTTATAGGTTGTATTTTAACGTTAAAAATATCAAGTCATATATGGACAAAAGTTGGATTGATTTGGGTAACCGATTTTCAAATGAGTATATGTCTGGTATTGACAACTTTCTCGACTTTGCATTCTGAAAAAAGTCTCTTGGTGCTAAAGATATAAATTGTCCTTGTAAAAAATGCTCAAGTCATTACCAAAAAGACCGTGCAACCATGAAATCACATTGTATTGAAGTGGAATTTGAAACAGATTACAAGAATTGGACTAGGCATGGGGAAGAGTACATTTCGTCGTATAAGAATGATAATAATGATAGGACAACCGAAGATGGCAATGAAATTGACTTAGACGTGCAAGATTGTATGAGGCAAATGGTACATGAAGGGATGGGTATGCTGGAAGATAACCAGCCAGGAATTGAAGAAATCGTACAATCAGATGTAGCCACCACAAAGTTTTTTAGACTTTTGAGAGATGCTGATCAAGCCTTCTGGGAAGGGTGTAATAAGTTTACAATTCTCTCATTTACTATAGAACTTATGCGCTGGAAGGCTAATTATCGAGTGATCGATAAGGGATTTACTTCTTTATTAAAGATTTTCATTAGTCCATTGCCTCAATCAGCAAAAGTGTCAAATTCCTATCGTGAGGCGTACAAGATGACTACAGATTTGGGTTTCACTTATAAGACATGGGACGCGTGCATTAATCATTGCATGTTGTTTCGAAATGAAACTGAAAAACTTAGTAAATGTGAAATTTGTGGAGCGTCAAGATATAAGCAATAAAAAGAAGGGGATAGTGGTGAAGGTGCTTAAACAAGTGGAAAGAACAAATTTCCCAAGCAGGTAGCAATTAAGAAAGTATGATATTTTCCCTTAAAGCCAAGGTTGCAAAGGTTGTATTGGTCATCTAAGACCGCGACACTCATGAGATGGCATGCCGAGAAAATAATAGACAATAGTGTGCTGAGATATCCTGCAGATTCTCGTGCGTGGAAGAGATTTGATGAACGTTATCCATTATTTTGAAGTGAAATTCGAAATGTTAGATTGGGATTAGCATCTGACGGATTTAATCCTTTCAGAATAATGACTATATCTCACAGTACTTTGCCGATTGTGATTATTCCATACAATATTCCACCTTGGTTATGCATAAAACAACCACATTTCTTCTTGTCGATGCTTACTCAAGGCCCAAAAGGGCCGGGCAATAAGATAGATGTGTATCTCCAACCGTTAATTGATGAGTTAAAGGAATTGTAGGAAGATGGTATATCAACTTATGATGCATCAAGGAACGAGTTATTCACTTTACGAGCTTCACTATTATGGACAATAAATGACTTTCCTGCATATGCAATGTTGTCTGGATGGAGCACTAAAGGTGAATATGCTTGCCCTTGTTGCAATGTGAGACCTCAAGCACGATGGTTGGAACATGGTGGCAAGTATTGTTATATTGGTCATTGACGCTTCTTGCCTAGGAGTCATGCTTTTCGTAAGGATAAAAGCTCTTTTGATGGTACTCATGAAGTGAGAGATAATCCCAAGTTATTGTTTGAAACAAAATTGCTTAAACAAGTTGAAAATATGGAAATTGAGTATAAAATAGAAGATGTTTTTAAAAAGAGGAAAAGAGAAGAGGGTGAGAAGCAACAAGCCAAGTTGGAGAAGAGAAAGGTTCCTAAGTTATGTCACTATTGGAAAAAGAGCAGTATCTTCTTTGAGTTGTCATATTGGGCAAATAATCATGTTCGTCATAATCTTGATGTTATGCACATTGAAAAAAATGTGGATAATGTGCTACATACTCTGTTACGTACTACAGGAAAATCAAAAGATAATGAGAAATCAAGAAGAGACCTAAAATAAATGAACATTCGTATACCATTGCATCCACAACTACTTTCATCTCACAAAGAAATTTTGCCTCCGGCTCAGTTCACAATGAGTAAAAAACATAAAGACACATTCTTGAAAGTTCTAAAGGGAGTCAAAGTCACTGTTGGCTAATCATCAAACATATCTCGTTGTGTACATCTAGAGGAAAGAACTATTTGGGGTCTTAAAAGCCATGATAGTCATATTTTGCTCCAACAACTAATCCCTTTAGCTGTTCGAAAAGCATTGCCTACTTCTGTTGTAAAAGCCATCATTGAGTTGGCAAAATTATTTAGGCAATTATCCTTAAAGGTGAATACACTTTCTGATCTCGAAAAGATACAAGATCGGGTGGTTGTCACACTATGCTCTCTCGAGAAAATATTCCCACCAGCTTTCTTTGATGTTATGTAGCAGTTGCTGATGCATTTAGCCGAGGAGGCATTGCTAGCATGCCCAATACAATTTCGTTAGATGTATCCGGTAGAGAGGTACATCCATATTAATTTTTTTTTGAAAAAAGTTAAATTTCTTTATACATCTGGTTTAGCATAAATAAATGTTTTTGTAGGTTTCTACTTACATTAAAATTATATGTTCGAAATCGAGCCCACCCCGAGGCCTACATAGCTAAGGCAATTCCTGAAGAATGCATGACTTTTTGTACATAATATTTGGATGATATTGAGACAAAGTCTAATCGTCCTAGAAGAAATGATGATGAAGGTGACAAGTTAGACCGCTTTGTAGGAAAAGAAGAGGAAATCACTCTTGATTACATCACACGAGTACAAGCGCATAGATATGTGCTTTTAAATACTGAAGATGTCAAACAATACCTAGAGTAAGTGATTCCTTACTTGAGGCTTACATTCCTTATATCTTTTATATTTTAAATTAATACTTAATTTATATTTCCAATATGTTCAGAATGCTTCGTACACATTTGAGGGAGACACTACCTCGCAATCAACGACATCTTATAGAAAAAAAACATAATCATAAGTTTGTTAGCTGATTTAAAGATTATGTAAGTATGAAACCACTTTCATATGATACTTCTTTATTGTTATAAATATTTTTTTATTAAATTTTGTTTTTATAAATGTATGCAAGGCAAAAGATATAGTGCCTGAAAGAATTAAAAGTCTTGCATTGGGTCCTCAAATGGATGCGAGGCGGTTTAAGTCTTACATAATAAATGGTTTTCGATATCGAGTGAAGGATGTCGATAGACAGAGGAAAACTCAAAATAGTGGAGTCATGCTAAATGCAAGTGTGACAAGTTTTGCAAGCCGAAAGGATAATAATCCCATTGTAGGGGATGCTAACTTCTATGGGGAGTTGATTGAGATCCTTGAAAATCTTTATGGCAACTCAATAAGATTTGTATTGTTTAAACGTGAGAGGGTTGATAACCGGACATGCAATATGGAAGATGAGTAAAAATTTACTCTTGTAAACTTCAATCAAAATTTTTATAAGGATAATCGAGTTGGTGATGAACCATTCATATTAGCATCTTAAGCTGAGCAAGTTTGGTATGTTAAAGTGTTGGGTTTTGGGGTTACAAACGCAGCGGAAGAATTGGAAATAACAACAAAACCCTAGCCCTTGAAATCCGTCTAACATGAATAGTTAAAGCCATGAAATAGAATTTACATACCTTAATGTGATTATGTTGGTCTTTCAAAACGGATCTTGATTCAAATCTTATTTGAATCGATGAACAACCTTCGAATCTTTTAACCGTTAATGAAACTTGGATCTTCTTCTTCCTTGTTCTACCTTGGTGATGAATCAACAATGGAGGTCTTCAAGCTTTAGGAGATAAAGTAACCTCCCTCTAATGGTGATCCACACGCGAACGAACCAAGAAAACCTTCTTGTTGGATTGCTAGATGATCCTCCTGATTATTGAAACACCTTTCAATAATCAATGGCTAATAAATATGGAATTTACTTGGAATAATTTGATCTTTGATTCATAATCTAGATCTCTATTTTGGTGTTTCATAAATCCCAAAATAACATGTCATGGACTAGGGGTTAATTAGCTGCAAAAGGATAGTATTTATATCATATATAAATTCCCTAACCATTAGGGTAGTATCCTAGTTGAACCAAAACCCATTAGACAAGGAAACAAGCTACAGACTGAAATTCGCCATTGGCACGAGTCGTGCCAAATGGCACGAGCCGTGCCCTTTGCAATTCAGTCGTGCCCTTTGCAATTCAGTCATGCCCACGAGTCGTTCCCAAAGCCCCAACTCGTTCTGATCAAAATGGACCAAAACACAAGTCGTTTCTCTTTGGGCACGAGTCGTGACCTTTCTCACAAGTCGTGATCACGAGTCGTGCTCGTGGTCACGAGTCGTGCCAGGCCGAGTTTATCGCGTGATGAACCATGCTAGTGGCAAGTTGTGTCGCACAACACAACTAGACAGCACTCCAATTCCAATTTTCAGGCAGAATCAAATTCGCTCTTTGTGTGTGACCCAAATAGGAATTATATTTGTGTTGGTAGTGAGTCGAAACATCGACATCACAAGACATAAGTGACTTCTAGCAAATCATTATGTCCACCCAATTAAATATAACATCAAAGCTTGATTCCTCAATAGATCCAATGTCATAATCCCTTTGTCCACGATGTCCAATTGAACATGAGTCATGGTCTATGTCAACTCAATCCATTCAATGCTTTCTCGATTCCGAATATGTTGATAATCCAAATGCATTTGATCTCTATCAAATCACTTGAGTATGGCCATACATTTCATCAACACTATTCATCGAGGGGCCCAAGCAAATATCTCTCTCAAATAGAGAGGGACAAATCCCATCTTGACTTATCATTTTTCCCTATAAGAATCCAATCGTGCTAACATAGCCCTTATTGCTATCCGACTAAAGATAGTGTTAGACTACATTAAACACAACGTTCATCATATGGAAGACGATGATAATCTCAGGTACAAAGGATTGAATAACACGAATATCACGAGATTTAATCATGACAACAGACCATGTCATAAATCTCATAAGTAGGTCAAGTCCAGTACTTGTTCTCTAGCGAGTACCCATAAGTGTAATGTGCATCTCCATGCATATAATCATCTTCATGATTATCCATTACCAACTTATACTAGTTGTTCACAACAACTAGGGACGCATTTCAATATAATAAATATGTAAACATATAATGAACCAAATAAACTTTCTCTATAATAAACGATAAAGATGATACATAACAGTTTTAAGTTAAACATAACTAAAGCCCAGGGCATTACACCAACATAAAGATCCTATAGAAAGTGATTGGAAAGTTGTGATGAGGATTACACCAAGAGATAGTTTTGACATATATTCAAATGATGATAAACAAGTTTCATATTCGATTCCACAACTGGTACTATTTTGCTCAAAAGATCTGGATGAAATTGTTACTAATGAAGAAGCATCGTGGGTGCGAGAGGGAGTTGATGGGGTCGAGATTGAAACTATTAATATCAACGATGATAATGTTGATATGACCAATAATGATGATGATTAGTTTGATTATTATTTGTTTAGATCTTATTTCCTTACTATTACTAAGACAATGTTATGACTTATGTTTCAATCAAAGTTATTATTTTGTATGATTGAATATTAATATTTTAGTTGTAATGTTTCTCGAGGCTGAATAGTATTGTTATGCAGTTTTACTCACATTTATGATTATGACTTTTTAATATGTATTTTTATGTTTCTTCAATTTTTTATCTAGTTATGGCTCCAAGGAGAATACAAAGAAGAGATGATGGCTCAAGGAAAGGAAGAGGCTTGGCAAAAAAAATAAAGAAATGGGGCAAAGAAAATTTGAATGTTGAATTTAATTAATATGGACAACCATGTGGTGGTGAAAAGGCTAAACTATCTATTCAACTTGGGCATTTTGTGAAAAATTGAGATAATTTCCCATTAACTAAAGAATGGAATAAGATAGAACAGACAGTTCTAGATAATATATGAAAAGATGTTCAAGTAAGTTGTAATACATATTTCTTACATAAATCTCATGTTTGCTTGATTATTTTTTCTTAGCTTTAGTTTTGTATTCTAGTAAGTAGTCAAAAGTCATATGATTCTCTAACAATTGTTCTTTTTCTTTGTTGAATTGTATATATAATAATACTAATGCACCTCCTAAGTATGAGAAAATATGCTTTGCAGCTCTCAATAAACCATGAAGAGATTAGAAATATTGGGTGAGACAATCATATAATATGTATGAAACAGACGAGGAGCGATTGGCTAACAAACCTGATGAGTGTGTTATTTCGGATCAATGGGTTGAACTTATTCGTATGTGGAGTTCAGAAAAGTCCACGGTGTATTTCAAATTAATCTCAATCTATTATCTTGAATGTTTATATGTTTCCACATTCATTTGAATATCAAAGGAGCAATCAGATGAACACAGAAGCATCATCACCAAAAAGTATATTTTCCTATCACTGCTCTAGTACATTGTCTCCTTCCACAAATTAGAATGATCTATGACATTGAGCAATCAATTCCCTGCTAACTAAGTACATGATTCATCAAAGTACAATGTGTCAAAAGTGTGATAGGACAGCCACAAACATAGACACTTTCTTTTCGAGTTGAATATTTTAATGTGAAACTAACTAAGTACAGGATTCACAGACCCAAAAAAGAACTAATTGCTACTTATGTGAATAAAACATTCGTAGGCTTTTTGAAGTTGTCTAATCTTTTGGCATTATTTTATCTATGCATATTTTTCTTGTGGTCTTCTGTACTTTATGTGCATTTAATTATTGAGTGTACATGGATACACACTCGTGGAGATATAGAGAGACGAGGGAGAGAGTAGGAGATAGAGTGAGAAAGAGGAAGTTGATATTATTTGCTATTATTTCGTGTAGTAGCTAAATTTGCACTGATTACATTCATACGGTTTTAAACATATCAATAGTAAACCTACGGTAGAGATATTATAGTCAAGTAGTTAATGAGTACAAGATTATATGCCTTATTTGTTGGACCAAGGAAAAAATTTTCGGTCTACGACAAGTCATACCACACTTGTTCTTCATGTCTATGCTTTTGGATTTGCATGTTTGTTGGGTAAAGAATGATGAGCGCTGGGTTGTGACCTTGTATTGTAGGTCGGAATTGATGGGTGTTTCTGCATCTGTCGGCAAACAACATAAGCATATCTTGAATGTTTCGGTTGACTATCAACCTTGTGATCTGCAAAAAAATGACCTACACCGAAATTTCTGCTACATGGTGCAATTGGTCGAAAATCTTCAACAGATTCTTTGGCTGATTCCCCAAATGCGCCACTTTAATTAGGTGCCTGTTGTAGGAATGTTTCTTTTTTACTTGCACCAGAATTACCGGTCAGTTGAACATCATCAACTATTGAAACTTGAATATTAGTTTCTTGTCATGTAGGCTTACGGTGTGAGTAATTAGTCTTGTCGCCATGCTTTCCTAAATCTTTTTGACCTTTTATGGAACTAAACTCTGGTTTCTTCATAGGTTTCAGTCACCATGTTGTTGGTTGCTAACTCTTTCCTTATCCTTATTGACATCTATTTTTTCTTATTGTTTCTAAATTATTGTTTATGTTACAACTAATAATATCTTTTTTTCCATGAAGTATCTAAAATAAACCAATCCAATCGATCCAATCAATTGTGTATTAATAGGACTGGAAAAAAGTCCCATAGTCAAATCAGAAAAGAGGTTGTCATCGTTCAATTTAGTTCTCAGTTGTCATTAATGATTCTTTTGTATCGTATATAAATTAAGTTTTTTTTTTGTCAAATGATTCTCTTATAAATGGTAGAGAGAAGACGAGGAAAAACCTGTTGATCAAGTAAGCATGTTTATAGTTACGCGCACCGACAAAGATGATCAGCCTGCAGGCCAAACCACCTCTCGTATGATCGTAAGTTAAAGTTTCAGCCTTTTTTGTTTCAGATTTATTTTTACCTAGTATTGTTCTTGTATAGAATACTTTTTCCATTTCTAACTTCATTTTCATAATATTAATTGAAGTTAAAACAATTATATTGAACATGTTATTTTTTGTTACAGGTAACGCTCATTGATGCAATTGAAGAACTACCAGAGGAGGATCAAAACTCTCCAAGAAAGTGAGAAAAAATATTCACAGATATTATAGGAAAGGATGGCCATGGGAGAGAGCGTTGTATGGGACAAGGTCTTACCAAATCTATGATGTTTGGTAAAGCCTCAACAACTCAAAGTGTTTCTGCAGTCCGTGCTGAATTTGAGGAGAAGATCTTATCCATAGAAGCTGAATTTTCAAGGCGTCAAGAGGCCCAACAAGCTGAATTTTCAGTGCAATTAAACGCTCAACAAAAACTGCTAGAAGCTTTGCAACGTAATGTTATGCAACATCTACAAGGAAATGGTAGTACCGTGTCTCAGCAAATGGATGAACGTTGCAATGAGCAGTGATATGTGAGAACACTTCTCTAATTTTTGTGATATATTCTTGTTTAATTGGTTTAGTTTACTTCATTTTCTGGTTGAATTGCCATTTATATGACATTAGATTTCTTATTGTTTTGTTGTATCAGTTTGCATATAAATAGGGCAATAAAAAAATACACATATAAAAACACACAGAACTGAGTCAAGCCTCTCACTCCATATTCAGCATCCAATAATACTGGTACAACATAATTAGTAGCTAGCTACTAATTATGTTGTTTTTCCTATTTTGACTTGACTTTTAACTTGATTAATACTTTATCTATAAAGAGTAGTCTTACTTTTCTTTTTGTGTTTCCCCATCTCATTTTTTAATAACTAGTAAGTGTGTGTCATGATGCTAGTCTCAATTAACAGTTTTTCCTTCTTAGATAAAAATTATCATTGATTAGATCCAATTAAATTTCTTCTCTATAATTAGTAATACAACTCTGTGACTGATTGTAGACCGTGAACAACATTAACATGAACCAACACCGAAGTATCCATGAGTATAACACTACAAGAAAGCAGAAATATCGAAGGTGATAAGAGTTGTTTTGGCTCCTTTAACATTCCCAATACAGCTACTTGCCAATTTCATATTACTTAATTAGGTGAGAGGAGGGGAACTTTCCATTTACCTTATGAGACAAGCTCAGAAAGCCTTGTTTTTCAACCATTTTTGGTTTTTCATCTTCTTTTCTATTTGTTTTTCAAAGGACTTTTCGTCCTTCTAGTGCATCTCTTCCTGTTAATACCATATCTCTTTCTTTATTGGAAAAACAAAATCAATGATTGTTTGTATTTTAGATATTGGTAGACACTCTTAACCTAGAATCATAGTGCCTCTACAAAGGAAATGTTTTACACTTCCAAACGCAATGACCACATGTAAAAAACAAGTTTAAAAGCATACAAGTTTCAACAGCTCAGAGGTGGTCGTTGTTGCTTACAAGACCATAAACTACACTTTTCCTGATTACATTTTCAGCTTTTTGTGAGTGTATTCAACACTATATATGATGCACATACTTTCTTTATTTCTTTTACATGTTGCGGAAGCATACGCAAGCAAAAGAAAAATTTGGAGAAAGAGTTTAATTATCTGTCTTCACTTCCTCTCAATCTGCTAGCATCCACGTGATAAACTCCAATTTCAACCCTCTTTGTTATATCTTTGACATTTTTAATTTGTAAGTCCTAAATTCTGTAGATCTGAAGAATATAGCCGTTTGATTCTCCTGCAGACCCTCTTGGCATTGTGTATGAGATAATTTTCATAAAAATTCATGTCTGCTTAGAATGATTGTGCTTTGATTATGTATGAGATAATAATTTGTGCGGTTAAGACCATGATTATGTTCATGTTGTTTCTCTTTGTGTTTGAAATAGTAATTTAACTTCACCGGTTTTATCTATAACCTTACACTATGTTTTTTATTTTTCGATTTCATGAGTGGGTCAATTACATCATACTAACTTTCAAATCTTTGATAATTTTGGCGAGATTTGAAGGGGCTAACATATCGTGGATACTTAGCAACAAGTTAATTAGGAACTATTTACATTGTTGCAAATATATTTTTGTGACAAAGGGCCATAAGTTGTTTTTGGCAAGTTTTTGTGACAAAAGACCATTGTTTTGAGATCGATCATGTGCAAAATTGTTGCTTTGATGTAGTGAAGTGCAAATTTGTGTCTTGTATTTGCGGTATATTTTCATGATTATTTACATTTATGAAATGCTTTGATTATCGTAAATTGCATATTGATTTACATATTTTATAGATTTTACAAATTTGGTATGATATTTATATATATTATAGGGAAAGAGGCTGCCAAAGATTATATACGGCGGCTTCGCACCGCCGTAAAAAGTGTACTTTCTTGTAGTGCCTCATTGGGAACTTTGGTGATACCTCTATTTGGTCCGCGATTTATCAAGTAACATCTTTGTACTAATTATACGCGAATCGCTTAGGAAACTGACCCTGCGTTGGAGAGCATGCACCTTGCCCTAGCCAACTATATCGATTCATGCGCTCATTTTATACCATTATGTTGTGCAAGTGTACCTCTAATAGTGAGATGTCTAGAAATCCCACCGCTACAGAACTCATCGAACTTAGCCTGTGGCCGGCAAAATTTTTCACATGTCCGTACCAACCAACATGCATATCAACCGTACCAATTATAATTGGTACGTACAATTAGTATACTGAAATGTCAGTACGGTACTACAGTACCAATTGTTTCAAATTGGTTGGTACTCAAGAGAAATTTAAATTGGTTGGTATACCGAGTAACAATTGTAATTTTTAAATTAATTTTCATATATATATATATATATATATATATATATATAATTACTTAGTTGACCTAAGTCCAGTCCTTAACTCTCTCAGTTCTCACACAACGCTCTCTCTCTCTCTCACGCTCGGTTTCTTCCTCGCGACAGAAGCGCCACTGCCCCTGCCGCTGCCTTCGATCCATCCTACCACGGCACCACCGGTCCACCAGTCTTGATTTAGCGCTGCAACCACATGAGTATTCCCGTGAGATCTATACTTCCGAATTACTATATGTTGATTTTAATTTTGCATTTGCTTAGATTGAGACTCACAATTGTGTCATTATAGGGTTTAGTTTTTTTTATACATTATGATTCATTGGTTTTTGGGATTTAATGTTGTGTGCATTTCTATTCGAATTCAAACTTGAATTACTTGTATTGTGTCGTTGAAATGGTTTAATTTGATTAATTGTTGTGTTTAAGCATATTCGAATTCAAACTTGAATTACTTGTAATGATTCATTGGTTTTTGATACATTATGATTCATTGGTTTTTGGGATTTAGCTCTGTAATTGTTTGCAAACTGCAAATAATTGGAAGTAGTCATTTAGTTTCAACGGATGCCTTGGGTTTTTGTTATTTATTAAAAGCATTAATACATTGTTTTGTTATTTGTCATATATATTTGGTAGAGTCTAGTACCCGGCCCAGAGTACCAACCGAGTACCCTCTTTGTACCAACTTAGTTGGTATACGGACTTAGTCGGTTGGTGCGCAGTATAGATTTTCAATGTACCAAGTTAAACTTGGTAGGTACGCGGTATAAGCAAAATGCAATTGGTATACCTATCGAGGCACCCTACTCAACACTCCTGAACTCGACCCATTATATGTGCAGGAGTCGCTTAATCTTCTTCCCCCTGTCCAGATTCTCCACTAATGTCTTCATTTGTTTGAAATTGGTGAGAGCTTCACTCTTGTGCTTCATAATGATTACCCAAGTCTTCCTCGAGTAGTCATCAATCGTAGACAAGAAATACATATGACCATTCAATGATTCTTGATGTGAAGGTCTGAACAATGCAGTGAATGTAATCTAGATGCTCTTCGTTACGTGAACCCCCTTATGAAACTTGCTTAATTGCATCTTCCCAAGTACACAATGCTCGCAGAACTTAAGGTCTTTGACCTTATGGCCACCTGAGAAGACCATGATTAGCCAATATTTGCATCCATCTAATGCTTATGTGCCCAAGCCTAATATCTACAACTTGGTCATATCCTCCTTGAACTCTCGGATGATGCAACCAATACTCGACTCAGAAAGCGTCCTCCTCCTCGGAGAAAATACAAGCAACCCCGTTTAAGGCCTCTCATAATCACTTTAGAACATTTGCGAGTCATAAACAACTTCACACTTTACCTTTGAAAGCTGCACCTTTTATTGTCCGAGTTGACTAATAGATATCGGGTTTTCGTCTTATGTGAAACATGTCACACATCGTTCAAAGTGCAGAACTTACCATCATGAGTCCGGCTTGATAGAGCCAATACCGGCCCTTACAATTATCACTTTGTTGGCCATATGAATATTACTACCATCTACCCGCTTTCATAGGTTGTAAACCACTATCTCCTCAGACTGATATGATAAGAAGCCACAGAATCAAGAATTCACGCATCCGACTGTTTTGCAGACTCTTCTATTAATAGAGCATAATCCCCATAAGAGTTACTCGTATCAACTACAGCATCATTAGTTTCATTGCGATTTGGAGGCTCACCTCGCTTCTTCCTAGGACAATATGTCTTCCAATGTCCCTTCCCCTTGCAGTAATTACAAATATCATCAGGTTTCGGGCCCCTCTTTCCAGAAGACTTCTTCTTCTTCTATTTACTGCTAGAATTCCTGATGTATTTTGCAACCAAACCTACTATCTGATTATTTGTACCACTATTACCGTTTGCCTTACGACGTAACTATCTAGTCTTGAGCGAGGATTTCACCTCCTCTAGAATCACCGCCTACTTACCAATGATACTAGAGTCAATATAGTGCTCATATCATAAAGGCAAAGAAATAAGAAGCATTAATGCAACATCCTCATCAGCAACCTTAGCATCTATATTACGCAGTTCAAGTAATAAATATGTAAATCTATCTAGGTGATCCCTAATAGGTGTACCTTCTTTCATTAGGAGAGAATATAACATCTGATTCAGATATAGCTTGTTGATCAATGATCGTGTCAAATACATGTCTTTTAACGCAAGTCATCAAGTACCTCCGAAATCGGTATCTACTATATCCGCTATAACATCATCATCTAGACACATTATAATTTTAGAGTGGGCCCTCTCATCTATCGCGATCAAATTTGCCTCTTCCTTCTATGCTACCTTCTTTGCTTTCTCTGAACCTGCTGTTGTTGCAGCCGCGACATGAACGGTGGGAACGCCTCATGCTTTGCCTTTTGAATCCTGATGATCCCTGATTTCAGCAGCCACTGAAGCCCACAAGCCCTATCCCTCAACAATGCTTTCATCTTTATTTGATAAAGGGAAAAACTATTCTTCCCATTAAACTTGTCGATCGATGATTCAATTCCTGATCCTTACTTTTTCAACGCAAAAACAACCCTAGATCTTCATCAACCTGACTGACTCTGATACCAGTTGTTAGAACACATTCTATGTAAAATATATAAAACAAGCAACAATCACACAACACACAGATATATGTGGTTCATCAACTTGGCTATGTCCACGGGCAAAGGGAGAGAATGTTATTATCTTTTAAAAATCAATAATTTACAATCTCTAATCTATTACACGAATTTTTAGCCAAGAATTTCTGTATGTGCAAACCTTATATCTAGAAAACAGATGAACAAGATAACTACAAATATGATTGGGGGTAGACTCTATTTATATGCCTACTCCAAACCCTAAAGGGTTTTACAACCCTGACCCAAAATATGCAGATGAAAGGCCTTTTTTCGGACTGAGGGCACGATCGCCCCATAGTAGGGCACGATCGCCCCTTATCCAAAATAGGCGTGCGATCGCCTCAACAACGGCGCAGTCGCTTGCTTTAGGCAGTAGCTTGGTGCAGTTGCGCGCGTCATATCCGCGCGATCGCTCTCTTGTGCTGTGTCACAGAAATTCTAATTTTGCTTGTTTAATCTCCTAATTTAGACGTCCTCAACTTAGATGACACCAAGCCAACACGATCGTTGCATGCCACCATCCATGCAATTATATATTTAGTTATACAATATTATACACTACACTGACATGTGATACGTTATGTTATAAAATAATATAACATATTATAAGAGATACTCCATGCGTTCCTGTTTAATATTTTTAATTTCATTTTTGGTATGTTCAAGTTTAAGTTTAATGTTTTTAGTTGATTTATTAGCTAAAATGGATAATGAAACCCATTTGTCATTATAACAACAAAACTTCTTACTTATTTTTTTTTTTTTACTTTATTTTTCATACTCACAATATTTATTTTTTTTAATAATCGTGTGTCATGTTAAACTAAAAACCTTGAACCAGTGGCACGGAAGAGTACTTTTCTAAAATTACGGGCATTCTCCCTAAAATACCCCGGCTCCTCTTGGTAAATAACGAGAAAGGGTGCGCAGGTTAATAGATTAGCACCCGAGCGTAAAACCCAAGCTACTTTAGTCCCCCATTCGCAAGCTTATTCGAACGGAGTAAAGCCTTGAGTGGTCTCCGATCGAGCCAGCTACTCGAGAGTGTGTTCTCTAATGGCGGACTCCACGGAACAACCTAGCAGATCAAGAGACCTCGACAAGCTCCTTCTCAGGTCCGGCCACATAGTCGGCCCAACCTTCGAGCCAGGCACGGAAGTAACCATCTCTCTCTCTCTTTACCCTACTCTTTGAGTAATTTTTACAATCAGTTGATGCGCATATCTGTAATTTTGGTACTATGGTGCTTGATTGCAGTTGAGGAATGATCTTCAAAGAGTATGTTCTGTGTTTTTGAGTTGTCGGTGCCGGTGGATTAGGATTATAGATGAGCTTCTTAAGGATTTGGCACTCTCCTGGTTTTCGAAATCTTTGAGGTTATTGATATGGTGACAGAATTGAAGTTAAATTTCAATCTTAATCGTCAATTTCTTTTCCAGGTGTGCTTTGTTTATATTTGGGTAATTTGATTTTTGTAGTGGGTAATTGTATTACTCCTTAGTTTGTTGAATTCACGTTTGATTTGGGCTCAGGAATGAGGTGCTAGGGTCCATTAGGTAGATGGCAACATTGAGATTAATAGAATTTCTTATCACGATGGTGTCAATGAATATACCTTTATAGAAACTTGAGGGTTCTGTATAAATCTAGCTTTGTAATGCAAACAGATAGAGAAGAGAGGATATGGGCATGACAGTTTGTTTCACTTTTGTGTGAAGAGTTTTAGAGAATGGGACATGCCTATAAAAATAGCAGTTCCGGATTTGTTTTAGTACTTAGAATGTTGGTTATGTGCCCTTGTTTGATGGTTTCTTCACCTTCTCCGCAATCAAATGGTTTATAAATTAAACCCTGCAGTGACAATAGCTCTTTAGAGGGCGAGCCTTGGCGCAACGGTTAAAGATTGTCTCCTTTGGTGAGACCTTAGCAGGTCACACGAGTTCGAACAGCAGCGAACGACCTCTTGACAATTGTCGGGGGGAAGGCTCTAGCAAATTTGGTTCCCTCTCCCAACCCCGCGCTTGGCTGGAGGCGCAGCGCACCGGGGTTTTGCCCTTTTAGTGACAATAGCTCTTTAACTATCTTTGGACTGAGCTAGTACTTTCCTCCTCCATTGGTCTTTACTGTCTCCTTAATTGGATTGCAGCCTCCAGGTTAACTTGACGCATAAACATAACCATTCAACATCAAAATTGGATTGCAGCCCCAGGTTAACTTGACGCATAAACATAACCATTCAACATCAAAACAGGCTCTACACTTTTTGATCATATCTTAGATTTTCCTGAGATGATATTCTCCCCTCTTTAGTTGCATGCACCTTGTTTGGATGGTTTCTTCCTTTATTGTTCTAATGTCTCAGTGGACTTCACTTCCTACATGGTGTCTGTAGTCTCATTGCGATAGCCTCTTTCTTATTGATTTGGTCTTGAAAAGTTGTTACTCATTCTCTTGATGATGTGCATCATCACAACAATTTCTCATCAGTAGTTGACTTGTGGTGGTATTTGA